>JANSLV010000017.1:0-437643 GCA_029298845.1 Ophiostoma perfectum
AAAATCAAATTAGTCATTCAAATCTACTGACTAATGACTAATGACTAAGATTAGTCATTAGTCATTAGTCAATTCACTAGTCATTTTCCCAACCCTGCTGTAGAGGCCGCAGCGAGCGTCCCGCGCAGCTGGCTCGCACCGTGCAGTGGGTCCGTGTGGATTAAGTAGACACCGTATGGGGCTGGCGCCAGTGACGCACAGAGGCAGGGCTCGCAACACTCAGATCGCACACCCTGGCGGCGATGCGCATTGCTATGGATCTGGCAGAGCCGTCACTTTGGAAAACGACATTGGGAGCTACGGAGACGGCGCTAGCGATGGACCTGCCCAGCTGTTGTAAGATATCTTACCATGCGTGCCATGCCACACATGCTGGGGCAAACGAGCATAGAAGGCGAAAACATGTCAGCAGGAACAGAACAGCTCAATGACTGGCAAAGTTCAGATACGGGACAGGTACGAGCATGCACGAAAGTGCACAAACATACGGAATATCCAGACAAAGTCCACTCAGGACGCATCGTCACGAGCTGTTCCCAGGTGATGCGCGTGATCGACGGCGGCGGCATGTGGAGGCGGGCTCGACTGCGCCCGACGCAAGAGGCATGGCTTCCCGGAGAAATACAGACAGCGATCCAAGGAACAAGGACATGTCAAATCCAGAGGACAAACGCACGGAACGGTATTCACAGTCTCGACAGTGTGCCATGCGACGAACGGCATGTGAATGCAAACCGACTCGGATGAGCTGTCGCCGGGTTCGTCCAGAGTACTTGCAGATCCTTCTGTGCCACACTGCCCAAGTTCCGATCCACTGCCGTCACGGAGAATGCATGCTTTGTGCAGGTGTCTCACTGCCGTGCCTGGCCCAATGCCGTTCGCAGCGCCTGTGACGTAATTGGCCCGGCTTCACTTTTGGGATGACTAAGGGGTCGGATCCTTGCTCACGTAATGACGTGCGACCAGCTACTTACTCCGTAGTTCAGAGGACCGCGCTGTAGCCTAGATTGACCCACTCATATGACTAACGCCCACACCTACAACGGCGTGACTGCGCGACACTTCCGTGAGACAGTCACGGCCCACCGGTGCGAGGCGCGCTCTGTAATAGCAGCGAGGGACATCGTAAAGCAGACATTGCCATCGTCGAGAGGGCTCGCACACTGCAAACTAGGCGTTTTGGCGTATATCCAACTTCGTCAAGGCACCGAGACGATCTACACTGTTGCTGCCCATCGCTCAATGGCAGCCTCACTTGTCCTCTGGCCGCCATCGCCTCCCTAGGGGAAAGGCTTCAATTTGATACATTCAAAGATACTTTTTGCTTGTTTTGCGCTTCTACTACCATAACCGCCCACCATGGGTGTTAATGGCCTCTGGCAGGTCCTGCAGCCATGTGCGCGCCCGACCAACTTGGCTACGCTCAACCGCCAGCGCCTTGCCGTCGATGCCTCCATCTGGATTTACCAGTTTCTCAAGGCCGTCCGTGACAAGGAGGGCAATGCACTGCGCAACTCCCACGTCATCGGCTTCTTCCGACGTATCTGCAAACTTCTCTGGTTCGGCATCCTGCCCGTCTTTGTCTTTGACGGCGGCGCCCCGGCTCTGAAGCGTTCTACTCTGCAGAATCGCCGCCAGCGCCGCGAAGGCCGTCGTGACGATGCTGCCCGCACTGCTGGCAAGCTTCTGGCGGTCCAGATGCAGCGCATGGCCGAGGAAGAAGTAGGCAGACGGAAACGCGCAGCTGTGCGGGAGGAAGCGATGAAGAACACAGGCGGGACCGAGGCCGAGCACGAAGCAGATGGAATGGCACCCGGCGAGAGCCTCCCGGCCGCGGACAAGCTGGTCTACAACGAGGAGCTGCACATGACGCAGCAAGAGCGTACACAGGGCCGGAAGTTCACAAAGAAAGATGCCTACCACCTGCCTGATCTAGACCACGGCTCGATCGAGGGCATGGCCTCGGGCCGCCCTGAAGATCCGCGCATCATGAGCATCGACGAGCTCGAGAACTACGCACGCCAGTTCCACGCCGGTGAAGACATCAACCTGTACGACTTTAGCAAGATTGACTTTGACGGCGAGTTCTTCAAGAGTCTGCCGCCCCATGATCGCTACAATATCCTAAACGCCGCGCGTGTCCGCAGCCGTCTCCGCATGGGTCTCAGCAAGGAACAGCTGGACACCATGTTCCCAGACCGCATGGCGTTTTCGCGTTTCCAGATCGAGCGTGTGCGCGAGCGCAACCACCTCACGCAGCGGCTGATGTTCGAGGTCGGAATGACAGGACTGGACCTGACGATCAACAGCAGCAAAGGACCGGGTGGCGGCGTCGGACGTGTCGCTGGTGAGCGCGGCCGCGAATACATTCTGGTGAAGAACGACGGTGCCGAGGGTGGCTGGGCGCTGGGTGTCGTGAGCCACGAAAAGGATCTGGGCGAGGCCCACAAGCCAATCGACGTTGATGCCCTCAAGTTTCACTACCAAGGCGACGAAGAATACGACCAGGCCGAGGACGACGAAGACGACGAGGACGCCGAGTTTGAAGACGTACCCATCGAGGGCCTGAACCGGCTTCCCAAGATACCGCTTGGGTCTACAGCAGCTGAACTGCCATTTGGTGGCCCCAGCGAAGAGGCTGACGACGACTCTCTCTTTGTTAACAGTTACGACAACCAGCTCGCCGACATCCAAGGCGAGGGCGCCGTCATCAGCGAGAATACCGATGTTCTGGTTGGCGATGAAGATGAAGACCTCAACCGTGCCATCGCCATGTCTCTCCAGAACCAGCACACCCTTGAAAATGAGGCTGAAAACGAAGGCGAAGACGAAGAGTTTGTCGACGTCGAACGTCCAGCACCACAATGGACACAAAAGGCTGCCGAGACGGCCCGCCCCATCGGCGGCAGGTCTGGCAAAAACGTCGCCCACATTGTCAATGCGCGCGCAAACAGTGCCGTGTCACTGGCGGCGGCCCGTGCCCGAGAGCGCGAGAAAGAGGCCATCGCTGCTGCAGCGACAAGCAAGTTTGCCAAGAGCACGATTGTCGAGGACAGCGATAGCAGTGACAGCGAGCTCGATATCCGTGCAGCCATGGCCAAGGCCGCAAAGAAAAAGAAGGAGAAGCCCACGCCGGCTGTTATCACTGCGCCTTCGACGGCCCCCTCGCAGCCCACACAGAAGGCACCAGCCAGCGATGCCTTTGGTGGCCCCTTGCCCTTTGAGAAGCTGGACTGGCGGACTTCCATTTTTGAGAGGAAGCCGGCAGCAGGCCCTGCGTCGTCTGCTGCGCATGCACCTGCCCCGGCTGGTGGAGCTGGCGCCCAGCTGCCGTTCACCTCACGCCCCATTCTCTCTGGCCAGGTAGCTGTTGATATGTCGTCGCCTTTTGCTCCCGCGAGCAAGCCCTCTTCCGCCTTACCCTCACAGCCTTCCGTGTTCAAAGTTAACGATACTCAAACTGCTGCCGCTATTGCGGCTGCCAATGCTGCCGAGTCTGCTACCTTTGAGGTCGACTCCGAAGATGATTATGGTGGTGGTTTTGAGCGAGCCCCAACGGCACCGAAAGGTGGGAACCAAGGTCGCAAAGCGGCAGAGCAGCAAGAAGGCCTTCCGGGCGAAGAACTCGAATTTGAGGAGCCATCAGAAACCGATCAAGAGAAACCTGAATCCCTGCCGCTGCCTCCGTGGATGGCACACGACACTGATATCCGGATGGCCGTTCGCCAACAGCGTCAGTATGACGAGGAAATCAACGCAGAGGACCGTGAGGCGGCCCTGGAAGAGGCTAAGATCTGGCAGAAGCGGCAAGAGTCACGCGTTGTCGAGATTGATGACTCAAGTGATGACGACATTGAGGTGCTCGATGCGCCAGCATTCCCTACTACGAGGACACCTGTGCCCGAGTCTGACCAGCCTGTGCAGCCTGTTGAGCCAGCCGATCTGCCAAAGGAAGCCACGCCAGTGAAAAATGCAGAGCCACAGCCGGCGGCTGTAGAAGCAGAGACAGGATCTTCCTCACCTGAGATGGAGTTTGAAGATGTCGACATCCCTGATGCGACAGTCTCCGACTCCGTCCCAATAACTGGAGGGGAAGATGCCGATCTCACTGTTTCAGAGCCTGTGCCAAAACTAGAGATCACGACGACAACCAACACCGGAGACGAAGTTGTGGTCGGTGCGCCTCTGGGAGACACCGGTGATGACCTGTTCGCCGAGGATGCCGACGTCGATGGTGGGGTTGAGAAGTTTGACATCAGCGACCCCGAAGATGAAGAGCTGCTCGTGCAAATGGCCGAAGAGGTCGAGGAGCACGCCCGGTTTGCGAGCGAACTCAACAGCCGTCAGACTGCCGCATCTACGCGCGAGGCGCAGCTGGCCTACGAGCAGGAGCTCAAGGCCCTGCGCAACCAGCAGAAGAAAGATCGGCGTGATGCCGATGAGGTCACACAAGTCATGGTGTCCGAGTGCCAGGCTTTGCTAAAGCTGTTTGGCATCCCGTACATAACGGCACCCATGGAGGCCGAAGCACAGTGTGCGGAGCTTGTCACGCTCGGTCTTGTCGACGGTATTGTTACCGACGACTCGGATACGTTTCTGTTTGGCGGTACGCGCGTCTACAAGAACATGTTCAATGGTAACAAGTACGTCGAGTGCTACATCAGTTCCGATCTGGACCGTGAGATGTCGCTGTCGCGCGAAAAGCTCATTGCCATCGCCCAGCTGCTGGGATCTGATTACACCGACGGCCTCCCAGGTGTCGGTCCCGTGACCGCCATGGAAATCATTTCCGAGTTCCCTGGTGAAACCGGACTACAAGACTTTCGCGACTGGTGGGACGAGGTACAGTCGCAGCCACTTCCCTCCAAGAGAGACAAGGAAGCCGACGCTGCCATGTCCAGCTTCCGCCGCAAGTTCCGCAAGTCGCAAGCAACCAAGCTGTTCTTGCCGACGACCTTTCCCAGCCCGGCCGTCGCTGATGCCTACCTGCACCCCGACGTTGATCGCAGCACGGAAACGTTTCAGTGGGGTGTGCCCGATCTCGATGGTCTGCGCCAATTCCTGATGGCGACGATTGGCTGGAGTCAGGAGCGCACCGACGAGGTGCTGGTACCAGTGATTCGCGACATGAACCGGCGCGAAGCCGAGGGAACGCAGAGCAACATCACGCGGTATTTTACAGGCGGCGTGGGTGCTGGCGCACGTCTGACCGAGGCGCAAGTCGAGGAGCTTGAGAAACAGCAGCGCCTGCAGCAGAAATACCAAGACGAGCAGAGGGCGGTCATGGCATCGAGCGAGCATGCGCCGCGCCATGCGCCGCGCAACAAGAATGGCGCTGGCGGGCCGAGCCGCCGACTCGCCGCCGCAGTGAGCAAGCTGAAGGCGAGCTCGACGGTCGAGGCCGCAGCGACAGTCATGAGAGCACCCAAGGGCCCTGCGCCGTCGATTGCAGGGGGCATCAACAGCGGCCGCAAGCGCAAGGGGCGGGCATCGACAGCCGCCCTAGAGGAGGATGAAGACGACGGTGGTGATGAGCTCGAGAACAACGGTGACCCTGAAGGCAGTGCCGCAGAAGCCGGAGGTGACGGTGATGACGATGCCTACACGGTGCCGACAAAACAGCGCCGAACAGGTAGGAAGACGACGGCGTCTTGATGGGCGGGCATGATGATCTAATGCGTATCTAACGAACGACTCATGACTATATATCGATAAATCTACTTTGGTACTCCATTTTAGGTCCAAGACACCAGTGCATAGTGCATGCTCGTGCATATGAAGCAAGCTATGAAGCTGTTCTGTGTGGAGTCAGTCTGGGGAGAGCTCTTGTTGTGCCGAGGCGCAGCGGTGGGTTGCTGTGAAATTAGGGGGGCACTATCTTACGCATACATACGAAATGACGATGCTTGGTGAGTAAGGATCCTACTTGGGGCTTGCACCTTGCGAGTGAGTATGCTGCCTCATCCTATCTCTTGCCAGTCAATTTGCACTTTCGTCGATATTCTGGTGAGCACGATCCCCCGATGCGTTGAATAGCGGCACAGTGTGAACAGTGCGTCTTATACCAATGTGCAGCTTCTGCACAGTGCAGTATGAGTCAGCATGGGCACATGCTTGCAGGATGACATTGCTATGGTATGAGTGGGGCCCTGGCCAATCAGCTCCCGTCTTTTACTGGCTGTGCTCGGTATCTTCTCCCTCGCCGCAATGGCAACGACACCAGCAACACTGCCATGCCGAGGTTCCCCCAGCTTTTCCCGGTTATTGTACACTCTCTCCACGAAATGTGATGCAAGAAAGATCGCGCCACGGCTTCCCCGTACTCTTCCCCAAAGTCCTATCCTATGGTCTGATGCCTTACTCTCGTCACTGTATTTATTAGGCAGCATCTCTGTATTGATGTTCCCGGCATGCACGTCGTTCGCTCTTTCCCGTAGTTTATGCAATGAATGCGGAGGCGGACGCTCTTTCCTTTTGCTCCTCAAGCCTGCCTTTCATCCCAAGTCTCCTTAATTAGACTTCCTACCTTCATATTCGGCCTGCTTTGACTATATTCATATGTTGTCATGCTTTTATTGATGTAGTGAGATAGCTTTGCGTTTCCAGCAACTTGGTTGGCACTGATTGGTGTCCCGCCTATTAGCAATTGTCTAGTGCTATTGTTTGGTCACGTCCGCCCCATTTCCCACTATTCACGTCGGGCGCTCCTTCCCCACAGGGGACCAATCGCACTTTCCTTCGGCCGCCTCCTGCCCAATTTTCCTTCTGATTCTTCGGGGGCAGGTCATTCTCTCTCGGTGGCTCCTGCCATCCTTGGCTATTATCCACCTTTTTTTGCCTCGCTCTTTCTCCTCTTTCCGCAAATCCCTCCTGCCTTCCTTCCTCCGTCTTTCATCTCTATTCACCTAGTCACGATCCTTTGGGCGAACAATACATCCTGCAACCTTCCTCCACATCCCGCATCATTACCGCCTCTTTTTGGAATAGATATAGTCGGGTTCTGTCTTTTACTTACGCGATCTTCTCGTCCGGCGCTTTCGTTTCTGTTCGGCATATTCGTATCATCGCACAACCAGCAAACGACACGCATCAGCAACTCCCCATTCCTCGACCGTTGCTTCGTCTTCTTCGCGATATTTCTCTTCACGTCTCTCGATCAAACCCGGGCTCTCTTCGTGCTGGCAACATTACATCTTTGTTTAACATAACTACGCGTGTTGGGCGCGATATTGCCAAGAACCGACTCCGATCGGCATCCGTGACCCTCGGAATCCAAGAGGGATACCGGCCGAGAGCAACACCCTCCCGCTCTCCTATCTCAGACTTTGGACCACGCTCCCTGTGAGCCAGCTCATGGCATCGCCGCCAAAACCTTGGGAGAGGAACCGCGCCGCCGGGACGGCAGTCACATGTATGTCGGCACTGCCTCCGTATACGCGCTTTTGATTATCTCGCACATCAGTCACTAACCGTTTCTTCACAGCACCTACCATCAGCATGGCAGACTCCTCAGCTCCTTCCGCAGCCGCCGGCATTTCATCTATGGGCGCACCCGCTGTCCCGCCTATCCCGAGCTCGCTCACCTCGACTGTGAACCAAAATGCTGCCGCGTATAGTCGGTTGGGCGCACCAGTCGGCGGTCTTTCTTCGCCATACAACTCCTACGGCACCTCCTCCTACTCGCCATATCGCTACGGTGGTGGTTACGGCGGCTACGGTGGCGGCATGGGGGGTGGCATGGGAGGCGGCATGTACGGCGGCGGCTACGGCGGCGGTGGAATGTACGGGGGTGGTATGTACGGTGGCGGCGGAATGTACGGTGGCGGGATGGGCGGCATGAACGACCCCAACAGCTTGACGAATACCTTCAACACGAGCACGCAGGCTACTTTCCAGATGCTTGAGGGCGTCGTCGGCGCCTTTGGCGGCTTCGCCCAGATGCTGGAAAGCACCTACATGGCGACGCACTCGAGCTTCTATGCTATGATCTCTGTGGCCGAGCAGTTTGGTAATCTACGCGACGCGCTGGGTTCTATTCTGGGCATCTTCACGCTCATGCGCTGGATTCGCACTCTTATTGCCAAGTTGACCGGGCGGCCACCGCCGGCCGATGCTATGGCGCTGACCCCGGCTGCTTTTGCAAAGTTTGAGGGCCGCGCTGTCCCAGCTGGTGCTGATGGCAGCGCCGCCAAGCCCAGCCGCAAGCCTCTCTTCTTCTTCATCCTGGCTGCCTTTGGCCTGCCCTACCTAATGAGCAAGGCGATCAAGACACTTGCCACATCGAACGAGGAGGAGGAGCGTCGCCAGATGGCCGTCCTGCAGAAGCAGCAGGGACCAATCGACGCGTCCAAGCTCGACTTCTGCCGCGTTCTTTTCGACTACACTCCCGACCCGGCACTTGTCGCCCAGCAGCAGCAGATTTCTGCCTCTGCTGGCAACACGGGCCCGACTTTCGACGTCGCAGTCAAGCGCGACGACCTAGTGGTTGTTCTAGCCAAGACAGACCCGGTCGGCAACCCCTCCGATTGGTGGCAGTGCCGGACGCGCGATGGCCGCATTGGCTACCTGCCATCGTCCTACCTCAAGATCATGGACAATGTTAAGAAGCAGCAGCAGCAGCTCATGCCGGCACCACCAGCACCACCCAGCGTCGCAGGCAGCGTCTCGAGCGGATCGGCCTCGTCGGTGTCGACAGCCGTGCCCCTGCCCACTGTCACAAAGGCGCCGGCAACGACATATGACCCAATCATGGCGGAGAAGGCAGCAGCACAAAAGAAGGCTGCCGAGGCCGAAGCCGCTGGCGCTGACACCTTTATGAAGTCTGCCATGTACCAGTCATAAGACAAGCAGTCTGTCTTGTGACAGCGCGGTCTAACTTGTTTTATTGGGCGCCTTTATGGGAATGGGATGCGTGGAGTTCTTTGTGTTATTTTCTAATCCGGGACAAATCAAAATTTCAGTCTTCTTCTTTTCTTTGTCAAAATCTTTCCTGTCGACTCGCGGGCTCTATTTACCCTGCACACCTACCTTATTGTGTCATCATCACATTGTTCTTATTCTTATTTAGCGTTGCTATATGATATACTATCACCCTTAGTCTGATATGTTGATACCCGCTGCCGTGTGTGATGTCTTGCTGTTCTGCAGTAGTTTGTTTTCGATGGCGGCGAACGGTTGGTAGCAATACGATATCGCACGTATGAGACAAGTGCGTATGCCCGGCTGGACCGGAGCGCGATTTGCGTTCGCGAGTTTCGATGTCGTTCTGACGCTCTTGTGATGGCCTCGCCATGTCTTTATATAGAAAATCAAAGGCCTCGGTTACGAAGCTAGGAAGCTATACGGAAGCAGACGACTTAAATCTGTTATAAAAAGTTGAAATTTGTCAAGTTCCTGGACACCCGAGCCAACAAAACATATGTTAGTTCTCATCGGGTGTCTATGTTCCTTTCTCACCCAGCATCGTGATACTATCTTTGTCGCCAACAGCACACCCTGGTTATAAGACATAACCACAATACTTTTCGACCAGCTTGAACAGGAGTAATCTCAAGTACAGTCAATCGTCTCCCGAGGCAGTAGAGCTCTGTATGCTCCATGCCACTGTGGTCCTTTTGCTCTGCGATCTGCCTCCTGTATACATGTCCATGGTACGACCTCTGCAATCTGATCGTGCTCCCCATCTCATAGATTGAGGGCCGCATTCGGTATTAGCCGTCCCTTTTTATGACACAAATGCCATAGCTCCCTGAAACAGGCGTCATCATAGACAGCCTCTGAAATGATAGGATAGAGTCAGCAACTCCTTCAGGCGTCCCGTTTGTTCTGCACATGCTCGGTGTAGCCATACGTGGATACGCACAACCTTGACGGGCCGCGGGCAGGATGCAGCGCTGCGATAAATGGTATCCCTTCTCTTCATGACAGAAAAGCCAATGCGCAGAAGAGCAGGCGTAAGCTTCTAGGCTACTATCTACTTGGCAGAGCAAATGGAAGAATAAAACTAAACATCAAAAATAGAATGTCTGATATTTTCCTATTTCAGTTTTCTCCTTGTTTTATTGTAAAGCTTTTGGGCTCATAATTGATAATTTGCCAAGTCCTAACTAGTCTTAAGCTACAAGGCAAAGGTAATGGTTATGACATAATAATATACATCCAAGCAGTATTCTCCGACAAGGCTGTGATGCTAGCATCGACCTTCCATGCCGGTCCACAACGTTATGTAATATATTGGCTTACATAACACGCTGAGGGCTAGATATTATACGTCCCTCATAAACAAGGCTGTCTTACATATTCGGAGATTTCATGAGTGTCATATTCAAGCCTACCAGGTTCAAGGCATAAATGACATGTGCATCAATGTGTGAGAGAATCGAATAAGAAATATATTGAAGAAAGGAAAATTGGAGCATCCGTGGCCATGTTCACTTGTTGCATGCATGAAAATAAAGGAACGTAAATACACAAGATGGAGTGGACATTAAAAATAAGGGGAAAAGAAATAGTAGTTAAAAATAAATATAAGAGGTAATAAGTATGGAATTGAAAAATGTGATATATAAATGAGAGTGACGGTTGGGATATGAGGTATGAAAACGGGTGAATGTAACGTAAATTCGAGGCGCGCGCGCGAACATCCATAAGACAAAAGAGCAAATTCATCGTTTCCATTTCTCGAGGAGCGGCATCCCGCTCTGCCTTCCATTTCATATCTCCATTCCAGCCAAAACAAAAAAAGATGGGTATTTTTTTCAAACAGGCAAACAGAGCTAGCAACAACGTTTTAGCGCTTGAAGTAGTTCTTCTCCAGCGGCCGCAGGCAAGCATAGGCAATGGCAGAGAAGCCAAAGGCCAGCTCGAAGCCGACATCACCACCGTACTCAGTGCCGCACAGGGTGCCGATGACACCAATGTACCAGGTCTGAGCCATGCCCAGAACGACACCCATGACGCCAAAGGCAAACGCGACAGCGGCAGCAAAGCCAGGGGGCAGCTTCTTGGCGTCGGTATAGTCCTCGACGTTGTAACCACCAAAGCCGCGGCGGAACAAGAAGTGCTCAGTCAGCGAGATACCCTCGTAGATGGCGAGCCAGTAGGCAATGATGGTCATGAAGGTCTCCAGCCACGAGGCGAAGTGGTCGTAGCCAGGGATGGCAATGGCAATGTAGATACCAGTGCCGATAACGACCCAGATGAAACGGGGGACGCGCTGGGTCTCACGGTGCATGACCTGGAGAGACAGAGAGACCGAGTAGATGTTGGGGCAGTTGTTGGCAATGATGGACAGAGCAAGAATGACCAGGCAGAACTTGCCGAAGTGGCCCAGGCGGGGAACAAGAACGATGGCCAGCAGACCACCGATGCCGTTGTCGTAGTAGGCGTTGGAGTAGTCGAGATCGTTGGTGGCGGCGGTCATGATAGCGGCACCCAGAAGCTCGGTGAAGATCAGGGGGATGAAGAGACCACCGAACGTCCAGAGGAAGATGGAGGTGCGCGAGCGGTTCGCGGGCTGATAGACAGTGTAGTCGGCAGCGTAAGAGCACCAGCCAGTGCCGAAACCGTAGACGGAAGCAGCGAAAGACAGGACGTCGCCGGCCTCGCCCCTGCCAGTTGCCATGGGCAGCAGGTTGTTGAACTTGCCGGTGTGGCCAAACTCGCCTGCGACAATGCAGAAGATGATGAAGCAGGGAATCCACGAGAAGCGCTCGTACTCGTGGACAATGCGGTAGCCGAAGAAGCAGACAATCAAGGTGGAGATGGCAATGATAATAATGCCCGCCCAGCCAGGCATGTCGTTGTTGACAGCCACAAACAGCTGGGCACCAACAATAACGTTGGCGGCAGACCAGCCGAGACAGGCAATAACGTTGAACAGAGCAACTGTAGCTTGTTAGTGATACGTTCAAGACACATCAAAAGTACGCTTTGAAGTTGCGAGATTCACATACTCAGCTTGTTGAAGTGGTAACCGAAGAAGAAGCGGGAAAGAACCATTTGGCGCAGACCGAAGCGGGGGCCGAAAGACGAAAAGAAGCAGACGGGAATGATAGCGAGGATGTTGATGAAGATGATCGTAAGGGCAGAGTCAACGAAGCCGAGGTCGAAAATAGGCAGGGCCAGGGCACCGATGGCGAAAGACGACACGACCATGTTGGCAGAGAGCCACTGTGATTTGTTAGCATAATCATTCACGCTTCAAAATGTTGGCAACGTCTTAAGATGAAGCTTTGGTTTTCCAATGAAATGGATCTCCAAGCGCCATCTCGAAAGCTGCGAAAATCACGACTGTAGACATACCATAGTGCCGACATTTGTCATGGTGGTGTCGGTCCGCTCGTCCTCGGGGACACGCTCAATACCGCGCTGCTCGACACCGAGCTTGCCAGCGAGGCGCTGCAGCTTGGCGTACAGGGTGTTGCCAGCCACAAAGTCGGAATTGCGGACGACGTTCTCATCGCCGGTATAGCCAACGGCAACATCGTCGCCGCCAAATTTCTCGGCGGAGGCCGAATCCTCTGGCTTGGAAGCCATTGTGTTGTGAAAAGTTGGAGTTTTTTGGTTTTGTTTTGGGTCCCTGTAGTTCTCGATTGCTCAATTTCACAAAATTGAAGCAACTCCGTTTCGATGTCGAATGTCGAGTGTTGTGACGAATCGATATCGAGGATGTGAGCGAGAATCCGATGCAAGGATTGCTGCGATTTACAGTGTGGATGGGCCTGGAGACAGGAGAAGAAAAATGGATGATCGAAAAAAGGTCGGGGTCTCGAGGTTTATATAAGTGGCATGCCGGTGGAGAAGAAAGGAAGAAGTGTGAGATGAGGATTATGACAAGATGGTACCATAGAAGCCAAAGAAGAAAAACAGAAGCACCTTTCTTGACTAGACAAGAAGCACACGAGCTAGTAGGGGACCAGGGGGGCGTGCGAGAGTTGTTGAGAGGTGGAGATGGAGGGTGTGGTATCAAAATACTACCGTAGAGTGTAGGAACATGCACGTTAAGGACGCGGGCCAGCCAATGCAAGAGAAGAATGGGTTAGGCGATAGAAGAAGGGAAGAGATGGCAGAAGCTGGTGAAGCAGGGGTGGGAGGAGGGAAGTAGAGGGGCGTGAGCAAGCGTGAGGAAGAAGGAATGCGGGAGAGAGGGAGCAGGTGGAAGAGATGGAAGCGATGCACTCGGAGGGAGCAGCTGTTTGATTTCTCGGGGATGCCAGGGTGCGGGAGACGCCGAGAGCAGATGAAGAGGGCTGAGAACTCTACACAGCGGAAGAGTTTCGATGTTGGCCGGGACGTGGTCCGGACACAGGCGCAAGACGACGATGCGAACCAACAAAGATATGGGGGGACGAGAAATGCGAGGTACGCGTAAGGGAGAGAGGAAGCGAGACGACCCCAAGCGACGACAGAGTGGGATGGGTGAACTGGGTGGGATGAAAACCGGCGGGACTAGGAAGAAAGAAGGTAGGCGCACATAGGCCGACGTTCTTTGATTGTTCTGGCTCGAGTAGCGCCGGACGAGTAGAAGAAAATATCAGGCCCGCTGCGTCCTAGGGCGTCCTTTGTCCTTTTCTGTCTGATTTGTCTTCTGGATGTCCTTCCCGGTTGGTTCTGAACTCAATGGGCTGTCTCGATGTCTGCCAACTTTTGTGCCTGCTTCGAGCAATCAACAACCTGATGAGACTCGGTCTTTCTGCTGGGTTGCTGTCGTAATAGGAGCCACAGGGACCTTGTCTATTTTCGGGGTATTATTTTTGGGTGGATTTGAGATCTTGCGCAATTTCTTGAATGCCTCTGTATTCTTGTATTTTTCTTTCTCTTCCCCCTTCCTCGCACTCCTGATATGGCCGGCGCGCCAATGAGACGAAGGCACTGGAGACCCGACACAGAAGGAAACGTGTAAGAGAACAGGCTAGGGTTCGACAGGACGCCAAAGAGTGGCAAAAAAGAAAAGAATCGGGCCTGTAGGGGAGATAATGCCAAGAGGGGGAGATACCCGTCTAGTCCGCACACCGTCGCAGTACGGAGTACCTGATATGGCCCAGGCCTGGGACTGTTTCTTACCGCACTAAACGTGCCCCCGCGGTGTGCCCGTGGGAGTGCGCAGGGGCCAGTGTGTTTGGGAGCGACGCCGGCGTAGTGCCCTGAGGGAAATTGGTGTGCGTGGCAATGTGTATGCTTATTTCTCGAGGATCAGCAGCTGTGAGTGGCAGAAGTGGCAGACCGGCAGTTAAAATCAAGGTGTGGGAGCACAGGGTGGGTTTGGGGTGTTGGCACAGAGAGTACGGAGTAGAATGAGGCAGATGAAGAAGAGAAACTGGGCGGTGCATCTCGGTCGTCGCAGGATGTATACTGAGATACGTAAGACGGTGCCCGGAGGTAGATGCCTCGGGTCGTTCTTTCCTGTTCCTCCGGTGTCCCCCTTATCGTCTGCATCGCTCCTGCCACATAGATGGAAACTCCAGTATGGTCACGGCCGCGCCTTCCTCGAGTCGAGTCTTCTGCCAGCCCTCGTACTTGTACTTGCGCCATGTAATTTAGCAGACGGCGGAGTACAGCAGCCACGGCGGACAATATGCAGAACCTGCTGCGTACCTACCTTGTGTACCTATAATGTGTATACACATATGAATCATGATGCATACGACTTGATTGTTCTTTACACCGCATCCTTGCTTACAGGGGAGGTGCGCAGAAGACTGTACTTGAAATATGTTAAAGCATACGATTGAGAAATCGGCAGGAGCGTTGTGTGTAGATGCCGCATATAGCAGTTCGTAGGCGTCGCTCCTTCCTCTTTGTTATCTTATTTATTCCTTTCGCTCGCCTCCTTCCCTGGAAGTCTAAACCTATCCGGTGTCTACTTCCGCTTCTGTATGCCCTGTATTGTGGCTCTTTACTGGGGGCTGTTCCTTATCTGTGTCATAACTCTCCTATTTCCGAATATCCAGGAAGGCTAATGCGCTGGCGGGCGGTCGTCGCAAACCAGATCGCGCTATGTCCAACGACGTTATCCGGAGCCCATCGCACTTTCTGGATCTGGTCACCATCCTTGCTGTAATGCTCCTTCCGTTTGTTGTTATTGCTTGCTGCTCTTTCCTCGTTCTTGCTTCTTCTCTCCATCGCTCTTTCCTTTTCATTCACCCCCTCGCATTCGTATAGACAACGCTCACGCGATTTCACCACAAGTACTCGTGTATGCTACACCGTCCCCTATTTCTATCCCATTTGCTGTTATTTGAATTATCCAATATTGTCGACCCAGGCGTAATACTCTGTCGTTTTACTCCCGATCTATTGATTGTTTGGTTTTTATCCCTCCAGCCAAACGACCCCATAATTACAGCTACCCGCAGCTATGGTGTATTTCCCGATTTGTACTAGCGATATTACTGTATTTGGCAGGTCATACCGTGAGACTGACGGGAACTTACAACTGTGGAGTGGCCGCTGACGAGGCCTATGCAGCACACTTTCCAGCTGATATATGCTTATGTTCGTATCGATAGAGATACTGCTGTCGGCGCCGGTCTCAGCGGCAGCTTGTCACTATTGAATTCGATTTGCACTGCATGTTGTATCTTAAGATAGTAAGATGGTTGTTTGAGATTGCATATATTGGTTCTGTGATTGCAGAGCATGGCATCCGCCGTGTCCGGGCATGTCGCCGACCGCCAGGCTCCGTCACCCAGCATCACAAGGGAGGCTCGATATGCCTTTGACGTCCTACAACGTGATTGCGTCTGAGATGTGACTTTCGCCCGCTTGCAGAGTCCGCACTCGAGACGTGACACGAGCCAGGAACGCAAAGTGACAGGTGCGCACATCGGCTGTGCCTTGGACACAGCCTCGCTTCCAGCAAGCAAGTCAGCACATGCACAACTGGGGGGCATGCACCTAAATCTGCATCTGTAAAGCCAAGAAGGGGTAGCCATCAAGTGAGTACTTGGCACCTGTCTAGAAGACTGGGTAAATTCATGATGAACGCGGCCCGGTCACCTAGAGCCTCAGGCTACAGCCGGAGTGTGTACAGCGCCATAGAGCCACACGGCTACAGAGCCACAAGGACACAGTTCCCGCGCTACACGCCGGCGTATCACTTGCAAATGGTATCTTATCTTACCAATATGTGAAGCGTCGTTCTGGTTAGGTTGCAGACATCTAAATATGAAGCCGCCCCATTGTAAGAGGAGCCAGAAAATTCAATGCCGCCGGCGTCGTGCTGCAGACCCATAGTACTCCACTGCATCGGAACTTTAGCTGTTTATTTTATTCATATTCGTACGGAGTACTCATACTGGAGATATGAAGATAGGATCCCCTGTATCTTTCACTGACAGTGCGTGCTTCCGAGAGGAGCCAGTTTGCAAATACAGCCGTATCCGCTTCGCGCTCCAAACTTAATCCCTGAACTACAATTCTGACCGTTGATAACACATATCGTGCTGTCATAGAAGGAGTGGCACTCGATAAGTCGATACAACGAACGACAGGTTTACGCACTTATGTGTATACGCAAAATCACAAGACACCAAGGCACAAACGACCCGTCTTGGCCCGCGTTGGAACAAGCAAACCCAAGCAGAAAGTCCCGAGCAGTGTGCAGTTGTTCAAGTGTCTTGGCGACTGAAGAGTGTGCCTGATTCAAAGTCTTGGCTCTGCTATCCAACGGTTCCGACGGCTCACTGCCGAATGCCAAGTCGCTACGCGACGGGCGGTGGAATTTGTAAATACATAAAAACGCAAAGAAGCTCTTACCAAGGACGCGAAACATCAAAACCGAAGCAAAACCAAGGCCTCAAGCCGATCAAGCTCATATACCAAGCAGACCAAATTTGGCAGAGTAAAGCGCCAACAACCACGGGTAAACTATGCCGCTGTTGAAACATTAAGGTATCTTACCTAGTCTTGTTTGCACTGAAGATCTGGGCCACAATCGCAAATCATACAATCACAGTCACATCACCGTACATCAAATAAGCAACCAGATGATCCGCGCAGAGCCTCGCATCACGGCATCGTATCTGGGCTAGAAGCTTTGGAAGCCAGGGCTGGGTCTGGGCAGGCCGCCCGCACCGGGAATAGATACCAGGTTATCTGCAGCTTTATCTGTACTTCCTGCGCCTCCCGCAGCAAGATGCATCTCCAAGCGTGCGTGCCATGTGCTGAATGCGCGGATTCGTTTTACTTAATTCAAATTTATTTAGTTTATTATCCCCGGGATTCGTACGAGGTGGAAGGTGCGGCCGGCGAGCTTGCCTGAGAACAAAATCCTTATCTTTGGCCTATTATTGGCCTGTCTTCTTGCCGTTAGCACCGGGCATAGCGGAGAAATAATGGGGCCCTCTCATGAGGAAGGAGAGGCCGATGCGGGTGGTTCTTTCTTTTTTTTGCGTTTGATAAGAAGCAAACGAGTCAGCCAACTTACTAAGCCGCAAAGCCGCAACAAACACGAGGACCTCACTACTATGTTTGATTTATTCTCGACGAGGACTGCTCTGATTCCTGTTGCGTCTCGGGTGTTTCTTCAGATACACTTTGCGATGCCCCGAGACTCCAGCTGGCGTGTGCCCATTCCCCTCTTCCCCTTTCTTTCACGACCCTACTGGCAGTCTTCGACACTGATCATACGGGGTCATGCTACTTGAACATGACTGCACACTGGGCACTTGTGTATCAACCCGGGCCTTTTGGATGCGATTGGCTCTGCGCTGCAACCGGACCATTTCTTCTGCTGCTCTTGCCTTGCTATCTCAGCTTTGAGACCGTGTGACTGTTACAAGCATCAGGTATCCTGACTAAATTTATGGGGTGCATATAGAAAAACAGAGGGCTTGGCTGTGCTGTGCAGTCGTGCATTATTGTGTTTGACAGCGTTTGACAGTGTACTCCGTAATACGACGCATCTTACAGTATTACCACAGCGTCGTTGAGTTGCTGCATAATATACAGCGTACGGAGTATGACCGAGTCTGTACAGTGGGTGCACGTCGTATGCAAATAGTGCATCGGGGATCTAATCTACTGTCCCTTTAATCTACATATGCTCATCCAGTCGTACCTTTCCTTACTGCTTTGGGGAATAACTGTCGTAATGGCCACTGTCCCTATTGCGGTGGAGTGCTGTTTAATTATTCCATGATGTGCTCCTAACGGGGCCTCACCAAAGAGGCAATATATGCACCGAGCCGGGGACGCACAACCCCGAATTGACGATGGTATCTTATGAAGCGCGGTAGAAAAACAGGGACGGACAAAGACAGGAAGACCCTGTTGCCACAGGAAGAAAGCAAGCGAAAGCACAAGGAAGGCTAAGTGGAAGAAAGGATGATGCTCAGTAGACGTGCGAACAAATGATGCCAGAAGAGCGTCGTCAGGTTTTGGTCTCCGTGATCCGATTTAGCTGGCGGACCCTGTTCCGCTGTCTTCTATTCAGAGGCTGATACGACGTCGGGTGTGAATCAGTAGCAATAGCAATCGTTGCAGACCTGGCCAGACCGGAGCGAGCATTGGGAGCATGGAAGCAATACGAGCAGAGTGTTCCATGCATTCCTTTCTTCGAGCGGGTCGTCCTTGATCCTTCTCATCCTTTCGTGCATGTTGCCCCTGTGTCGACTCGTACTTCCAATCTAGCAATTCAATACTACTAAAAAGACATCTATCAGCCAAAGACTAATATTGTTCGGTCAGCTCCCCGTAGGCATCTGCATACTTAGTATGCTCGTATGCGGTCGTCTGGGAGCATCCGTCCCCGGCGGCGGATGAACCACGCAATATATCCGCATATCGACTTCCTCCAGGAACACCATGGCCTCCTATTTGCTAAGATCTTAATAGGGCGGTCGGCTGCTCAAACTCACGCTCTAGAGGCCGAGATATCTAGACGCACGCCTCCTACAAAGAACGGCAGCCTTATAATATCGTTGTGATTATGTTCGTTGTTAATACTTCCGTTACGTTTTGCTATTATTCTCCGCCACAGCACGGGCATGGACATCTGCGTCTCGTTGGCTGAAGATCTGCACGTACGGATAGATGCTCTCATCGAGTACGTGCCCTACAGCTACATATCAAACAGAGGGTCTGAATATAGGATTATATATGTCCCTTAACCCGTAACTTTTTTGCAACATAGTATCCTAGACGCGCCTCCCCCTTTGTCATACCACAATGGAACTCACACTGCCTCTCCTACGGCGTGCAGTATTACCCTGCGTCTGCTGCCCATACCCCATCTCAATATCTGCATTGCCTGGCTCTTCTTGCCACTGCATCCGAGTTGAGAAACTTATGTTTCATGCACCCGTGCAGCCATGCTCCGAACAGCTGTTCAGCAGCCTTCCAATGATCTAGAAGCTGTTTCATTTATTTAAATCTCACCTGCATCTTGCTCGGTTATTCTGATCTCTGATATCATCCTTACATGTTATTTTTACTACAATCACTTGCAGCACGCCCCTAGCTGGCTCCCCAAACCATGCATATCCTTTCCCCTTTCTCTGCATCTTCCGTTTTCTTGGGTCGCTTCATTATTATTGTTATATTTTATTCAGGGTTATGGGCTGTCCGCTGTTTTGTTCAGGGTCGTCTGGGGCCACGTTAAAAGTCTTGGACGAATCCTTAGACTCTTGGCTCCTCTCGAAGCAACACTCCTTGACATATGGGGTCGTACTCAAAGGCAGCCAAGGGTCATACCTAAGTCTTACCTACGGTCATACCTAGGGTCAGAAGGCCATATTGGCTGATATATGCCAAGGGAAGCCAAGGGGAAGCCAAGCCGAACTCGCTTTATTGCAGCATCTCACCGTATTTATGTATCCTTATGCATGCCCAGACCTGGCTCGTCCAATGCCGCCGTCAAAGAAAACACGCCCCTGCTCGGGGAAATAGACTCCTACCTCACCTACCATTCTTACGCTGTATGGGGATGATTCGCCATGGCAAACACATGGCCAAGGAAACTGCGGGATTGTTAATGACATTGTTTGCCTGCCGCCATTTCTCACATTGGTCGTTGACAAAGGCCTATTTCAGATAAAAACTCCGTACGTTTGGGCAATCAATTGTGGTCTGGGACGGCTTTATGTGTCTCTGTGTGAATGGCAGCCACCGCGCTGAGCTGGCTGCTGCGCATGTTTGCATATGCGTTGTGGTGAAGCCCTGTCCTTGAAGCCGGCCCCTGCATAGTTTGTCTTTCCTACCGTCTCGGTCGTATGTGCGATTGTATTCAGCGCCACAGGAACCTCAGAGCATCTAGAATTGAGCTTCGACGACTCTATGAAGTCTAGCCGCGGTGCATTCATATTGGTTTATAATAGTAAGACAAAATAAGCACTGATTATAGTACGATTTGTGTTTATACGTATATCCTTTAAAGAGCTATTCTCTGCCTTTTCCAACTGTTCTGTCTAGACATCAAAGTTGTACTTCTTGACACAAACATTACTTCCAGCTCGCGCCACCGTTAGGATACAACGCATATTGTGCATCGTCAGTCCTTCTCCAGTTCATTTTAAACAAAGCCAAACCTGGGTTCTGTCATACCCCAAGAATCTTCAACTCCTTTGCTCTTATCCTCTCGCTAGGTTCCTCCTCATTGGCGATTGACTTGATATGCACTCTCTCTTGTCCTACCTGCTGACGGATATATCATACAGTTTCTTATCTTTCTTACCTGATCTCTGCTAGCTGTCCAATTGTCACCAGCACTGCTTTATCTTGCAATAACCAAGCCAAGCTAGCAATGATATAGTAATCTCAAGCGAGCCTATATTAAAGTCTACGACAGTCTATTCGAGTGGGAAGAAAATGCCTCTCATGCAGGCCTGCAGCGTTCAATCCTGCTAGGAGCGGCTTGCACTCCGATAATCCCACCATTTATCTTACAAACTGCCAGACTCTGCCACAATACCTGCCACTCTACATAAAAGCGCACACGCAAAGTCAATACACAAACCAATAGCCAGTATAAGAAAGTACTTAGTTATCCTGGAATCAGCGGTGTTAGACCTTCCATGTCTGACACTTGATATCAAAGTGCCAGGCAATGATTGGCCTTGCCATACCGATTGCCCACGGCAAGACGAACACTCATAGATCTACACCATGCCACCTTTCTGGAAGCAGCTGCATCCATATTTCTCTTGAATATGCATGCACACGCACACACTGGTTCTCTTGCCTATTTGAGGTTTAGCACGATCCTCTTGGAGGGGAGTGCTCGTAAAAAAATATAAATGATATCCCAGTTCTTGTTCAATCTTTGATAACGGCCATGTTCTGGCAAATCGTGGCGTCGTTTTCCCTCCTAGCGTTTATCAGCTTCTTTACAAGTTTTGCTCTTGATTAGATGCTCTGCATAACACACCTTTCTCTAAATGAATCTCACATCATATTGTTGGCACCACATTTCGTGTCCGTGGGAGCATATGAATACGACTATGAGTTGTATCACATATTCCTCCTTGTACAATCACAAAGTATGTCTGCTGGTTAGACATAAGCTTTGACGTTGCTAGTGAAAATCTGCTTGTTAACCATGAATATAAGCAGTCCTATTTATGAAAGCATTCTGTACCAGCCCTCACAGCCATACTTTGCATTTGTGAGCATAATGGGTGCCAGCCTAAACATATCCAACACCTGACAAGCTTTCCTCGCTTACGTGGTACCGGATCATGTTGACTCGAGAGATACTTGAACGAGACCACGTATTCGTATGCGTGTGTCTTGTTCTCGGCAACTCCTACCAGGTCTGTCCGATAAGCTAGATATAGACACGGCACATCCGAGACAATCTGTAAATCATACAATGAAATCTACTTATATATCGCTATGTAGTATTTATTTCTAGATGATGCATCTATGATGATTTTTCGTAGGTGATGAGATTAGATAAGCAAGAAAAAAAAAGGCGAGAACTTATGTACGTGATTTGAAATTGCTTTCCCTTTTTAGAATTAGTAACTTATAAGAAAAACAGGAAGAAACCAAATATCGTGCACATTATATTTCTAATGCCAGAACAAACTACAAAAATAACGTATAATCAAAACCTAGTTGACTAAATTTGTCTGCAGTGCAGTATATCTTCATAAAAATTCCAACCAACCTGACATGGAACCTGCCTGTGTAATATAGTTGCAGTACACTCACAACACTGCTCTTGATATCGAGCTTGATTTTAGTTGCTTGACAAGATCGTAATCGAAGACTGGGAGACCGGCATCAATATATAACTATTCTATTTTGGTTATCAGAAATCACTTTAACAACGATGAGATCCTTGAGCATCGGCACATAGGATACCATCAATGAGGCGTAGGTACTTCAAGCGGACCGAGGCATTGCAAGCTGCCGATCTGGTCAAAGCTTAGATCGAACGCCAGCTTTGTTACTGGTTACTGGTATCAATGTCGGCGGCCGCGATTGACGTTGTTTGCTAGGCGGTGCCGATGAACGAAGAGCCTGGCTTTAGACTGTCAAGATTGGCCCAAGCCCGGAATCACATAGACTAGAATTACCGAGAATACGGCGCGATCGAGTCCCCGGGTAGTAGTTTCTGTCATAGGTGCTCCGTCAGAGGGCAATGTTCGCCTACCCAGCCACAAAGTGCGTCCCATGGGTGGCGAGGAGATGAACTCGGTATGAAGGTGCGGCAATTCCAACGGCTTGATAAAGTGATGACGAAGGTGACAATCGCACCCAATAAGTGCCTCTTTATTGTTTGCCAACTCTCTTGGCTCTTTAATGGAGCAAGCATGCATTGATGAAAGCCGTGGGTTAGCAGTCCTGTATGGGGGGAGTGAAATCTCGTAAGGAGCAGGCCAATGATAGTATCACCACTTCTACTGGCGCTATTATTTCCATCACCCTGAAACTAATCAGAATGAGCTACGCCTGTAAGTATGACCGAACACGCAAAGAACCGCTGGACAGTGAGACTCTTACCTTCTTTTGGTGGTCGATGTTTATATCCGGTCACCGGCATAATGTGTGATCAGTGCATACCGGAGTTTAGGCGTCGGCGCAATAAGTCAAAACTAAGATCAGCTTCTCGAGAAACCTGGTCTTGGGAAAGACCAACTCAGGTGTGAAAAGCCTTTGGTGTATGGCCAAGCATCTGCGAGCCGTAGAGCAAAAAGGCCGCCTGGTAGACAATAGTATGTCGTCGTATTGATGCTGTTGTCGTTCCATGCCACCGCAAAGGAGATCTTTAGATGATCATAGAGACGCCTCAAGAGGAACATTCAAGCCATGATTGCTTGAGTTATCATTAGTGGTGTTGTCTGCATCATCGTTAATGTCCTTGCTTCCACAGTGACTGCCGCGTGTGATGTGAATAATCATCTCGTTGGCATCTTCTCGAATATAGCTTACTGGAAGAATCGTCGATACTTTTGGCGTTCTTCTTCTTCTTGCTGTTTTTGTTCTTGGTACTAGCATGCAACCTTGGTTAACTTGAAAGCAAAGGCTTGCAGGGCCTGATAGGCTTAAAGCTCGAGCGTATATTTAGTCTGGAGGATATGTAAAGCTATTGCCCAAGACGTTCCAGCCAGAGTATAAACTGGTATCAGTCCCGAGTAGAAAGAATAGCATTTATGAAAGCCAGTAAAGAGCCGAGTAGGAGATCGAGTTGGTAGTCGCGTGGGCAAGTGAGCGTGCCCAAGATGCTGTGTGATGCCTATCACCGATATGGAACTCGATGTAGCTCAAGCATCGTATTGATTCCGCATTGCCAATACCACGCAATTATGACTGGAGACTGCGTGAACGAAGAGGACAGGGTGAGGCTCGGCAGTCTCCGAAGATAAAGCAGGGAGGTAAGTCATTTGTGTAATGTGGCAATGCGGTTCACGGTAGACATACACAAGATGCCCCGAGAAGGATGACCGTGGCCACAGCGCGAGGACAGATTCCCAGAGGGATAGAAACTGAGATGTTGAAGAAGGCATAGCTTGAAAAGGGAATGCAAAGGAGTTGGGAGACTGAAAAAAGATAATATATTTCTAGAGGACAGAGAAAGTATATGTAGAGACGTCGAGGGATCGTGTTTTCAACAGGGTATTGATTTCTTGAGTCATGAGTAGTGAATCAATAATGATGAGGTACACGCAGCCCCGGACGATATTAACCAGTAACTTGACGGCGACGTGCTTGTTTGTGCTGGATTAAAGAGTATGTTCCAAGGTGCTATAGTCGATCGTAGGTTCATTGATGATAACAAATATCACCGATCCAGAGGGGTATCCGAGTGATGATTGAATGGCGACGTAAAGGCTCGATAGGTCGTTGGTCGAGGGATGTCGTCCTCTTCCAAGATATAAGGAAGGTGCGTTGCACTAACAACGGACCGTGCCGATGCCGGGACTCAAATTAGAAAGAACAACGTGGGAATACTTTGTGTGTAACGATGTGGTTCTGAAGTGGAAGGTGCAGATGCCGTTCCTTCCTTATCGGTGAACGTCACGTGTTTGCGAACAACGTCAGGATCAAATGCCATGAAGCCAATGGTGTTTGCGGCTGCTTCCTATCTTGCACATCTTCTTGAACAATACTAATCTTGGCTGAAGATGGAGCGGAGAACTAGGAGCCGGATGCAACCTGGGCAAGACTACTTGCTTCCGGCGGATCTTATCATACCTATCAACCTACCACCCGGCTCTTATCAGTGACATGCGAGGCAGCCACTCCCACCATCGCAAACGTGCAAACGGCATGAATAGAAGACATCCGTCATCTATTATTTTGAAAGATCTCGATATAAGAACAAACAATGGCTACACTTCATGGAGACGTTCTGCACATGGGCCCGGTGGGCGACCAATGGCAGTACCGACGGCTGGAGAAGACCTATGACTTGACAAGACCCGGCCAAGGCAATGAGAGCTCGGAGCGTACGAGACCGTTGACCATCCGCACTACCGGTGGCCCGCAAGATACGCAGGTAGCCATTGACCCTCGGCGCACCGCTCTCGTTATTGTTGATATGCAAAACTTCTTTCTGCACCCGCGCTGCCGCGACCATCCGACAGGCTTGGCAGCTGTGGCTCCGACACTGAGCGTGATTGATGGTTGTCGGCGCGCGGGGATCCAGGTTGTGTGGCTCAACTGGGGCTTGACAGAGACTGACCTGGCAACTATGCCGGCAGCGATAGTGACTGGATTTGCCCGCAGCATGATACTGGGCGGTCCAGCTAACCAGGCGCCCGTCCCAAGGGGGCTTGGCGTGAACCTCGGCGGCAGCAGTGGCCGCATGCTCACAAAGGGTGCATGGAACTCGGAGGTATATGGGGGCGGCGTGCCTGAAGGGGTTCCATCGCTGGCCGCAGCGGTGCGCCCCGACCTGGGTGATGTCCAGTGCGACAAGACGCGCATGTCCGGGATGTGGTCGCCGCAAGAGCCCCTGCGGCAGTATTTGGAGACGACGGAAGTAGGCCGCAACATCCAGACACTGCTCTTCACTGGCGTCAACACGGACCAGTGCGTATTGGGCACACTGGCTGATGCATACAACAACGGATGGGACTGTGTGGCGATTGAGGACTGCTGCGCGACGACGACGCCAGGAGGCCAGTCGACGACATTGGCCAATGTTGCGGTACGTTCCCTTTCTTTCTATATCGATGCTCTTGCTGTGTGTGGCTAACCGACAGAACTGCTATGGCTTTGTGGTCGACAGCACCACATTCACAGAAGCCGTAGCGTCATTCTGCAGCAAAGCATAACGGCAACATCACAGCAGTCCAGCTCGACATTCCTAGGCCCTAGTCTGAGTCGCGTGCACTGGAGATATGTGCTGAGGAGCAACGGCATGCAGCTTTGCATACTTGGCAAGGCATGCTCCGGTGAAGACATTGGGCTTAAGCTTTGAAACGCACGTGTTCAGTCAGGAACGAGGTTCGATATTCATGATGAAAAGCATCATTCAAGCATGCCGAACGCGTCTTGGACAATGAGGGGAAAGTTGGATCTATGAGGAATTCAAAGAATGCAGGGCGTTTTGATAATAAATTCAGAAATCCACAGTAACATGAGCGACCCGCGAGGATAGGGGTGAAAACCAGAGGCGTCTGACATTACAGAGATCTGCTGTGATGGATGCGGGATGGCGGCAATTCGAGCCAAAATGTATGTAATATACCTAGTACGGAGTGTGCTTAGAGACGAGGGGTTTAAAACCGACATGGATACCTGATTCAAGACGAGGAATGAAGGTTTTCTTGACGACAGCTTGACGCCGTCGACGATGATGAGGAGGAAATCAAGAATTAGGAAATGAAAGGGGAGCCTGTATTGCAGATACCATTTGTTGCGAAGTGTTAGCGGGAGGTTAGCGGGATATTAGCGGTTTAGAAGTGTGGCATGGGCCAAAAGGCTGCAGCTACAGAAAACCTTAAATGCCTCCTGGAGAGGGATGATCGACAATGACATGATGTATTACAGGGAGCTCATTACAGGTGGGTGTTGTCTCTTGCACTGCGTAGGGAGTATGTATGAGGACGCTCACGATCTAGATAGGGCTGGCAAATAGAGTAGACTGTTAAAAGTGAGAGATGAGAAGAATGGGAGCTCTTGGTTCTGGCAGTTGAGGATGTTGCGGGAAGGTGTCACCATCGCTGTCAGCAATCAATATTGGATCACACTGAGCTGTATTATCTCACTCCTGGGTCATTTCATTATTGGTACCGACATAGCGTCCAAGGGGTGCCTGTACTCCGTAATATTCAAAACAGACTCGTACGAGCGAGTATGTATGCCGCGCAGGTATCCCGTTTGGGCCTGCACGGCACGAGGACCAGACGGCAGTAGAACAAAGACAAAGACACTGACAAAAACCCAAACACGTAATACGAACGGTAAACAAAGCTCACGATGCTTACGAGAAACGCAGGCTTGGCCTGACCATGCCAAGCTTCTCACCCCCTTTTGTGCAAAGAGACCAATCGCTGATGGCCGCAGTCATCCAGGCCTGTGCATTACCCCCAGGTTCTCGTATTGCTCCGTGGAAGAATAGAACAAGAGCTGTGAATAGATGTATGAGATATTGCGGAGTAGAGTAGTCAATGCATTCTTGAGTCATGGTTTGCCATCACACGGCGGCCTGACCGGTGAACCAGAATGCGAATACCGACCGAACAAAGACAAAGACAAAGCTAGCGAGGGGGTCGGTCAGTCACTATCAGCCACTCACTGCCACTATCAGTCAATTATCAGTCAATTGTCAATATATGTCAATAATAAGTCAGTGTCCGTCAGGTCAATCAAGGGAGGATGGATGAGTCTATCAGATGCCAGATGCCAGTGCGCCCTTTCTTCACGATAGTCGCTGTTACATATCGACTCGGAAAGGGGGAGACGGATCCCGGGGGGGTTGTCGGATCGATCAATGTGACGCTCTCTGCCTCCTTCAACTCGAGCTGGGGGAACAGTATGATGAAAGAGGGATATGAGCATGACAGCCCAGCGGCAAGCGATGAAGACGACGCGCTCGTTCCCTCATTTCGAGGCAGTAATGTATCTTAGACAGAGCCAGCAAGAGCAAGTTGTAAAACACAAGAGTCGGACGGAGCATGCAATATAACAGACAACGTTTGTAATATCGGGGCGTCGCAATACCCCGTAACTCGATTAATTACTGTCAATAGTCGTGACTCTATTAAAGGCTGTCCCAAGAGTCGCAACTCAATAATAGATTACCGTTACCGTTCCAGTAGTCTGTCACGATAGTCAACGACAGCCCAATCAACAAATCAACAAACCAACAAATCGACGCCAACAAATTGCAATAATCAACAGACCAATTAACATCATCCCTATTCGGGACAGGGCTTGGCTGTATCTGGTCCGTCAGATAAGCAATGGAGTACGGAGTAGATGGTAAATAATACAGCGTGAGCACAGTACGAGTAGAATCATCAATGGAGGACGATATCGTCATCGTGGGGTTGTCTTCCTTCTTCCTATCGAAACGTTTTCTATCAAAGGGCCTCACTCTCCGTCTCACCTCGCCTCGACCTCGGCCTCGCCTGGCGGACCACACCTCGTATTTGTTTGTTGTCGTGCTGCATGTTTCTGCCCGAATGCATGCATGATGCGGGACTTGTGGCCGCTTATGCACCTCCATCTCTTTGATGATACGAGACGCAGCCCTTACGTAGGCCGATGCGTAGTGTTTCCTCTGATGTAGTGCGCATGTTGAGTATGTTTATGCTGCTGTTTCTGATTTTCTGATTTTCTGACACTCCGACTCTGACTTATACTTTTGACTATTGATTTTCTGATATCGTTGTCTCGATGCTCGTCTGACCGCCATTATCGTGACACCTGTCCGATGGTCGAGCACTGGCAACGATCGACGAAGTACTTGTCTCTGCATACTATCTATATACTATCTCTTCCTTGAATACGAGCTCACTATTGGCCCTCGCGATCGTCCCATCTCTACTTCGTATCTTCCTCTTTTTGTGCCCCGGAAACCACGGCAGGACGGGCACCCAGCGATCGTCGCTCAGCCGGGTACGGCAATAAGTATGCTTAGAGGGTCCCAAGTGCTCCCTCTGGCAAACATGTTTGTGCTCCAGTGTTTTTCTCTGTCCGTGCCCTCATACGACATGGAGAAACACAGCAGATGCAGAAACTGACGTCGTAGCTCGAGTGTTGTCTGGGGTGCAAAACAGTAGCCTCTCTGTGCCTCTCTCTTCTCTTCCCTTGTCAGCCCAGTACGTACTTTCAAGTAGCATATGCATTACGGCGCAGACACTCCTGCATTCCTCATGCTCCGGCATGCCGTCGTCTCTTGGCGCGTTTCTTCTTTTCGTCTGTACTCGTAGTCTGTAGTCTCTCTTCTCGGTACTCTAAGCATATCTCATGCTTACACTCCTTTCTCTTTTTCCTTCTTGATACTTTCTAATTTATGTTTCTGTTCCAGTCTGTCCTTGGTTTTCGTCCTGGTCTTTGGCCGTACCAAGGTATTCTGGTCTCACTGAAAGACGCAAATTCAAACGTACCGAGCCCATCTGGATCAACAACTGAGCCAACTAGATACTGGCTCGACTGGCTCGACTGGATACTGGATACTGAATCATCTGAATCAACTGAACCATATGTATGCACTCTATGTTACACCCGCTGTCTGTTCATCCTGCCGGAATCCTACAGCTTCTCTGATAATCAACAACCCTGGCTCTGGCTCTGGCTTTGGCGTGCTGTCTGGCGCAAAAGTACTGTAATATACTTTCTTCTGCTCTGACTAGTCTGCCTTTTCCCTCTTTCCGAAACTGAAGTGGGCTACTCACCTCTAGCGTCTCCTCCAAGACCCCTTTTCTTTCTTTTCCCTCTCCGTATTCTCTCTGCTCCGTACTCTAATAGAACCCCGAAAGTATTACAGAATACCGACGAGAATACTCGAGCTGTTTTTCCATTTGCAGGCGGCTGCCTCTGAGAGGAATGTGTATCGATAATAAATGACTAGGACTCGCGTGAACCTGGTCGTTTTCATCAGGCGTGCAGGCGTGGTAAAATTATCTAGGGATCGCTATGAATTGCACATTCCTCATTGTTCATAGTCTCTTTACCCATGACCTGTCTACCAGTCTACCAGTCTACAGTCTTTACCCTGTCTGTCTGCTCCGTCCAAATCGATGACGCGAAGACTCGGCAACCCCTCCTGCAGGCCGGTCAGCTGCTGAAACAGCCAGTACTTCCATCCCCGGACCCAAGTCGCTAGCGACAGCCTCCATAGACCGTGGTACGACGGACAACACGAGCAGGATGGCGAATAGCTCGTGACAAGTAATACGATGTATTTACGATTTACGAGGTATGCAAGGTATGTCTGACCGAGGCTGACGTTGTCTCTTGTCGTCTCTTGTTCCTGTCCTTTTCCCTTCCTTTTCTCTTCTTGTATTTTTTGTTTTCTTCTCTCGTTTTCTCTTCTCTCTCGCTCTTCCTCACGACGCACTCTGTAGCTTGACCTGGCCCTCCTCTACCATCTCTACTCGTACCCTAGCACTATTGTATATCATAAGATACTTTTTCTACTTGCTTGGCTCTCACAGTAATACGGCCCCGTTGCTAGCCTGCGCGCTCAGCGCGTTCCCAGTTCCGTCACTCCATCACACTTTGTGACATTATGTACGAGGTATGCTTACTCGTACAAGCACAGAGCCCCGTAATCTCTATCTTATGGAGTAATCTGCAATCTGCAGTACTGCCTTTCCGTTTTCTGCTGTATCTTTCGGTTTTAATATGTCTCTGTCCGTCTCTGTTTTGTCTCTGCCCGTCCTGTCTGTCTGTCTGCCTGCCTGTCTGTCTCTCGACTTTTTCCATACCCAACCTAGTCAGTGCAGGGGTTGTCATATTGCACATCCCTCTTTGCACATCACGAATCCTAGAGCATAGAAGACAGGCACGTTTCTCTACGGAGTAGACAGATACGATTGCTTTTATGCACATCGAGGCTTGGCTGCGGCACGGCGGCGTAGAGGCTGAGGCTTCAAGTCTGGGGCTGTGAAGAGTCGAACGTAAGATACGAACGGAGTAGAGCAACGAAAGCAGCACCTTACCTGCTCTTCATTCCTAACCGCTCTCTGCATTCCTCGCACCCCCCGGACAAGGCAACCGCCCCCAGCGCGCATCATACACGCCCACGTCGACACAAACGACCCGTGCCATCCATCTTCTCCGTACTCCGTACTCTGCCCAGAAAGAAAAAGAAAAAGAAAATAAGCATATCTGGCCGAGAGCTGCAGCTGCAGACCCATGCACCCTCTACCCATTCACTCTATCTCCTGCACGAAACTTAATACAAGTACCAAGAAACCCATCACATCGTCTCAGTCTCACCCACCCCCTCCCCATATTTCTTTTTCTTTATTTCTCTCTTTTCATCCTCTCTTTTATTCCTTTTTCCTTTTATTTTTCCCTTTCTCTTACCCTTTTAGCTTAGTCCTCTCAGCACTCTCCTCCCTCGTTTCTTTTTTTCTTCTTTTTAAAATCATTATTAAATAGGGCGTCCTCCCTATTGCTCAGATTATATATTCCATCGTCTCTCCTCTCGTTCTCCCCACACGAGCTCTTCGTCTTGTCTGTCTTGTGTTTATTGTGTCTCTTGCTATCTTATCACATTCGCTTCTCTTTGCGTCCTCATCTCAGCTTCAGGCACCCTCTCCGCCACTACCAAGATGCAGCCATCATTTATTCTGTCGGCCGTTGCTGCCGTTGTTGTCTCCTTTGCTAGCATTGCCCAGGCCACGCCGCTGCCATGCCCTGATGTATGTTCTTCCTATCTCCCTCCCTCTCCATCTTTTTCTATAAAACACCTGCTAACAAGACAGGCCAAGATTGATCTCATCCTCAACGGCAAGCTCGCCCCCGATGCCTGCTGCGGCGGTGGTATCTGCAAAGGCGACATCCTGAGCAAGTACCGCCTGAAGTGAAGTCGCTCGTTTCATCAGCCACACCTCTCAGCTACTCCAACTCACCACTTCCGACGACGCATCTCCATGGACTTCTTCGCATACCGCAAACCTATCACCGTGCCACATTGATCGCCGACTTGATGCCACACACATCAAGCGCAAACACCCGGCGGCAATACTTGCCTCGTTGCGCACACCTATAAGCCGAGCCAGTTCACTCTGCTCGCAGGCCCCAATGCGCCTCACAAACGGCCATCCGATTCGCATATCTCAACAGGCTATCATATGGTCTGCAGTCTACAGTCTCCGACACTGTATTGTTTCCTTTTCTTTCCATTCCGCATAGGCCGACGGTTTTTATAACCGCGCCACCCCAATCGCTACGGATTTCCTTCTGTATTATTACTGTTTCCTTTTTTGTTTTGTTTCTTTTTTGTCTCTGCGATACCAGCCAAAGCCTTGGGTTTACCCGAGCATCACGACGTCACGATTTCTTTAGTCTGTATATTAAAAATGGGAGCATGAGAAGCAGAGAAACAGCATACAATCAGGACGGTGCATGGAACTACACAACAAGCTGATGGTTAAAGAGCAAACTTGGGCTTGGCCACTCTTGAATTAACCGCGCTTCAAAATTCAGATAGGCAATTGCAACTTACACTTTCATACTGCAATACCACGTATATTGTTATCGGAAGAAGACTTGACACAAGATATCAGATCAGCCGCATCTGTCAACAGATAAACATGCATACTCCGTGCAGAGATGGACAGCTCTAGTATCCAATCATCCGACTTGCTCTTTGGCCTTCCTCTTTTGTTCGCATCCAAAACACGCGCTTCCAAGAATCAAGGCTGGCCTGCATCTGTTTCTCTAGCGATCGCTGTCTTTCACTGGCCCTCTTTTACTCGTGCTCCCCGCTGTTCCTGGATTCATGATCCGGCCTCTCTATGTCCTCTCTTCATTAGCCTCTCCCTACCTAGGGCTGCGAGGAATCTATCGCCATAGCCAACGTCCGCTTACAGCACATGCCAGCCCGGCAACGGAATGTGCTTGCCGGGGTAGTGAGACATGTCGTTAGTTTTCTTTTTCTTGTTCGGCCTTCTGTCTCGTTTCTTTTGTTTCTTGGCTTCTGTCTCTGCCTTCTGTCGTCCATTGCCTCTGCCAATTCTTTATCGTACTATCTAAGCGTCTCGTGTTAAGCATTTCTCCAGCGGACAGCTTAGCCTACAAAGTTATGCTTTGTCCGTGAATATAGGGATAAATACCGTTTTAAACCTTTAGAATTTCTTGACAGGTGGATTGCACTATTTTCCTTGGTCGGCGGTTGTCGTCTTTGTTAGCCTTTCGCTCCATCTCGTGTACGAAATAAGACATAAGGCATAAGGAAATAAAGGAAATAAAACTCTTCGGGCGAAGAGGATTACGAGACGCGAGCAGACGTGAGATGGATAAATACTCGTAGAAACCAAAAAAAAAAATGAGAAAGGGTTTAATTGAAGGCGGATGAAGGCGGGCGTTCTCCGTATGACACCCACATCGTGCCTTATGTTCTTTTCTTTTTCTTTTTCTCCTTCTATCCTCTCCTATTCTCCTTTTTCCACTCGCTGACTTTCCCCTACGTCACTCTCCACTAGCCATCCCTTTGCTGAATTGGCGTTGCACTAATCTGATTATGTCTAGGCGTCTTCTGTTCATCATCTTCAATATCTTTAGTGGTGTGCTTAATGTGGTCGCGACATACGGAGTACAGTACTCTCTGTGAGTAGATATGACCCCGAATTGCCTCAATATCGTCCAAGTATGTCGTAGTCTCCCGCCAGTTCCCGGCCGGCGTTGTCAGTGCTTTGTTCCGTTAAAGCAATTGTATTTTGACACAAAGACACCAAAGACAAAGAACACAAAATAGCCTGGGCAAATTATATTTAACGTGCGTGACGTGCTATTTAAAGCTCTTTAGTCTTTTCATCTTTGGTTTACTATTTTTACATTATCTTGGCATGGCATTCGTATTATGTGATGTCGGCAGTGAGCATGGGGCGAATATAGTAAGACTGGTAAGGCTGGTAAGACGATAATTCATGCCCGTGGCAACTATTGACGACTGGCTACATTGCCCGTTATTGCATCTACTTCCGGAGAGACTGCTTGGTGTAGTTGAGCAGTAGCGGACTAACTCACATGCTATGATGCTGTCACCGCTGGGTTTAGATGCACGCCGTCGCGATGGCCCGACGATATAAATCAGTTAAGTACTCGGCAATCACAATCGGCTGGTCCGTGCTGTTGTTCTTGCTTGCCTAGTTGGGCATCGCCTTGTTGATGGTGACAATGTCCGCGCTCGACAGTGGCAGCGGAATGACCTAGTTGACAATCAGCTGCACCTTGGGGTTTGCTGCCCGTACCACTGTGATGGTCTTGGTGTAGGCCGCCATGATGTCCGCTGTCGTGTGGCCGCGCACGACGCCGTCGGTCCCCAGCATAGACATGATAATGTCCGCCGGCGTGTTAGCCATCCACTATTAATGTAGTTGCTGGCGATGTCAACCGTGAGCTTGCCCGAGTGGCCCTCGTTGTTCTGGTCTCAGTCGGTCGTCTGCGGCTTGCAGTTCTGCGAGTTGCTCTTTTGCGAGCCGACGTACTCGACGTTGTCGGCACACCGGCGTCGGCAATCATGTCCCACACCAGCGCGCGCAAGCACGTAATATCTGTGATCAAGTCGCCCAAGGGCACTATAGTTGTTAGTACGGTGCACTCTCATAAGCGCACGAAGCTGGCGTCTGGCGTACTGATTCTTAGATTGTCGGCACGAGGTGCCAGGCCAGTAGCTGTAGATGGAATGGCCTGGGCCGGTTTGAAAAGGGCCGCCGCGGCCATGAGTAGCGAAGCATACATCGTGGCGATTTGCAAGGGTGTATAGGGGCGAGACTGGTCAGTTGTTTCAATGTCCGTGTCGCAGTAAATGCTTTAACTAGTAGCAAGCTTCAGAACCGCCGATATCCAGACAGAGGATGGCTCACGTCCTGTCTCTACCTCCTCTTCACACCGGCAGGCGTTTGTGCATACCCTCTTCACACATGTCCTGTTCACTGAATATATTGTCCTAAAATAGGCTTTTTAGCTTGTTCGCATGCGAAAACGCACATCCAGGAACTTCGTTGTCAATACGGCTGCCAATATCAGTCCCAGCTGGCGTCATTCCCAAGAAGAGTATATGAAGAAGATCATGGAAGAAAGATATGGATGAAGATGTTTATACTCCTATAAACAGACTATATGCTAAGCGAACCCGAGAATATATACGGAGGGCATATTTGTGAGTGAGGTGCAAGTAAAGTCACGCATCTGCTTCTATATCCTGTGTTGCAATACAGCCCCATTAGCTCTCTGCAGACTACAATTATTCACATAACGGGCATCATAATAGTCCAATATCCGGAGACGCAGATAAGCTATGTGCATGAAGTCTAGATGGGATATCAAGTTATTGGATGTTGCTCCGGCGGACGTAGTACTTTCTCTACCCGTTGTCTACGAGGTGACTTTAATGTTCTGAAAGGAAAGAGACAGTGATGTTTGAATAACTATGAGCATGGGATGTCTCTAGAATACTCCTGCATCACCGATCATCCGTTACGGGGTCGGGCAGAACTGCACAGGCATCTCCAGGCTCTTATACTTTAAGCCTTACAGATGCAAAGCCATATATAGCGGGTGTCCGAAAACGCAAAGCATGCCAAATCATCTACACTTCGCTTGAGTCGTTTAAGGCATCAAAGGCATGTGGACCATGCTGTCTTTACGGATGTTTCTGCCGTTGTCTGGCAGAGGTCAACTTACGCAATCATTTCGAATCAGAGGACGGTATAAGCTCGGGCCAGGGTATAAAGAATCCTTTATGTAAACCTAAGCAGTCGGAGCCCAAAGATAAACTAGTTTGTGGCCGTATCTACTATATCCTCAAAGTATTGCGAGTGGCCGTTAATCAGATCCTTGGCGGAGGGAACTTGTGTCTTTGCTCAACTGCGAAGGCCCTTGATACATACATACATGGACTAGCTATATGCTGTTTATCAAGAAGGTGCATCCTATTCGGACGAGACTTGTTTCATGCTGTGTTATATCAGAGTTATATCCTAAGAAAGGACGGACAATAATGGCATCTTGTATAACAATGTTCGCATCTTAAGCAAATCGTGGTCGTCGATTCATGCAAACATTCAGGCTCGGGTTTGCTAGCCAAATATTCTTCTCAAAATAGGATACTGAAGTGTGCGGCTTATTCAAACATCAATATCGAGTACTACTTTCATGGCCTTTGTGGTTTCATGACCTTTGTGGTTAATATGTGTATATAGTCTCATATATAATCCTGGCTTCAAACCACTACGTTATTTATTATGTTTTGTTCGATAAATTGTGTTTTATAAATTATAGAATACATACAATAATTCGAAGAGAGTCTATCACATACAAACACTCCATTCTGAATTACTATAGTTATACACAGTCTATCAGAGTTATCTCGATGCTTTCCCTTTTATATGATATCATTCGATATGTCAAAGACGTTGGGTACAGTGTATACAGACAACACACTGTACAAACACTGTGAACTATGTACAAGGCGCGTGCTCTTTCCACTTAAAAATTAGCTTGTAATAAAGTGGGTACGAGGCTAGAAGCGCCCGACGTGAGCGCATCGACTGCATCGCATCGCGTAGTTCACTAACCGAGACAAGCATCAAGCTACCATTTTCAAATAGGCCCAAACTGTACCGCGTCTAACGAGTTATACCGCTGCATAGAGCCTGCACACTTCTTCCGGCATCGGTTATCCTCTACTACCAACCCCACACAACGTTTGCCACGATGGAGGTCGACACCGACGACGACCTCCTCCGCACCCTGGCTGATGGCGGATCCATTGATTAGTATGCTGCGCTGCAAATTGCTAGGTGTAATCTAGCTGCGATGGGGTTGACTGAGCTACAGCTACTAACAATCCTAGTGCTCACTGGCCGCGCGTGCTCAACACTCTCGTGTCGCGCATCGAGTCAAACTGCTACAACTGCTTTGCCATACCCGTCATCCCCCCACCAAGACGCACACAGTCGGTCTTTACCGACTGGACCTCGACGGTACGTTCCGACATTCCTTCTACCGCAGACGATAGAGCACCAGGGCCATCCGCATCAGGCACGGCGCCGAGAAGCTCTGTGCCGCAAGAAGAGGTCGACAAGGAGAACACAGAGCCCGCCTCGGAGAGTGCAAGCGCAGAAGAAATAGAAGATGTCACGTCGAGTGCTGTTGGACAAGAGACCATCACCGGCACGGACAGTGCAAAGGCTGCAGATGATGCTCCTGCCGCGACTACGGCCGCCCCGACGAGCACATCCGACGATGCGAGCAAACTACCCGCACCAACCTCGACAGCTATGCCGCCACCACCGACCCCGGCCTCCGGGGATGCGGCTGGCGCTGCGTCTGCCCCTGCCGCCACAGAACCACCCACCATGCCGGAGCCCGCCGTCGAGCTTATAGAATACATTACCTCGCACCTCAAGACCACGTTTCCCAAATACCCCCCACACAGCATCCAGCGCCTGTCCGAGCTCGTTATATGCCCTTACCAGCACTACCGATACCTCGGACCCTACCTGCACGCTCTCGAGCGTGTTGTGAGCGTGACGAGCGGCAGCAACCGCTACCCACTCCCGTCGGAGCTGCCTCCATCCCAAGCTGCCATCCTCAACGGCACAGCCACGCTGTCCAACTCTGGCCGTGCCAGTAGCCAGAGCCACGAGAACGACACTAATGGCGGCGAAGCAGGCAAAGGAGGCAGTGCTGTTGGGGCGCCGGCAGAGTCTGCACAAGATTGGTCGAGTGATACCTCATGGGGCGCGCTGCTCACTCCCATCCCTTGGCTGCGCGGGCAGCAGCCGAACAACAACTCCAATACCGACGACGACCGCTCGACGACTGAAGAGGCAGGCGGCGAGGGAGGTTCGAGTCCCCTCGACGGCTCGGACGACGACGGCAGCGAAATCGCGTTTAGCACCACCAGCAGCACGGCTGGCGGTGCTTCCCTCAGCATTATCAATACTGGTACTCGTGACGATATTGGCGGGATCCGCGACTCGCACTCGCCATCGCGATCGCCGTCGCCGTCCCACGGCATGACGTCGCTACAGCAGCAGCAGCAGCAGTTGTTTCAACAAACACCACAGGCCCAGTCTTCGCTGCAGTCGCAGCAGCCACAGCAGCGCCGACTGGAGGTGCGCACAGAAGCCACCGAGACCATTGATGGCCCCAACGGCGTCGGCAGCATCGAGACGGTCAGTGTTTCTATTAACGGTATCTCAAGCCACGGTGCAGCCGCCGCCGCCGTTGTACACCTGCAGCAGCGCGGCATAACGCAAGGCGAGCTTCTACGCCAGGAGCAGAAGGCTGGCGTGGTGCCCGTGAGCCAGCTGGCACGCGCTGCTGCAGCCGCCAGGGCAGCCGGTAGCCGCTACGACCGCTACGTAGAACACGACGATGACGACGAGGAACCCGAGGAGGATGAGGACCACGAGATGGAGGACAGCGCACAGATCCGTGCACCTTTTACCGACGAGGCTAGCTCCGCTGCCGACACAGCCATGGGCGGTACGGCAGGCGACAAGGACGCGGCAGAGAGCAGCAATACAGCTAATGAGGCAGAGGCAAATAAGGCAAATGAGGCAAATGAGGCGGATGAGGGAGAAGCGGTGGAAGAGGACGAGATCCCACATGCCCGCGGCCCCCCGGAGCTGGGCGCAGCTGATATGGGACCCCAACCCGACTCGAGCAGCACGAGTGCACCGGATCTGCAGATTGGCAGCGCAGCCGACGCCAGCGCCGTGCATACAGTGCACATGGACGAGATGAACTTGGAGTCAGCCGTTGGCCGTCCAGCTGACGAGCTGCCTGCCGGCTCAGTAGCCGCACCGCTGGTTCCGTCTCTTCCTTCTGCCTCTTCTGCCTCTTCTGCCTCTACGGTTGCGACATCTATCGTTGACAGCACCGAGGTGGCTGACAAGGAGGATGCTGCGCCTACAGGAACCGCACCTTCATCCGTGCTGTCGCCTGCCCGTGCTACGACGCCGAAGCGCGAAGCCGACCAGTCTCTCGACGCTGCCCTTCCTGCTAAGAAGAGAAAGGGCGGCGGCAGCGACGACGGCAAGGGCGGCAAGGCTACAGACGGCGACAAAGCTGCAGAGGCTGATGCTGTGCCCGAGGCAAGCAGAGACGACGCAGGCCCGGAGAAACAGTAGGGCGTTGCCAGCCGCTGCGGTGTCTCTTGACCGGGTTCAGCCACGTGTCGCATGTGTCGTTATCGCACCTCTGCTTCTGGCTATCCACCTCTTCTCCTGCATTGCTGTCGACGCGGGGTTTTAAGGGATTTATAGTTGTGCCAGAATTGGCGGGAACTTTTCGAGATGGCACTGTTTTGTTTTCATTCTACACTATCAATGCATTTGTTTGCTCTGCCAATGGGATCACGGGATATGCTTCTTCTGGTTATGGTTGTCTTTCTCAATTTAGGTTGCATGCTCTCGTCTGAATTTTGTGTCTTTCTGCCATAGATTGTCGCTCGAGTGCTTGTGCAATGTTACACACATCGGTATATTGTTTATAGGACCGACTGCTGCTGAACACAGGCTAGGCACTGCGCGTAGGGGCTGCCTAATCTATCCCTAAAAATATTCACCATCTTACAGCCTCGGTCTTGTGATCCCAAACTCTGTCAGGTTGAGGTGCCGCTCGTCGAGCTCCGCGATGTCAGACACGCCGAGCAGGCGCAGTGTCGTCTGGATCTCTTCGCTCAGAATCTTGATGGCCTTGAGCACGCCGTTCGTGCCAAACGCGCTTAGGGAATATAAAAATCCACGGCCGATACCCACGCCCCGGGCTCCCAGACACAGCGCCTTGACGACATCTGTGCCCCTCATTATGCCGCCGTCGACGTAGACTGCCGTTTTGGCGAAGACTTCGGGAGCCCGTGCCCGGATATCGAGGAGTGCCTGGACCGCAGTCGGCGCATAGTCGAGCTGGCGGCCGCCGTGGTTGCTGAGGTAGATGCCGTCGATGCGCACGCCTGGGACCCGTGTAGCTTCCAGGGCATCTTCAGCCGTAGATATGCCCTTGATGATGATCGGCTTCTCGTCGCCCCAGAGCTCGCGGATCCATTGCAGGTCAGACCATGTAAAGGACGGGTTGTGGGAGCCGCGCAGGGTGCCGGGCTCCTTGCCAGGGAGATCGGGAAGCTCAAACGGCGGCTCGTCGTCGCCCGGCTTCAGTTTGTCCAGAGCCCTGAAACGGTCGTCGTCGTCCCGCTTGCCGATGACCGGAGAGTCCACGGTGATCACGAGCGCCTCGAAGCCGTTCTCTTTGGCCATGGCAATCAGCTTCGCGGCGTTCTTCTTGATCTTGGGCACGTACAGCTGGAAGAAAAGAGTGCCGCCGCGCCGCTGGGCGTCCGTCTTGAAGTCTGCCATGATGCTCTTTGGTGCGACGGATGCATAGGTGCACACGCACTGCGCAATGTCCATGCGGCCAGCACCGCGGGACAGGCACAGCTCGCCGTCCGGGTGGCCGAGGCCGGCAGATGCTGCAGGTGCAATAAACACGGGCAAGCTGCTATCAAAGCCCATAATATTGGCACGCATGTTGGGCGTAGCGGCGACATCGAGGAGCACCCTGGGCCGGAACCCGATGCGCGCCCAGTCGGCACGGTTGCGGTTGCGTGTAAATAGTGTCTCGGCACCGCTGTGGTAGTAGGCCGCCGCTCGTGGCGAGAGCTTACTCGCGGCCACCTCGGCGAGGTCGTCCAAGGACATGCATGCCGAGAGCGGGAGCGGCTTTGGGGGTGCTGCCATCTTGAAGATGCTGGTGAAGGCCGCTTGGGAGATGTCTTACAAGACAAGCCTTGTGAGAAAATACGACTAGGGATTCACAACGCCTTTATATTGACAGAGATGCTGTCTAGCAGTGACAGTCGTTGGACTGTCCCATTGAAACAAATGTCACAATGCTGTCCCTGGAATTACGCCATCTCCCATCATCCGCCAGACATCCGCGGTGGGGTTTAGCTTGCCGTTGCCAGTGAAGTATGCACACTAAGCTAGTTAACGGCACTGATTGATTCGGGAATCTGCACAATCGACACCAGCAGCCCGTGCCGGCAGAGTCTCGAGCGAAGCCGCCCATCGTCTTGCGACACTAGTCTTGACGGTCAAGAAGCCTGGTCGGGATGCACTCTGCCATTGCACACCAAAAATTCCAAGACCATGCTCTGGCGTGTACTCCGGCGCCAAGTTTCAACCTACATCAAGCTGTCAAGCTTCAGGAAACCTGCGGCCACCAGCTCTAACCTAACCTACATCAAGCTGCCAATCTTCTGGACACCCGGCCCGTGAGATTGAGGGCGCCGACTTGACGATAGCAACGACGTCATCCAAAGGCCATGAAGAGGTGACCTCTAAGCCGAGCATAGCCATGCCGGGTGTGTAGTGGGTAACAAGTCGAGAATGCAACCACGAGACTTGATTATGCCGCTGGACAAGGTAATGCGATATTTCTTGAATTTGTCGAGTAATGAATTCCTTCAAACCCCATCAGATGGCATTGATATGATCACGTGCGACAGAAACTCGGCTGTGTAGATTGCACTTGTGTGAGGCAGTCCGGAAGATGGTGTGAGGAAGGTGCGAAGAACGCCTACGAAGTATCTTAGTTTGCCAGCCCCGTGCTGCGCCTTCCTTGAAAATGGATACTAAAAATGGAAAGAGCGATGGCACTATCACACCTCCAATCCTCCTAGTCCAGGGCACCACTGGTCCACCAGGGACTTGACTAGGGGACTTAACGGCCGGCCGCTAAGAGCAGAAGAGTGGACCCTGGGCAAAAAGGGCAGGAACCATTGGGAACGACTGCGAACCAACGTCTGGGAGGATGGGCGGAGCACTCAGGCACCCAGGAATTCCAGAAACGTGGTGGCAGGTCCCCTGTGGCTCCTTGCGGGTGGCTCCTGCCTTCTACAGTCATGCTGTACAGGGCGATCACCGTCCCGATACGGACCATCCCCAAAGGCCTCTTTTACGGAGTAGTGGGAGATTTGTCGTAGGCCAGCGTCGTAAGTCGTAATTCGTAATGAGTCTCCCCACAGGTGCCATTGAGTAAGATTACCGTCTCTTGTGTTATTTCGTTTGGATACGATTTCAATAAGAGAATACAAGCCGACTGATTGCGAGTGGGCAGCCTGGACGACGGACCTGGGCCCAGACCGTGGCCGCCCCAACCGTTGTGCTTTGTTATGCTGATCAGCACTTGGCCATCGATCGAGACAGACGCCTTTCTAGATCGACTTGCAAACACAATGCGCATGGCGAGGGCTATGCGCAAACTCGGGGGTTGCCAGAGGCAGAGTCGTCGCCGAGCATGGCTGGCCTGACATACTCTGTCGCAACGCCCGGCACGTGCAGCAGCAGAGTTAGTAATAAATTAGTCGCGACAAAGGAAAGTGCCATAGTGTCGGGAGATATGTCAAGAGGAAAGAGAAAGAGAAGCCAAGAGTTGCTCCTTCCCGTTTTGAGCCCATTCTCGAATCAGCAAACATCAACGCACTCAAGAATACAACCAATCACCGGCGAATCAGAACGGCCCCCTTTGCTCTTGCCGTTTCGCACGGTTCTTGGCAGCCGAGTGCATCGCACCTGCCGCCTCCTGAGCCCCTGTGTCTTGGTTCGACACACCTCGCTGCGATTCCGTCGGTTTCATCTTTTATCTGTCCCAGGATCGTCGCAGCAGGTAGCAACTGGAAGCCTTGCTAGTAGACAGATGCACAGTATGCACGCAGCGATCGCATCAGCTAAGCCTCGTCATCCCGGCGTATGGAGTCGAAGGATGGCAGTTTGTCCAATGCTTGTTGCTGTTCTGCAAAAAAAATTAAAATAAAAAAATGTCTTACGTATTTGGCATTTGCGGTTATTCAACAAAGCGCTCTTTCCTAAACGGTGGGCCGCAACACGCATGCCTCTATTAAGATAATATACAAACGTCTTTGTGTCCCCTCGCTCTTGCCTCCCAGGGTGTCGAGGGTTGTCCTGTTTCCGTTTCTGGGCGTGCTTTGCAACGCTCCTTCCCAGCATCACCTGTGTCACCCGCGTCACGCTCTGCAGCGTCTTCCATCCCTTCGCTCCTGCCCTCGCTTTCCAACTTATCACCGCATCGCTTGTCTTGGTAGTCCTTTGCTCTTTCCTCGCATCCCTTCCCCTCCTTCCTTGGCTTGACAACAAGTCCTGCCCCAGAACTCTCTCTGCCTCGAGTCCCCTCCTCTTTAGCCCTCGGGCCCTCGTATTGGGCGCCCTCCTTAAACACCAAACACACTGGCAGAATACAGGTGCGGCTGCCCTGGGCCCGCTTTTGACCTGCAAAGTCGCCTTTTCTCACTTCATTCTTGGCTCCGCCGCTCCTTCCCTCTCTCGACCTCCTAATCCAGTGCTTTTTCTTTTTCTTTATTTTATTGTATTTAATTCCACTATTACTCTTTTTCGTATTATTATCTACTGCTCCCATTCCGCCTTCCGCTTTCCGACCTCGACGTCTCTTTCCTTTCTTTTGATCCTTTTCCCATTATCAAACCTGACTATCACCAAACATCATCACCACCCGGCGACTCTTCCCAACTGCCCGCGCATACTGCAGTCGTTCACTACCTACCACGCGACACACAATTTGTCGTCCTTAGCAACCGCTTCACCACCGAATACGAGTCGACGCTGAAAGCCGTCTCTGCTATAATCCGTCCTCTCGTCTCGCCCCCCGTCTCTCGCCTTCTCTCGTCTCCCGTCTTCCATCCCCATCCCCATCCCCATCCCTCACTGAAGCCGCCGCTCGCATTCTCTTCGGACTGAACACTCGCGACATTCCCCGCCTAGAGTGCAGCCGCGTCTGTCTCTCCACACTCCACGCCCCAGACACCCTCACAGATTGCCCGCCCTGGCGCCCCGACAAGAATCCCGGCGGTCGCTTCTGACTCCGGATCCCTCCTTTGCCAACCAGCCCTTCAACACCGAGGGCTACTACTATCGCGAAAACGGCATCCCGCCACCAGCCGAGGGCAAGTACAAGATGTTCAACTTCATGCCAAACCCATGGGCCAAGGCCTTTTTCTTCACAACCGCCATCCAGGCTATCATCTGCCTAGCCTTTGAAGCGTAAGTCCATGGCCCCTTTGCCCACCTGCTTTGTTTCTACTGATCACTGACCTTCTAGGTACATTTTTGCCGTCTTTGAGCTCAATGTCATCCAGGACAAGGACCTCAGCAAGAACAACTCCTTCTACCGCTCCATCCCAACATTCCTGACACTCTTCATCTTCGCCTTCGTCTACGAAATGGTCCTCGTGTGGGACGCCCTGCGCATGACAAACACCATCCAGGTCATCGGCATCTGTGCCTCCAACATGGCCTTCCTTATCTACACCGCCATCCAGACCGACCAGATCGACCTGGCCATCACCTCCCTTACCGCCAGCAATGCGATCAAGCCCGACATGGGCCATGGCGAGCTGATGAGCAAGATGAAGCCCTTCCTCATCGCCATCCCCTGCATCATCGGCCTGTGCACCATCATCATGGGCGTCATCGCCTGGAAGCTGTACGAGGTGTTCGCCTGGAGCATCGTGAAGCAGATGGGTGTCGACTACGGCATCAAGAAGCGTTTCCTCGCCTACCAGATTTACATCGCCCTGCTCAAGTTTGATTTCTTCTTCTTCTTGGGTTTCACCGTCCAGTTCCTCGTCATTGTCACCAACAAGACCGATGTCGAGTTCGCCCTGACGGCCGCTGCCATCCCTATCACTATTGCCATTCTGTTAATGGCCGCCTTCTTTACGCGCCACGAGATCAAGGTCGGCATGGCGGCCAGCATCGTGCTGTATCTGTGTGCGCTGGCATGGTTCTTCTTCAAGCTGGTCCGCATCTACGAGAACGGTTTCAAGCAGAATTACACGGCCGTGCAAAAGTCACTGACAGCCTTTGCTGTCCTGACCATTCTGCTAATCATCCTTACCATTGCCAACGCATTTGTGTGCATGCACAACTTTGGCAACGGCCTGAAGGCGCACATCCTGAAGCGCGACCCTGAGGAGAAGAGCCCATTCGACCAAAACTCGATCGGCCTCAACGACATCAAGCAGCCTCTCCCTAGCCGGATGACGATTGACTAGACGTCCGAGTCGCCAACACCACAACACAAAGAAACATACAAAAATTCGAACTACAAAATACAAAATACAAATCACCACGATGGCCAGTCCGACGGCCTAGTTCTATCTTTAGAATGGGGCCTTCCATATCTTTTCTTTTCGGCTTGGCTTCTCTTCCAGGCTAATTTCGATTTTCTGGGTATCTTTTCGACTGGATAACGTGGACCCTAGACGGAGATTCGTTTTTGTCAGCGACCCCGGACTGAAATCGAAACGGAAAAGGAAAGAAGGAAAAAAAACGACAACCGTCAGACGATGACCGGCAACCATCAACAAACCATCTACAACACCGCAATCTGTTCCAATATCAATACACTTGTACTCTTTGGGCCCAATGGCCTCGGCATTTTCTCTTTCTTTTCCTTTCGTGTCTTTTTCTTTTGTCCTGCTTTTCCCTTGTCCGACGGAGTGACGGGTGGGGAGAACCAACCATATACCACTGCTTTTTCTTTCTTTTTCTTTTGTGTTTCTTTTTGCCTTGCTTTCTGTTCTATCATGACTTTATGATGCCACTTCTTGTTCATACTCCCGAGATATCTTTCCTATTCTAAGATTTATCTACACAATCTATACCTTCAAAGCCTCATAATGCTATGCCTGCCTCGTGCCTTTGTGTTTTGTACATATGCAAACTGCGGTGTAAGCACATCGCATTTATATATATCCATATTGGCATTCTTCTATTCTTTGATACTTGTATATTGATGTGATACAGCGCTCTGACAGCTGCCGAGAGCGCAAGTCGTGAGATGAGAGAAATACATTACTTTTTCAACGTTGGCATAAACGAAAAACCTGCCATAAAAACATCAACTGAATCTACGGCCATCTTCTCTTCTTATCATGGAATGGCCAATCCCCAATAATATGTCATGAGAAAAACCCCCGAGGAGGTGGAAACGAAACATTTTAAAACTGACAGTATGTTTCATGATCCCAACCATTAAGCGATCCTTCGAAGCTGGCTTCTTTTTCTGCCATCGAATCCATCACATCATTGCTGCAGGTCGTACCCACGAAAATCTCCAGAAGCAAGACATACCGTGCATTGTAAGCGCTGCAATAGAGGACGGCTGAACTGGATACGCGGCCATTTGTGAGTAACGGCATAGGGGTTCATAGTTGTGCATTGCAAATGTACAATTGAATTCGCGGACTACTATCGCCGGCTCCATCGAACAATGCAAGAGTAAGTATGATAGTAGAGATACTACTGTGTAAGAAGGATCCAATGCCGTGCGCCGTATCTCATTAACACCACTGGAGACCGCAAAAAAAAGTAAACAAAAAAGAGAGAGAATCCCGAAATAAACGCCGTGTTGTCTCTTGATAGACGCCGACCCAACGCAGCCTAGCAACCCAATAACCTAATAACAAGAACAATAGCTACAATACTGAAATGCACAAATGGTGATGATGATTGCACAGCGCCGAGTCGCTGCGTCGTCGCAGAATGATAAGATGAGTGAAGATGGAGCAGCAATGAAGATCATTAGCAGAGTAGTGCACATGGATGCCCAACTGCCCACCGGGTGGAATGTGGCGCGATACTGACAGCTCCGCAGGCGCACTGGTGACGGGGGTCTGGAATGCTGCTAGAGTGCACATCTTGCTTGCTGTCTCGGTATCCTGACATGCCGATGGGCCAATGGGCCAATGCCAATGGGATCTTCGGACAGCCTACAGATAGATCTGCTGCGCTTCCTTGTACTGGCCCTCGGCCGGACAGTACGGGCACTTGAACTTGGTCCCCTTGACCATCTTGCGCAAAGAGTCGTTGGCCAGCACGTGCCCGCATGGTAGCCGCATCGGCGGATTGGCTTCCGTGGTCTGCTCCTTGGACACTGGGCACACAAAAATGGGGTGGTACATCATCGACCCTGGTAGCGGCGTCTCAAAGGCCATCTCGTCTGCTGTCGTCCACTCGGTCCGCTTGCTACGCGTCGCCCCAATAAACTTGATAAGCCGCGGCAGCGCAATGATGCCGGCTGTCGCCGCCACATACAGCGGCGACTCTGCCGAGAGGCCGAGCATCGAGCAGAACTCGCGCGTGAACACGGCCGCCACATCCTCAAAGGCCGTTGAGGTCTCAAACGCAGTCGCATACGGCGACTCGCCAATGTTAGAAGCAAATACGAGCGCTGCTGCCAGTCGCTGGATCTCGGCCACGTGACGGTCACTGAATCGGTAGAAATTGGTCCGCGCATACTCAAAGGCAGCGCCGAGGTTGTTCGCTGTCACTGGTGCTGGCAGGCTGGCAGCTGTGCCGAGGTAGTTGCTACCATAGTAGTCATTGCCCAGGGTTTCTTCGTCATCCGCACTCTCATCGTCGTCGTAGTCGTCTTCGTGTGAGGTGGTGTTACGAGTTCGCGGCTTTGTTAGCCAGATGAACTGCAGCTTACACAACTCGAACTCGAGATTGGAGCCTCGTATCTCAAGCTCGGCCGAGTTGGTGCGTGCCCACTTAATGGCCGGCGCCAGGTTGTGTGCCTTGATTTCTTGTAATAAAGAGTACATCTGCTGGAAGCGCTCCTGGAGGTACTGGGATTCGTTTGGTGCAAGATTTGAGACGTCGCGGCTGGCTGCGATGAGATCTGTATTCGTCATCGGTTGGTCGATATCTCTGCCGTTGTTGACAGCGCCGTCACCGCCACCACCAGCTGCTGCTCCTGGGCTGTTCGCCATGTCTCTGACCTCGTCCATAAAGACCCTCGCCACGTCAAAATGGCCCTCTCGCAAAAGGTGCATAGCAATGGCGCGATTGATGAGCGCAGATTGATTCTCCATCGCATCGTGCTCCGTCGGCAGGGGAGTAATAGGGAAGGACTGGGGAAGACACGTTAGCATCAAGTTGAAATATGGAAAGCAAATGCCGGCACAGCGTCATACCCGGTCGAGAGCTCTGCCGAACTCTTTGTGTGTCTTGGTCGTGGCCTTGAGGTCATCGTTGACCTTGTCGAAGCCCTCCTTCACAGGGTTCTGAAGCTTTGTCAAGATCAGACTCGCCGCATGGGGGTCCTGGCCAGCCGAGACAATCTGCTCGCGTGCCTCTACGAGACGGGCGAGGATCGTGTCGACGTCCTGCACAGCCGATGTGAGCCGCGCTTTCCGGGCGACCTGCGCAAGGTCATTGCGGAGTGTGGGCATGTTGTCTGCCATTGTGAAGATGTGTATAGGTGTGTGTTCTAGTACCCGAAAGTAGACTTGGTTTCGCGAGTGCGAGGGAGCTGCTTGGACAGAGAATCACTTTTGACGTCGTGAAGCTCGGATCCTCGCCAAACAGCTCGACAAACGGTTGACGCGAACGAGGCGGGCCGATTAAGCAGGGCCGATAAGGAGTGATGCTGTTTGGCAGTGCATTGGATTTGCAATAGTCAGTCGTGAGTGCAAGCTTGAGGCGCTTGAGGGCGTCGGTGTCGAGGTGGCGTTGAGCAAGGCGTAAGGATGTGGTGCAGCGACGGCAGCAGAAGAGGCAGTTATGCGATTAGTTGGCACACGGCCAGGCCATTATCATGACAGATCCACCTGTAGGAGCAGCTATGGAGGGCGGTGTGACCTGGGAGCCTGGGCCTCAGTAAAGCATAGGAGGAGGTGTATTAAGCCTTCCGTATCCTCTATCCAGCCCGTGTGGATACAGGAAATCAACCTGATTGGCCAGAAACGTCAGATTAGTGCGATACTTCTATCTACTAACAATTCGTACGTAGTATGAAGTACCTGCGCGATTGCCTCTTCCAAGCGACATGGTTTGAATTCTAAGTCTATTGCATCACCACTTTATGTCAAGGCAAATAAGACAAAACAAATAACATTTAACCGCTATAATGCACTATATACTAAAATAACACCACTGATTCGTACGCTTGGAGTGCACTTATACCCCTACCACCTCTTCTACCGCCCCTACCGCGGCTGCTATTGGGTGTAGTTGGGGGGCGGGAGCTCGGTATAGGCTTTTGCGACAAGGCAATTAACATTATATCGTCGCTAGGGTCTTTTTCTTCTTGTAAAAAGGCGTCCTTTTCAGTCTCGTCGTCCGCTAACAGCGTCGCGTCGGCCGGTTAACTGCTCTCTTTACCCGTATAGTCTCTGAGCATTACCTTAATGCCTTTAAGTGTATATAGTGTCTGTATAAGACCTCTGTCACTCTCCGCTTACCCATTACTACTAGCCCTGCCTCGTGATGCTCTCCCTTTACCCTTGCCTTTACCCTTACCTCTTATCGGTGGTTAAAAGCCCGTTAGCTTAAATACAGAGGGCTCGCGGCGTATAGACGGGTGCTAGACACGTACACCCTGTTTAGTAGTAATAATAGTACTGTTAATACGCACGTGCTCCTTTTGGTTTTATAGTGCGCGGCGTTTGCTTCGTGTCTCGGGGTCGCGTATAATAAGGATCTCGTAGTCGATCGTTTATATAATAGTATTAGTAAAAGTTAAAAGACACGGTAAATATATATAAAAAATAAATTAAAAAAGGCCGTAATAATTAAAAGCTGTTAATCTTTTATATAGTGAGGGGCTATACTATATTTATCGTCGTAGTACCGTTAATTTACGTAACGTCGAGGCGATTTATAATATAGTGTACGTAAAAGAGTCCTATTTAAATAAAAAAGCTATTAAAATAAGGCGGTAATAAGTTACTTATTAAAATAACACTTTGGGCCTTAAGATACTATTAGTGGATACGTTTTAATATAATAAATAATACTTTATACGTTATGCTACTTAATAACGGCGAGTTGGCGTATTTAAAGCGTATTATGCTTGCTTTTCGCCCACGGGTGGCTTTAAAATGCTTAAATTTTATCGCGACGAGCTTTTAAGATAGCTTATAAAGCTTAAAAAGACTTAGCTTAGACGTATAAAAACGTGATTTAAATTACGAGTTAATAAACTCGGTAATAAAGGTGCACTTATAGCCGTAATTAAGGTATTACCGTATCTAAGCCTTTACCTATTATATATACGTAAGGTAATAACTCGCCTTTAGGTATATTAAAAGAGGCCGTTAAGTGTATATAAAGGTAGTGTTTATTAACTCCCTCTATTTATTAAATCCCTTTATAATTATTTAATTACTTATACGTTAAAATGCCGTTAAAAAGCCCTCTCTCGTGTAATTAATTTTAACGTTTAGTGGGGATTTAAATAGTGTAGGGTAGTCGTCGATGTCGGTAAACGCGTATAATCGTAAAAGTGTAACCGTAAAAGGCTTTTCGAGGTTAGCGGGTAAAGGGATTTATTTCGTATTAATATTTAATTACACCGTTTTATAAACGTGCTATTAATAAAGTTATTATTATATTTAAGGGAAATATAGCTTTAAAGCGGTCTTAAGGGCGTCTTGATTATTCGTTATAGTTATATAGACTGACTTTAAAGGTATATTATGTTTAATAAACATTTCCTTAGCCTATAATATTACCTAACTATACGCCGCGTTATTTTTTTATGAAATAATAGTAAAAATAAAGATAATATGCTTACCGAGAGGTGTATAACCGGTAAGGATAACGAGAAGGAGCCCGAACTTATTCGTTTATATATTAATTAATAATAAAAGTAAGTAAAAAAAAAAATCAATTAATAAATACTATAAATAGCGTTTATAAATAAAAACGTTAAATGCTTTTTTTATATATTTACCGCCTTTAAAAACGTTTAAAAACAACGGTCGAGGCGGTATTAATATATTTAATAAACAACGTAATTAAGCGTACGTTTAAAATGTAAAATCAATTATTATATTTACGTATATATAAAGTCGACGGCGCGGAAAGACTTTTTTTATTCGTTATAAACGTCGTATAATAGCGTAAGTAAAGAGGGATTTAATATTTTAACGAAGCTAAAAATAAACGTAGCCGTAAAACGTTTAAGATTTAAGTTAAAAGCATTTTATATTATACCACTCTTTTCTTTAGTACGCCGACGATATATGGTATTAGCGGATGCGGTCTCGTACGGCGCGTGGTTGTGTATAGCCGACCGTATGCAAAAGTCCCAGCGAAAGAGGTGGTAGTCAGCAATACTTACTCTCACGAGCTTTGCTGCCCATTTACAGTCTGTTTGCTTGTTACCACCAGGGCGTAGCCTATGCCCCGAGGGCTTGTATTTACCGTGGCGGTCGCAGATAATATCGTGGCGGGTATGTGTGCCGTGGACGGGGTTAGTAGATCGCTTTTTTCGTATAATAAAGCCGCAGGCACGCCCGAAGTCGTTAACGACGTCAAGAGTAGACTCGTACGTCCTGAACCTCTAAGAGACGATTTAAGGGTTCGCGAGAGAGGCTTCGTATGGGCGTAGATGTTTGGTGGCCTCGGTGCGGTCGAAAAAGACGCCGTCTCGCGTGTGACAGATTTTGTCGTCTATATCGATGGGATCCATGGTCGAGAGTGGTATGGATAGAAAGAGATTGAATTGATGGTTTGAATGGAGTAAAAATAAAGTAAAAGGGGCAAGTTTTGAGGGCGGTGCGATGGACTGAATGTGTAGATGTTTTTGTTGTTTTTGTTGTTTTTGTTGATTTGAGTATAGTAGACTCGCGATGCTTGTTTACATTTACTTGCTTACTTCAGCGTAGTCACGTGGAACAGTTTTCGACCAATCAGAATGCTTTATTTTATCCACACGGGCTGGATAGAGGATACGGAAGGCTTAATACACCTCCCCAAGCATAGTGGGGTCAGTGCTGGTTGGACGTGGCATGACCAATGAAGCGCTATGGAAACAGGCGAAAGAATGGAGAAAGAGCCACCGCCCGATGGCACCTGCCGCTCTCAAAGTGCTGAGAGAAAGAGCTGGAGTGCTCCTTCCTCACTCGCCCAAATGGACAATGACGCACTGTGCGCGTGGAGTCACATGCTAAGAGCCCACTAGAACCAACTGGGCAAGCGCCGACCCTGGCATACTACGGAGATGCTCAAGCAAGTAACGAGGCAACTTCAACACGGGTACAGGTCGAGATCGCCATTTGTACACATAAATACAAAGCCGAGTCGAGCTGCCGAAGCAGGCAACATTGCAATGAACACGCCTTGAAAGAGCCATACATACCGACCATCTCTACTCCGACCATGCTCATCTGGCCCGCTCGACCGCCACCTTTACGCCCGAGGTGACGTCGCCTGCATCAACTCCGTCATCGACATCGACAGCGACATCGAGCTTGCTTGAACCTGCTTCGTCTCCGACTACAGCCAGCTGAACCAAGCTCTACCGCGACTTCTCGAGTCAAACGACTTCCCTTCCGTCTTCCTCCGCAATGTCGGCCTGGTTCGGCATGCCTATGGCGCATCCAGATGCCCGAGTACACCGCGAAGAGGAGCTCACGGCAGCGCGGATGGCAGCTGCGTCGCAGGCCCAGGGCCGGCCAAGAGGCAATGCCAACAGCAGCACGACCTTGAACTCAAACTCAAACACAAACACCAGCCCCAATCCAAATGAGGACGAGACGGTTCTACAGTCCATTCTCCCGCGCCAACCAGCACAAAACACGGCCGATACTCCTCGCATACCGCCTTCACCAGGCCCCGGCCGACGACACATCGTGACACCCGACCCCGTCTCGATTCGGTATGCATGCGCTGGCGATGTAACAAAGACACTGGAGATGTCACGTTGCTAACAACAACTTCTAGATACCTCGAAGAAGAACCCTCTGTCAGCATTGTCGAGCCGCGAACGATTCTCAAAGGATACGAACTCTATGTCGTCGAGCAGTGGGTGTGCTCGCGAAAACCACCAACAGCAGTCATTGCCACGTTTACGGGCGACGAGAACCACTCCATCATTGTTGGGGTACTGTCAATACCGAAAGACGAGCAAGAATGGACACCGCGGATACAACACTACTTCAAGACGATGCAGCAGTACCATGCACGGCCCAAGACATCTCCATTTGGCGACATTATGGCCACCAACTTGAGCAGTTTTCCATCTGCACTGACAGTCATTGCAGTCAGCGACGGCGATATCCGCAAACACCGCCAGGACTTTATTGTGAACGAGGACCTGAAGCGGCTAGGGTGTTCGGGTCGGTCAGGCATGACGCTGTCGGAGCCCACGCGTGCAACGCAGGAAAAGTTTCAAACCATGTATAGAACAAGCGAACGCATCCCGTTTTGCGAGTCTGTCGTGGAGCTTATCAAGCAGTGCCAGACGGCGCTGTTCTTGTTCGGCATGCTCGAGGCACACTACATCGATGGCCTTCTCTGTGATGTGACCGAGACAGCAATCGGAGACTGGTGGACCGAGGTGGGCGCTGAGTACTACAACACCGAGCCGACGGATGGCATTCTGGGCCCGTCAACCGTGGCGGCGCTGCTGGGCATGCTGATGGGTGCGCGGAATCGCCTCGCATGGTATGGCACGTCAGTGTCTAAAGACGTGTTTGACATTAACTACATGAAGAAGGGCATAGGCTCATTCCAAAAGGACATGAAGCTAGAGCGCACGCGGCGGCTCGACCACCAAACCCTGCGGCGCTTGCACGGCGCCACCCTCAAAGCAGCGGCTGGTGAGGGCGGCTGGGGTGTGCAAAAGGCCATCAAATCAACAGTGGAAGGCTTTGGCGGCAAGCGTGGCGAGCTCGTCTTTGGTATGGTTGGTGGAAAGGACAAGGGCAATGTGGGCGATATCGAGACGCTCGACATTGACAAATTCGTCAGCCTCATCTATGGCGAGCGGACGAAATGGCTCTGGTATGGCAAAACACGACGCTCGCCTGCTGGCACAAGCGGCGCGCCCGGTAGCGATTACTACCACGGCAGCCGACCAGAAGCCGGAAACGACATTGGTGCCGGCTTTTTCATCAAGGAAGAGATCCCACCTTTGCCAAATCGGCGAGTGTATTCCGGGCCACAAGACGGCGAGGACACTACGACGGCTACAGCTACTGCGCCGCCAGGATCTGCCAGCGCCACGACGGCAGCAGGGTCAACAAGAACAAACAACTCATCCGAACCTCCATCATCAGGACAGGCACCAATATCAGGATCCTCGGGGCCTTTGGTGCCAGGAGCAGACCCAGAAGGATCCGTGCAGAGAAAAGATACCAAATCCACAATGGACTCGGCGATACCACCATCAGGGTCATCTCTTAGCATCGCCGACAACATGGCTGAGCGCGATCGCGACTCCAAGACTCGCACAGTCTTCAAGAGCGTCACAGGCCGGGTCAATGATGCGCGGTCAGGTCTGGGCCGCTTCCGGGACGCGGTGGGCGGCGGTCTGCGTGGCCACGCCAGTCGGCCGTCGCGCGATGACATTGGCACCCCATCAACCGCACTGCCATACAGCCCGGAAGGGCCCTCCACAGGAGGCGCTAATACATATTCAGCGGCGGTGTCTGCGCACCCAGGTATAGCAACCCTGGCCCAGGCATCTCTGAGTAGTCCTGTTATGATTGGCCGGGCGTTTACTTGGAAGAACAAGCCAGAAGAATACCTCAACGGCATGCGGAGGGAGCGCGATGCATCAGAAGGGCCCCCCAAAGACACACCCGATGTAGCAAGATACGGCGAGAGTATCACCCAGTCGCAGTCCCTTAGCCAAGTAGCATTATCGGGGCGGTCCCAGGAATCGCAGCAGCTGAAATTGCCAGACACGGCGGCCGTTGTTGCAGCGACGACAGCTGCGCTAGAGGCAGAGCTGGCATCAAGAATCCCCGGGTCTATGCGCGCCAACGGCCAAGCGAGCCATCTGCGCCTGGATCTTCTCGGGTCTACGACGGCAAATACATCCGTGGCTGGCAGCGTGGCAGGCGACTCGGACCTTGAGGGTCCTCTGCTGGAGACAGAGCGCTGTGTCGGCCCTGCTGTCGTCGGCCTGTTACGGCGGCACAGTATCGCCAGCTCAAAGCGCGAGCCACCCCAGCTTCCGTACGAGGTGATGTGGCCACGGCGGCTGTCGTTTAGTGCGGCCGAGGAAGCCATTCTGACGTGGGAGGAGCTTGTCGAATACGGAGGAGCAGGTTGGGGTGACAGCAGCAGCGACGATGACGATGACGATGACGACGACGACGACGACAACTTTGAAGACAGCAAAGACGGCACGGCCAACACTAGCAATGCAAACAACAGTGATGTCGACGACGACCCTCTCGATGAAGCGGCCATCAAGCGGAAAGCCATCCAGCGTGCAGCCGCCTGTGCCACATCGCCTGCCGCCCTGGCCAAGTTCATGACGGCGCCCACGCTTGAGCGCGATCTGTACAAGGATCTGGCAATGCTTAAGGATGTTGTAGGGCGTGTCGTGGCAGAGCGTGTCGGGGAGCTCGAAAAGCTCGACGGCGTATACTCGGGCCAGGTCGAGGACGTGCAGGCGGTCTTCTTCCAGCTGTCGGACGCGTACGAGCGCGTGCAGGCCAGCAGCCAGGAACTGCTCGAGGGCGAGCGGGCGCAAGGGACCGAGGCGGTGCGCGAGGTGGAGATGCTCATGGCCCGGGTAGAGTACGAGATCGGGTCGCTGGCGAGCAAGGTGCAGGACGTGGAGGAAGGGGTGCGGCAGTTTGAGCAGCAGGTGGAGCACGTGGAGCAGCGGGCCGAGGAGCTCAAGAAGCAGCTGGAGACGGAGAGCTGGCTGCACTGGCTGGTGCGCAGCATGACGGGCATCGGCACCGGGCCGAACATTGTCGGCGAGTGACCTGTGGTAGTGGTGGCCTCACGGCTTGACAGCGTCGGAGTTTGGATACCATGTACATAGGATGAGCCTGTTTTGTGTTTTGTGTTTTGTGTTTTGTGATTTGAGATTTGATAGTTGATATTTGTTGTACGCTGCTCTGCTCTAGTCTGTCCTGACCAGCCACAAAACAATAAAGAGGAGAAATTCATAAATCTAATATACAGTCGTTGCGTCCGCAGAACCCGTCCCATGCTTTTCCCTCCCTCCCAGCCATTCGAGCAGCAAGATGTGTCAAGAAAGACGTGTCAGATGTCTTCCTTTCGATGTTGATGGTGCTTCCTCGACCGATTCCACAGCACTTCGTCGTGCGGTTGGTGTGCGTGCCCCCGAGACTGTGTTCCGAGGCTGCTCATGTCATCCGCGTCGACGGCCGCCGCCTGAACCGTTTGTTGCCGTCTTCATGACTAGCTCCTGGTGTGGTGTGTATTGCTTTCCCAACACTTATTGCGGCAGGCCAAACGCGGAGCCGCCGCCCTGTTGTTTCGCCGCCTCGGCCTGCATCTGGTCGGAGACGCTCATGTGCACCGAGAAGAACTTGGCCGCGCACCGGTCCAGGCACACGCTCTCGCCCTTGTTCAGCTCGCCCTCGCGGTACTCGGGGGGCACGCACTTGGCGGCGCAGACCTTGATCAGTCTGGCTGGTTAGCATTGTCCGTCTATGCGCTGCTGTGCACTGTGCTGTGCTGTGCTGTGCTGTGCTGCTGCCTCTACCCACCTGTTGTGCATGTCGGCCATCATCTTCATCTCGGCCTCGACGGCGGCGACCTTCTCGGCCGACGTGGGCTGGGGGCGTCCGATTCCAAGGAAAGACATTGTGTAGGAGGATGTAGTTTCGTTGGGGGTTAAGAGGTTGAGGGCTGGTGGTGTTTGGGGATCGTGTGCCGTTTCTTCCTTCGTTTCTTCTGACGTCGTTGCTGTCACCTTGACCTTTGCCTTGCTCTTGACGTCGATGATTTTTTAGTGGGCCCGGAATGGTAAGGAAGACGTAGCCGGTGATTGGCTGGTTGACCAAGCTTTAAGCGGGCCCAGCGCCTCTCATATTTTTTCTGTGGACATTTCGCTCTCAGAAATTTCGCCCGAAAAATATCCTCTGCGCCTATAAAAGAGCAAGACGCCCAGCTCCCCAAGCCTGCATGAACATGCAAAGGCTCATCCAAGTCAACCCAGTGCTAAATCACAAACCAGCACGCGCATCCAAGTGGTAAGTCAAGATGTAGACACACGCACCTCTGTTATTCATTTGCCCCCTTTTTCACATGATGAACCTGCATTATAAACCTTAGAACCGTTGCGACTGACCACGGCTTCGGCTGTGGCATGATCACAAATGCCAATTCTCTGACACTCTTCCTTTCCTTCCGCTTCTTCATTCCCGTCTCTCGTCTCCCAAGACCCTGACTAACAACCAAGACCGGTATGCAGTTTGACCGTCATCGGCCATGAGCGCCCCGTCTACCGCCCTCCCGGGCCTCGTCTTCCTCCGACCATATGCCGTGCTCCGGCCATCGAGAGTGGCAACGCTATCCACAGCACGCGCCGTGTCCACCGTATCGACGACAGCCCGGTCTGCTGCGTATTCAAACTTGTATCTGGCAGCATGCAGGAGCGTCCCGTCCCTGCGTAGTGCACCCGTTAGTAGGGCTGCAGCGGCCTCCAAAATCGCTCTGGGCCGCCGGTTGCAGAGCTCCGAGACGACTGCCAAGGACTCGACAGGGAGGACAGAGAAGGCAGGGAAGGCAAAGAGCAAGAAGAAGGAGCAGGCGGCCGCAGTCAATGGTGAAAGTCGTAATAGTAGTGACGATGCCGTGTCGGAAGACCGCTCGCTGACAACGCTTCGTATCAAGGAGTTGTCCGAGGCCGGTGCACTAAACTACCCTCGGTACCAGCTGGCCGTTGACGACGAGGACTGCCGCCTATCGGTCCCCGAGTTTCGTGCCCGCTTCGAGTCCATCACGAAGCCCAGCGATGGGGAGCCAGAAGCATCTGCCGCGTCCGAGTCTGGGCTTGGAACGGAACGGGCGGTGCCTCAGCATCCCCGCGTAGAGATTGCCGGCCGTGTCTTGTCGGTGCGTCGCATGGGCTCCAAGCTCGCCTTTGTGCGTCTGCTCGACGAGGGCCAGCAGGTCCAGGTCATGTGCAATTTGCGCAAGTTTGGCGCCGACTTTATCGAGCCACACGACGCCAAACACGGCATCACGCTGGTGTCGGTGGCCGAGTTCAAGAATGCCATGCGCGTGCTGAGCCGCGGCGACCACGTCTCATTCACAGGCTATGCCATGCGTACGCCCACCGGCGAGCTGACTCTCGATGCAGACTCCATGCCGCGTGTGTACACCCCGGCCCTCGCGCCGCTGCCTGCTCGCCTGTCCGACGGTGACACGCGCGCACTGCGTCGCCACCTCGACCTGCTCGTCAACACAGAGGTCGCCTCCACACTCCGCCTGCGCTCGCAAATCATGAGAGAGATGCGTGCCTTCTTCGAGAGCCAACGCTTCGTCGAGGTCCAAACGCCCATCCTGGCCGACCTGGCTGGCGGTGCTGCGGCCCGGCCCTTTGTCACCACCCACGGTGAGGCTGCGGCCGGTGACCCATCTCAGACTCGCAACCTCAGCATGCGCATCGCCCCGGAGCTGTGGCTGAAGAGACTGGTCGTCGGCGGCCTTGACCGTGTCTTTGAGATCGGACCGTCCTTCCGCAACGAAGGCATTGATGCGACACACAACCCCGAGTTCACAATGTGCGAGTTCTATGCCGCGTACTGGACACTGCCCAAGCTCATGTACCAGACGGAGCTGCTGCTGACCCAGCTGGCTCGGTCAGCCATCAAGTTCCGGCGGCAGCAAGGTCCTCAGCTGCCCACGGACTCATACATCTCGCCTGAAAAGGTGTCTGCGTCGGTGAACAGGATCGCCGCCGGCCCCCCCTTCCTGCTGCTCGAGTTCATCCCAGCCCTCGAAGAAGCCCTGGGCTTTGCCTTGCCTGACCTGTCGGCCCCGGACGCCTATGATCAGCTGCGCCAGCTGCTGGCGGCCAACGGGCATGCGGCAGAAGCTGGCGCCAAGGAGGTGGGCGACGCCGACGGTGGCCGGCTGGCGAAGCTGCTGGATCGCCTGGCAGGCACGCACCTGGAGCCGCGCTCGGTCACGGACCCTCACGGCCGACCCTTTGGCCCTCTGTTTATCATCCACCACCCAGCATGCATGTCTCCGCTGGCCAAATGCTTTGTGTGCCCGCGCACTGGCCAGACCGTGGCGGCGAGGGCCGAGCTGTTTGTGGACGGCCGCGAGCTGGCCAACATGTACGAGGAGGAGAACGACCCGGCCGAGCAGCGGCGCAAGATGCAGCTGCAGGCGCAGGAGCAAGCCAACGACAACTCTGTGGACAAGAACTACATTGCCGCGCTTGAGAGTGGGCTGCCCCCGACCGGTGGCTGGGGCTGTGGCATCGAGCGGCTGGTGATGCTGCTGTCCGGAGCGCCGCGCATCTCGGACTGCCTGAGCTTTGGCACACTGCAGCACGTCGTGGCCATGAAGAAGTAATGTCTACTTCCATGATAATGCAACTAACTGTACTGTACAATAATGAGTAATGAAAGCATATACCAGCAAAGTCTGAACAAAAATGCAAACGAAAATCCTAGATTGATTCAAGATTACTTAGAAATCCCCAACGCCGTGCTATGTAATAATAGTCTCTCCTCCCGTTGTCTCTAACCCTCCATGAGCTGCGTGATGGGCTCGCGCGTGATGATACTGTTCTGGCGGTCGTCGCGCGCGACACGGTAGAATGTGTAGCAAAAGTCGGAGCAGCGCATGTGCCGCAGGAACTCCTCGTCGTGTGTGATCACAATCAGCTGGAAGTTGGCCTGTGCCTGGCGCGCCTGGATGATGGCATGGAGCGCCACCGCCAGCGACCGGATGTTGTCGCTGTCGAGGTTGGTCGTCGGCTCGTCCAGGGCGATCAGGCCGCAGTTGACACCAAACGACTCGGCCAGCGCCAGGCGAATGATGATACTCGCGAGCATCTTCTGGCCCGCCGAGCACCGGCCGCGCATGTCCATCTCCGTGTCCTGCTTGACCATGCACACGCGGTAGTTGTAGTTGCGCTTTGTGGCACTGGCAATCGCCGACTCGTTGTCGGACCGGATCAGGATCGTGTCAATGTCCGTGCCCTGGTACGTTGCGCGCCACAGCTCGCCCGCAATCCGGTTCACCTCCTCCATCTTCAGCGCGTGATACTCCATGATGGCCTTGTCCAGCGCCGCCGAGTACCGCCCCAGATCGTCAATTGCGGCCTTGGTCGTCTCGACTCTAATGTGCGACTCACGGTACCGGAACTCGGCGTCCTTGTACTCCTGCTCGTACTCCTCGAGCAGCCGGGTCAGCTCGTCGTCCTTGGCCTTCATGCTGCCCCAGATGGCCGCACGCTCGGCTGTCACCTTGTCGCGCCGGACCTCGAATCCTTTGGCCTCCTGCACGAGACGTTCGTAGTCCTCATGCGCGTTGCGGTCCTCTAGTCCCTTGATCTCCTGGCTGAGCTTCTCGATGGTGCGCTCGTTCTGCCGGTAGCTTAGGTTCTCGGATATGTTCTTCTTCTCGCGGTCGCTGTTGTCAATCTCCTTGTCGATTCTATTGACTTCGGTCTCGAGGCTGCGGACGCCGTGCTCCGTGCTGGTGATCGCCTCTTGCAACCGCACGACATCGCGCGCGTTGGCGGCTAGCAGGCCCGGCCCATCACGCTCAATGTAGCCGTCGATATCACGGCTTGTGCGCTTGAGTTCGTCGACACTCTGCGAGATGGTGTCGCGCTCATGAGCGGCGGTGCGCTCCTTTTCACGGCCCCTCTCCAGCGTCACCTCGCGGATGCTGCGCGCTTTTTCAATCTCGGGCTCAAGCGCCTCGAGGTCGGCGTCCGTCTGCTGGATCAGGGAACGCTGTTCCGCTGTCTCTTCCTTGAGCGCTTGGATCTGGTTGAGCAAGTTCGACTTGCGCTCGACATCGCCTGCCGCCTTGTCAATCTTGTTCTGCAGCTCGCTGCGCTCCAGCTCCAGTGTACGCATATTGTCGCGCATGCGCTGTTTGTCGTCAGCGAGCTTTGTGACGCGGATATTGGCGCTTCGGAGCTGGTCAGAGCAAGATGCCTGCAGCTCCTGGATTTCATCCGCACTGTGCAATGACACGCCGAGCGACGACTGTTGCTGCTGTTGGGACTCGAGCCTTTCGATCTGCTTGTCCGAGTCCGTCACGTCCCGCATAGCCTGTGAGATGCTGGCCACCGTCTTGCTCATAGACTCGACGTCGAGCCGCTTCTCGTCGGCCTGCTTGAATACGGCATCCTGGTCTTCGAGGTGGCGCACCAGTGCATCACGCTGCGCCTCGGCCGCCTTGAGCTCGTCGCGCAGGCTAGGCTGCTCGGCCTCAAGACGAATGTAGGTGTCGTACTGCGAGCGCACGGCCCGCAGTTGGCCCAGGTTCTGTTCTAGCATGTCCTTCTCCTCTTCAAGCTCTTTCTTCTGCTTGTCATCGAGGTTCTTGGCAATCTTCTCCAGCAGCTTCGACCGCTCGCGTGGCTGTTCGGAAAATGAACGGTCGCACAGCGAGCACTTGTTGAAGCGGTTGATCACCTTTTGGGACTTGGAGTAGTAGTCCTTGAGGTGGTCAAACAGGCTGATGTCCTTCTCGGCTGTTAAGATCTCAGACTCAAGGTTGTCCAGCTCCTCTTGATACTCCTCGATCGAGACAGATTCTGCAGACGCTCCGCTCTCACCGCCCGCCTTGACAACTTTAAGTACGTCGAGCACAGCAGACTGGCAGCGTGTGACATCCGCCGAGGCCTTCTTCTGGCGATCCCGGATCGTGGACAGCTTGTACTCGATCTGCTTGAGCTCCTGCTGGCTGGCATCGACATTCTTGCGGGCAGCAGTAGCCGATGTGATGTTTGTTTGAAGCACAGCATGAAAGTCGGAGTCGATCGACTCCGCCTTCCAGCCCTCACCGACGACATTGGCAAGCTTGCTAGACCAGGTTGACGTCAGCGTGTCGAGGCGGCGGCGGCGATCGCTGGCTTCCTTCTTGCGTAGGTCGAGCTGGGCACGGTCTGCGGCGCGTCGTGTGTACTCGACCAGATCACGGTTCAGCTTCTCGCTCTCGTTCTCAAGCTGCAAGATTTTGGCATTTTCCTGCTCAATTTCACCGTCGATTCCAGATGCCTGTATATCCTCAGTCGCCTTTCTGAGACGGGCCTCAAGATCTTGAAAGACCGACTGGTAGACGGCAACGGCACCCTCGTCAACGTTGAGCTTCTGTATATCGTGCTGCAGCACAGACAAGCTCTTCTCAATCTGGGCAATGCGCCGTTTGGCCGACATCCGGTCCTGTATACGCGCTGCTTTTTTGGTCTCGTGTTCCGTGATGACGGCTGTCGCCGCCTCATGCTCATTTGCATTGTCGCGCTTGAGCCGATCAATCTCGCGCACTTTGTCGGCCAACGCCTTTTTGATGCGGCGCATAAAGTCTTCAATGTGGTTGTTGCGAAGGTCGTCGCTCTCGAAGCCGCGGATCTCGTGGCGCTGGGCAGCAGCATGGACGATCTGGATGCGGTCTCGTAGCTGGCGTTCGTAGTTCTCCTTGTCGGACTGGTGCTTGCCCTGCTCGGCCTGTTTCTCACCGAGGCGGTGACGTGACTCTTCAAGTTCGCCCTGCAGCTCCTTTAGCTGCGTTTGCTTGTGCTGCTTTTCAGCGCCCATGCGCTGCACCTCCTCCTTGTACTGCTGCAGGTGCTTTTCAAGCCAGTCGTCCGACTCCTTGCGCACGACAATGTTTGCGAGGAGATTGGCGACTGTCTCTTGGAGAAACTGAACCTGTCCACGCCTGCTCCTGAGCTCCGCGACAACTTCGCCCGCGGTAGCCGCCTTGCCATGGCGGTCTCTGACCAGTGCTTCATACTCTTCGCGCTCGCGGCTCAGGTCCTCGCCCTGCTCCCGTAAGTCCTCCAGTTGTGTCTGTAGAGACGCCAGGTACTTCTCAGCGCGCAGGCCCTTCTCCTTCGTCGCCTTGTTGGTGGCCTCTAGCAGCTTCAGCCGCGTGAGCTCTTCGCCCTGCTTCTTACGGACCACCTTGAGGTTGTCAATGGCTTTTGTGTACTTCATGGCCTCAAAAATCTCGTCAAACTTCTTCTTGAGGGCTGATGGCTCGCTCATCGGCCACATGGACTCTTCTTGGTGGCAAAAGATGACTGACTCGAGGATAGCTGGCGACACGCCGAGATAGTTGGGCACGAGCTCGTCCAGCTCGCCAACCTTTGTAGAGAGACCGGTGCGCTCGCCATTGTTGTAGATGACCAAAGAACCGTCGAGTGTCTTGAGCGAGCGCTGGGTCTTCTTCATAGTGAGCTGCAGACTGCGAGTGACGACGAGCTTCTGGCCGACGGTTGACTGGAAGGATAGGCGGACCTGCGCGAGGACCTCTTTCTCGCCGCATAGTTTTGGGTCGTGGATAAAGGCGCCACCCTTGCTGTTGGGCGGCTGCTCGCCGGTTGTGGCATATTTGAGGGTTTCGATGATAGTCTGCGTTGTTGTTAGTTTTGCGTGTTGCGCATGCCCAAGCCTGTTCGCTTAATACCAAGAGAGGATTCGCACCGTTTTTCCAGAACCGTTGTAGCCAACAATCAGGGTCAGTGGGGTGTTGAAGAGCATAGACTCCTGGCTCGCAGGGCTAAAGGAGCGGATGCTGAAGACGCTCGATGTTAGTATTGCGTTGTGCGTACGTATGGTTCTGGGAGTGCTGTTAGCTTACCCCCGGATTCCGAGCTTCTCGATCTTTGCTGTCTGGTAGTTAGGTGACTGTGATGGAAGACACGGGCGGACAGGATGTCGATATTTGGCAGTACATACACCTAGATATGCATTAGTACTTCTGCTGCGGTAGTAGTGTGGTAGATGGCGATGGCGCGTCAAGGGAGGCAACAGATACAACGCACATGGTAGCTATCTGGACCGGACGAGAAAGAACAGAGTCACCGAGTCCATTAGACAGTTGAAAGAATAAGGAGCCAGTTCAGAGGCAGTCAGAACCACGTAGGCCAAGATGCGTGATGTCGGCGGTCGGGCGTCGAGTGAGGCTGGCAGACGCGGCCAAAGTGAGGATCATGCCGATGCTCTAAAAGTTTAATGGCACACACGCGCCAGCTCGGTTGTAGCGCGTGTCTGCCTAGCGTGCTAGCGTAGGGAAGCGCGGGCTCACGGGACCAGGGTCTGGAAGGAGCGTTTGGTACTGTACAGCGGGGTCTACAGTGCCCATACAGTGCATATGTATTACGCACTATGCGAAGGTCACCTCAGCCAAGGTCTTTGCTATTCGACGATGTCAGGCTCAAGCTGATGTTAGTGGCGGGCAGGGCCAAGATAAAGCAAGAGTATGTCCAGTCTCCGAACTCTGAAGAAAAAGATAACAAGTGAATATAAATAGAATAGCAGCGTAACGCGCGTCGGAAGGGCCAGGTCCGGCAAGGCAAGGTCGACAGCACGCGGCCCGAAGCAAAAACAAGCAAAGATACCAGTGAACAGGGAAGACCCTTAATCTGCAAACCTAGACACGCCGATGCCACGACTACGTCACACGGCCGGAATCAGGATCGATGCTGTCCACTCATGTGCTGCATCTGGCTTGCCGTGGGGCAGGCATCTTGTTCTGCGTATCTTGGGCATGGCCGTTGAACTAGATTTTCAGGGTCTCCTGAGTGCAACCTTGCCGAAGGACATGTTCCATTTGCAAGAAAGCAGCCACGGTCGTGCCGGAGAGCCAGTAGCCGTAGCCAGTCTCGCCAGCACATGTACTCGTACTCGTACTGGAAGCTAATGTATGTATCCTATACTCGTATGATAAGTTGCCGAACCCGGCTGCGGGTGTGCTTGGACGGCGCCAGATTCCGCCCTCGACCCAAGTCTGCTTGATTTGCACGCTGGTCCCTGGATCTGAGAACAGAATGCCTTTCCCAGATCAAAGTGAACCCTTAAAGTGGAATTTGTCCAGCTCGACTGTCGTCTGCTGCAACTCTGAGCATGGCAAAGTGGCTACCCAGTATGGCAAATAGAAAAATAAGAGGGGAAAACGGCAAGTCGCACACGAGACGTGCACAAGGCCTATGCGGAAGCCAGCACCCGATCGTGGGATGATGGCTCTTGGGTGTCATGATGCTGCCAGCGTTGCGGTGCAGTCTGCGCTGTTGCAGCGGTTGTAAACTCGGTACGAAGCAGCATATATGTTTCTTATTAAGCACCGGGGCATTCGCTCCGGATCAGCGCAGCCTCACCCTATTGCCAGTGGTACCTTCTATTCTCGCTGCATCTGCGGCGGAAGCTTGTACCCGCCAAATCAGGCTTGAAGCTCTTCAAGGCAGGTGCACGACGGGCAAACAGGGAAAGAGCGACCACGGGTGCATGGCCATTCTCGACAATCCCGTATTATCTAATATCGACGCACCACAGCTCGTCTAAGGGGTGTAAGATAAATCGACAGCTATGGCATGGGAAACAGAAAGAGACTGGCGTGACGGAGAGAATGGCTGATGAGTAGCAGCTCCCCCTCCCATCGCCACCCGCTAGACACATATAGTGGATAACAGGGCCAATCCAGGGAGGGGACCAGCCTACACGGAGTACAAAGTGTCGGCGCTCTGCACTGAGGGGAAAGAGGTACCTCACAAGTACCAAAAGAAAGCAGAATAGGGAAGGAGCATCGAGGGGTGGTACTTTCCTCATCCTCGACTCTGTCTCAATTAAGGCTTTAATTATTAGTATTAGTTTAATTGTTCAGTGCGGCCCTTTGCCATCGCCGTCGTCGAGGCGTCCGGCAGCAAAACACTCCAAACCTCATCTCATCGACACTTTGTTCTCGTCGTCCGACACAACTACAACCTTGCCCCTCCCCTCTCTCCTCGACATTTTTTCCCGCCTACGTCGCTTTTGGAGACTACGCTATCTCATCCAGTAGTCAGCACCTACTACGGCATATCGATATCGGAAAAAGAACGAGATCTAGAGCGACCACTTTTTGCATCCAGCCTCACATCGTCCCATCGGGCCGCCTCCAGCCCCTACCCTCCGTGCCCTTCCTCGTCCCCTCTGTCCTCCGGCCCCCCTCCCAAATCCGTAAACTGCAGGCTACGATCTGATTTCCGCTCTCCGGGCCTGCCACTCCTACGCCTTGCCGTCTCTCTAGCAGAGCATGTGCCTCCGCGAGGCCTTGCCCATTTCAGTTATTCGGCTCGGCCGATATCCCGCGACCCTGACCCTGACGCGCCGCCATCGTCTCCCATTGCTTCCGTTATAGAGCGACTGCTCTCTCTGTTTACTTTCGCTATTTTTCTGCCCTTGTTCACTTCTCAATATCACCTAATTCGCCATGTCCAACCCGCCGTTTTCCAACGAGTTCTTTGGCTACCCCGGCCACAGCGGCTCCCAAAACCAGACCATGCTGGACAATGACCAGGCCATGGCTGCTGCGGTCGCGGCTGCCGGTGGCCGCCAAGTGCCCCTCCAAATGTCTGGCCAGATCCCCGGCCAGATGTCCCGCCAAATGCAGCAGATGCCACATATGTCCCAGATGCAGCAGATGTCCCAGATGGCGCAGATGTCGCAGATGTCCCGGATGCCACAGATGCCACAGATGCAGCAAATACCAATATCTGGCCAAGTCCCCGTGCCCCATACCGCACAAAACCCCGACTCCGATATCATGGCGTATCTCAGCAACCCTTCCTTCTTTGAGAGCTTTGGCGACATGCCTGACATGCTCGAAACCAACCCTACCGAGTCGTCTGGGGCGGCCAACAACAACCTTGATCCTGCGGCTCCTGCTCCCGGGTCCATGTTCCCTCCCTCAATCCCGCCAAGCTTTTCTGCCACCCCCACCAACCCTGGCTCCAACATTACTGCCGACAATAGTCCGGACAAAGACTCGGATATGCTAGATGTAAGCGCGGGCGACAGCGGCCCCGGCGGTGCTAACGAGCCCGGTGGCGGCCCGCAGCCTGTCGACGAGTTTATCCAGACGGCCGGCTCATCTGCGATGGCTGCTGCAGGGTCTGCTGCAGCCGCAGCCAACAACCCCACTGCTTCGTTGACGGAGTTTACGCGTCGCAAGAACTGGCCGGCCAAGCTTGTCGAAGAAATGCGTGACGTATTGCTTATCATCGACAGCAACCAACGCATCAAATTTGCATCACCGAGTGTGACTCCCATTTTGGGATACTCTACAAAGGGAGCTGTTGGTCTATCTCTCGATAGACTTGTGCACCGCGACGACCGAGCCGTGTTTCTAGCCGATCTCAACTCCAGTATCGCCAACGGCACGCAGCTGCGGCTGTACCTGCGCATACGCAAGGGAAATTACAAGCCTACAAAGCTGAATCGCCAGAACAGCAATGGCGTTTATGAGGAGGACGGTAGTGAAAACAACGAAGACGACGTGAACGGCATCTTAAGCGACGGCGGTATGAACGGCGGTGCCAACGGCGAAGCCAACGATGAAGAAATGGATGGCAGCGAGAGTCCCGTCGGCACCGAATCATACTGTATCGTCGAAGTTGTGGGCCACGCACATGTTGCATCATCACGCTATGCGACAAACCCGTCCAACTTGTCACCGTTCTGCCAGGCGGTGTTTCTGGTGGCACGGCCATATCCGACAAAGAACGCCAGCCTCTTAGACTCTTTCTTGGAACACAAGATGGAGAATGAGCGCCTACGACGGCGCATTGATGACCTGCGGCGCGAGGAGGAGTCTGAAGACCGCGACGACGACGAGTCACATACCCAGAGCCAGAGTCAAGGCTTTACACAAACGCAGAGCCAGGGGCACAGCCAGATGTGGCGCCAGAGCCTGGACGGCCGGTCGGATTTGGGTACGTCGGACAACGGCATCCCTGGGACAGTGTCCGGGGCAACAGGCGGGCCTGCAGTGATGTTCCGTGCCGGCATGGGTGTCCCTAGCAGCATATCGATGCCCCCTCCTCCTATTGGAAATCTCAATATGGGAGCAGCCGGGATTTCGGGTGCACTGCCTGCAGGACTTCCCCCAGGAATGGCGGGCATGTCGAGCGAGGAAATATCCAACATGTTGGCCCAGAACCCTGCCCTGACACGTGAAAATCTCGAGGGCATTTCAGCACACAAGCCCGACTCGTTGCTTGACAAGATGATGCGCTACAATGACGGAAAGACGGACGTCACAGATGGCAGTGCTCCTGTCGCCGGGTCTACCGCGTCGCCTGCAAATGGGAAGCGGGCCGGCGCTGGTGCGGGCGGCCCCTCTGCCGCAAATACCATCTCGCTCCTTACCGGATTATACTACGCAGAGGGCGAGCGTAGTAAGGGCCTGTCAACGGGCAACCGTAGCCCACGTCTGATCAAGGGTGACGCGGGCATAGCAATTTCCGCGAACCGGGCAGACCGGAGCAGCATGGCAGGAGGCACAGGAGTCACCGTTGCAAGCGATAAGAAGAAGAAGCTCCGTGTCGCCGACGAGTATGTATGCAATGACTGCGGTACTTTAGACTCACCTGAGTGGCGCAAGGGACCGGGGGGGCCCAAGACTTTATGCAATGCGTGTGGTCTGCGGTGGGCCAAGAAGGAGAAGAAGGAAAAGAAGAAGGCAGCAGCTATGACTATGCCTGGTTCTCTTCCCAATGCACCCCTCGGCGCTATGGGCAATGCCGGTGCCGGTCCGGTCTCCAATAACGGCCCTACGGGGATGGTATAATCATCAACCACGTGCCATCCTTTTCCCTCTCTTTACTCTCCTCGGTTCCCATTTCTTCAGGCCTCGCCCATTCGCATTCATTCTTCTTTCATTCTTTCCAAAAGACCCCTATTTCTGGAGCGATATTTATACACTCATCCACCGCATCCTTCCACCATTCATTCTAGTTCGTTGTCCAGGATACGATAAGGACTATTTTGGTTACTGTTCACTTGTTTTTGTTTTGATTTCCTACCTTAGCACTTTGGATTGTTTACCTCTTATATACACGGAAAGGTCTCGGGTTTGTTTCTTTGATTTGCTTTGCTATTAGGCCTCGTTGGTTGGTGCATGGACCGGAACAAGATACACGAATATGTTCTCGCGGGGGCCGTTTTCATTTTATGCGCTACTCACTTTTTATGCTTTGTTTTCACTGGTTTTCGCTGTTGGGTGTCTGGTCGTTTATATTCTGCTGGTTTCACTTAGGCCATATACAACAGTCTCTATTCATAATTGGGTGTTTCATTTTCACACACATATTGAACTAGCTATCCGGCTATCATTTGGTTATGAAGCTCTTTCATTTGATATTAATCTTTTGTGGCGGTCTGGTAATAGCGCCGTTACAGCTTTGACCTCTCATCAGCCCTGGCTAGAACTTTGGTGTCCCACCACGGCCATGCCGGCAGCTGGTCTCGCTCGAGGCTCCCTGGGAACTGTGGTGGCCGCTTCTCTTTGAAACTGGCTACGCCCTCGCGCATATCAGCACTGGCGAACCGCTCATAGAGGAGAGCGCTCTCCAGCAAGTGTGCTTCTTCAGGTGAGTCGGCACTGCGTATCACCAGATCCTTCATCAGGCGCGTGCTCACGGTGCTTGTCGTGGCAGCAATCTCGCTTGCCAGCTTGAGAGACACAGGCAGGACTTCTTCTGGCGGCACGATTTCGGCAAACAAGGGCGACAGCATCTTGTGTGATGCCGGCAGTGCAGCACCCGTCGTCGTCAGATACACGGCCGCTGATGCGCCGGCGAGACGCGGCAGAAAGTACGAGGAGCATGCCTCCATGACGATGCCCCGGCGTGCAAACACGAATCCGTACTTGGCGCTGGGCGCATTGCTGGCAACTCGGATGTCGGCACCAAGGGCCATGGTGATGCCGATACCAACACCGCTGCCGTTGAGGGCAGCCACGACGGGCTTGCGGCAATTGTAAATGGCCAGCGACACAATGCCGCCGTTGTCGCGGAAGTCGCCGGGGCCATCCTGTGTTGATGAGTTCCCGGCCCGAAACCCAATTTTGAGGTCGGCACCGGCGCAAAAGATGCGGTTCTCAGGGTCACCTCCGGTCAGCACGACACACTTTACACGGTCGTCCCTTGACAACAGGCCAAATGCCGTGACGAGCGACCGCGCCATATCCGGCGTGAATGCATTCTTTGCCTGGGGACGGTCGAGCACAACAACGACGACCGGAGTAACGGTCGGGCATTCGGGAGGGTGGTGGCGGAATTGGATTTCGGGGAGGCGGGTCTCTGCGGCATACGAGGAGACCGGCAGCTCGATGCCCGGGAAGGCGGTAGCATTTTTGCTCTCTGGCTTTTTGGCGTCGGTGCTCATTTTGGGATTTGGGAGCGCTTGTAGATGTTGAAACAGGATTTAACAACATCTTGATTGACTATTGGATATATACTAGAACGCGGTCATATATACGTCGTGTAGAGTTCCCCGCGACGCTAGACACGCCGGTTTGCCGAGGTATGTATTATGCTTACCCCAGATTCTGACGGATTATCTATTCCAGGGCGCAGAGCTGCAGCTCGAGGATCAAAGAGCCGGAGCTTCTCCTCATTAATAGTGCCTTAAGCACAGCTGACCCTTGCAAACTTGGGGGTTGCTCGAGGTGAGCCTTTTGAGTTTCCCCGAGGTGGAAATGGAAATACTAATCAGCGTCGGAACGATATCTCTTGGCACTGCATTATCAATCTCGAATTGCAGATCTTGCTATTTTAACGCCTGCCGGCTAGGGTTCTTTTTATGCGAGATTTATTCACGTGTCCTCCTTTCGGTTTAGAGTCGCTCTTCACATCTACATAAACTTGCTGGCCATGCCCAGCAGACTGCCAATGCCGCCGCCGCTCGAGCCGGAGCTGCCGCCGCCCTGGCTCTTGAGGTACAATTTCAGAGCCATCTCGCCAGCCTGTTGCACGGCCGACTGCTTGCTTGCACCCGACGCGACGTTGCCCTGCGAGTTCTGGCTGTCAAACAGCTTGCTTGCCTCGCTCATGGCCATGCCGATGAACTGGCTCTGAGAACCGCCGGAGCCAGAGCCAGAGGAGCCAGAGGAGCCAGAGGAGCCGGAAGTGAACATCTTCAGGGCCTGCATTGCGGCAGCACTGCCCATGCTGCTGGTGGTAGCCTGCTGGTTGCTGCTGCCGCCGCCGCCAAAGAACTGCTGGTGGCTCTGAACAGCGGCTATAAAAAGTGTTAGCGGGGAGTATAGCACTACAAAAGACGGGGATACTTGCCATTTTCATCGACCTCCTGGTTGGCCAGGTGGCTTTTGTTACCGCCAATCTGGTTGAGGATGTCGGCGAAGAAGCTGGAGCTTTCGCCGCTGCCGTGCTGGGAAGCTGCGTGGGCAGCACCGCTCAGGTCACTGTCGTCCTGGTGGTTGTAGCCGGAGTTGCTGTTGCTGTTGCCGCCGTAGTTGCTGCCACTGTTGTTACCACCATTGTTGGAGTTGTTGTTGCTTTCTCCGTAGTTGCTGTTGCCGCCACCATAGTTGCCGCCGCCGTAGCTGCTCTCGTTGTTGTTGCCGCCCTGGTTGGCGTAGTTGTTGTTGCCGCCCTGGTTGCCGCCGTAGTTGTCGCTGTTGTTTCCACCGTAGCCGCCTTGATTGCCGCCCTGATTACCGTAGTTGTTGTTGTTGTTTCCACCGTGGCCGCCCTGGTTGCCGCCCTGGTTTCCACCGTAGTTGTTGTTGCCGTACTCGTTGTTGCCGCCACCGTAGTTCTGGCCCTGGCCCTGGCCCTGCTGGCGGCCGTACTCTGGTTTGTCAGAGGATGTAAAGAAGGTAAGAAGGCGGAGAGATACTTACCCTGGCTGTTGTTGTCGTCGTCGTTTCTACCGAACATTGTGAAAGTCTTGTGCTGTTTGTATGTTTGTATGAAGATTAGGTGATGTCGGGTTACAAGAGAGCTTGGGCAGTTGGAGAGGGGACAGATCGAGGGGCAGTGGTACTGTTTGAGTACTGTTTGAAGTGACTGCAGGTATTTATTTACTATTTTATTATTTGCTTTTAATTTGCTTTTAATTTGCTTTGCTTATTTGTGTCATGGCCATGTATGGGCTTGTTCTACTCCCCACCCTCTGCGTAATACAGTCGGAAGCTTGCTTTCGCCTGCAAGGGAGAGGCAACACGACGCTGGAGCACCAGAGAGCGAAAGAGCCAGCTGATGACGTCCCGCGGGGCTTAGGCTTAGCTGCCCCCTCTTTTGTTTGGTTTTCAGCTCTGAAGGATGTGGAGCTACGGCAGACGGCACACATTCCCATTTACTACCTTCTGGCGTGTCAGTATCTGTAGCAGGTTCGGTCTCTCCGTTTCCACTGATAGACTTGGAAGTATGTGAAGGTTCACCAAAAAATACGAGTACAGTCACGAAGTGATGAGGGTAAGGGATAGCTAGTAGGGTACGCTCAGGCATCGAGAAGCCCGATTCTTTGAGCTGGCATTGTCGTGGCATGTTACTCTTGAATGTAGCGGAAGTGTGGTTTTATTTTTGTCTATCTCCTGTGGAAAGTCCGCAGGATGGAGCCCGAACAAAGAGAAGTGGGAGCCATAATACTCCCCGAAAACCACAGGCCAATTGGCTCTGCCTGCTTCCATCCACCCACGACTTCTATCTTCCACTCCTCCTGGCAGTTACAGACAAGCCGTATATACGTAAAAATGCAATCCCTCATGCATCCACATGCATCTTTCAGTCGCAAAGAAGCTGCCATCCTGTTGGCCTTAAAGTGTATTCATGAACTTTGGATATTGCGTGGGGAATTGTATAGACAGTATATCCTCCACGACGAACACGACAGGCTTGAGAACGCTACAGCATCAGGTTTGATACTCTTTAGTTGTTAGTACAGTTCTAGCCGATACGTTCTGCTCTTATTCGTTTTTATTTCTTTATCACCATTTCCCAATGACCCTAGAAACTAGCTATTGTCTAAAGGTGTTTGTTTGATGTAAGTCGTTGTATAGCAAAACCAAACTAGCTCAAGTTAGACTATCATCAGCTATATAAATCCCCAATGTGCAATATAAAACCTTTCTCGGGGAAAAGAAGATGTAGCTATCCTACGATATGTGGTCTCAAGTTGTGAAGCCATACACACAGTTATTATAGCCAGATCAGGTTAGCGTCAATGTCCACGTTGCCACTCACCGCCTTATGCTGTTGTTATCGTTATCGTTATGTAAGCGGGTCCCTGCTTTCTGCCACCATAAACTTTTTTTTCCATGTTAGGCCAGTTTGGAGAATTAGCAGGCGCTCGTCTACTATTTTGGGTTCGTTTCGACTACAACCACATCAGCATGGATATTCTCAAGGTCCTCTCACGAGGAATCAAGCAGACCGGCGGCAAGGGGGCCAATGGCGGCGGCAACAACAATTTTCTCCCCACCGGCGCAGCGACTCTGCCTTCCTCAGGCTCGAGCGCCAATCCGCAGCTCTACCACGACCCGGTCGCGAGCAAGACGTCCCGGAAGCGCAAGGCCAACACCACCGAGGCTGTCGCTAACGACAGCGACGATAGTGCCAGCGAAGACGACGACCTGAACGAGCTCGACTTCTTTAGTGAGCGCAAGGCTGACCCGAAGCCCGCAAAGGCAAAGAAGCAGAAGCGCGAGATCGAGAAGAAGAAGTCGGCTCTGCTAGAGGAGGACGAGTGCCGCCAGATCCTACGGTCGCACCGTCTAAAGCTAACGCTTCTGGTGGATCGCAAGGGTGTCGTCGAATCTGCCGCAGCTGCAGCCGCTGAAGCAGCAGCCGAGGCCGTCGTCGAGAAGCAGCGCAAGCGGGCACTGAAGAAGAAGGAGGAGATGAGCACGGAGAAGCTGGCAAAGAAGATCCAAAAGGCACGGGACGAAGCTGCGGCTGAGGCAACCAAGCAGGCCAAGGACGATGCCAAAAAACAGCTGTTCCCGCAGCCGCTGACGGCATTCTCGCAGCTGCGCCAGACATACAACCTGTCGGCTCGGCTGGCTGACAACCTCGATCGCCTGCTCTACAAGATCCCCACCGAGGTGCAGATGGCCAGTTTGCCGCTGCTGCTGGATCCCACGCTGGCACTGGGAAAAACTACATTTGGCGAGGACGACGGCGAGCAGCAGGATGTGAGCAAGGGTATCGACTTCATGGCGGTGGCACCGACGGGCAGCGGCAAGACGCTGAGCTTCCTGGTGCCTGCCATCAACTCGATTCTGAAGCGGAGAGCAGAAGAAAAGGAGGGCAAAGAGGAGGAGACCAACTCAAAACGCAAGAACAACTATATCTTGGATACCATCGTGGTGGCACCGACGCGCGAGCTGGCACACCAAATTGCCAACGAAGGCAAGAAGCTGGCTGCCGGCACTGGTGTGCGGGTTGTGGATATGCGCAAGGGTATGCGCGTGCAGACCGACAAGGCTGGCGATGCAGAGGAGGAGGATGTCGAGGACGACGACGAAGACGATGATGAGAGCGGATCGGAGGACGACGGCAAGGAAAAGCCGGCCAAGGTTACCATTACCAAGACCGATATCCTCGTCACGACACCCCTAATGCTGCTTAACACTCTGCGCGAGCGCCAGGGCGATCTCAAGAAGCAGATCAAGCTTAAGGAGGTTCTGCCGACTGTGCGCACGCTCGTCCTCGACGAGGCTGATGTGCTGCTGGACCCCCTCTTCCGCGACCAGACCCTCGGAATCTGGTCTGCTTGCACCCACCCCGACATGCGCGCCACCTTCTGGTCTGCTACTATGGCGTCTAATATCGAGGAGCTCGTCGCCGAGGAGATGCTGAAGCGGAGAAACACTGCAGCAGCGACGGCCGGCGAAGATGCAGAAAGCGAAAACCGTCCTCTGGTGCGCCTCGTTGTTGGTCTCAAAGACACTGCCGTGCCCAACGTCACTCACAAACTGGTCTACACTGCCAGCGAGCAGGGCAAGCTGCTGGCGATGCGTCAGCTTCTGCACCCGTCCACCAGTGTCTCTGTCGTCGGCTCCTCATCTTCGTCGGCGTCGGGGTCCACTGCACCCACAGCACTGCGTCCACCATTTCTGGTATTCACCCAGACCGCAGAGCGCGCCACGGCCTTGCACGACGAGCTCAAATTTGACATCCCAGCCGCCGCCGGTGGTGCCGACCGCATTGGTGTGCTGCACGCCGCTCTGGCCGACAACCTGCGGGCCGCTGTCGTGCGCAAGTTCCGTGCCGGCCAGATCTGGGTGCTGATCACGACGGACGTGCTGGCCCGCGGTATTGACTTTGCAGGTGTCAACGGTGTTGTCAACTACGACGTGCCTACATCGGCCGCAGCGTATGTGCATCGTGCCGGTCGTACTGGCCGTGCCGGTCGCCAGGGCGGTCTGTCCGTGACTCTCTACACCAAGGAGGATATTCCGTTTGTTAAGAGCGTCGCCAACGTCATTTCTGCAAGCGAGAAGCAGGCTGGCGGTGCCAAGGACTCCAAGAGCGGCGCAGGCATCCAGCAGTGGCTGCTTGACGCGCTTCCAGAAGTTAGCAAGGCCGACAAGAAGAAGCTCAAGACAAGAGGTATCGAGTCACGCCGGGCCATCAACCGGGAAGCGCCCAGCAAGGATGATAAGAAGGGTGGCAAGGGTGGAAAGGGTGCGCCGGCACAGTCGCGCATCACGTCCAAGAGTGCGTGGGAGCGTCGCAAGGACAACAACCGGCGCGATGCCATTGCCGGCAGCAAGCAGCGCAAGCTGCAGGCGGCTTCGGGCGAGAAGGGCGACGATGAGGAATGGGGTGGTCTGGAGTAATCTGGCTTTGTCTTTTTCTTCTGTGCCATTCTTCACCTCCAGGATTCATCTTTTCTTCGGCGTACAAAAATATAGGCATAGCAACATTGGTTCTTTCACTCGTCATCATTTTTGGCTCTGATTACTTTATCAATTTTTATCTAGATTTTCATTTTCATCGTTTCGCCTATCCTTCTTACATTGAGATTGTATGTACATAATTCAAAAAGTGCTTTCGTAAAACATGTCAGACACCGCTGTGTGCAAGCGCCTACCACTCGGCAACCTCGCCGGCCTTGGGCTTCTGCATCCGCACAACCTTGTCGCAGTTCAGCAGGCACAGGGGGTCAAAGGCCGCCTTGATCCGGCGCATCGCCGAGACGGTCTCCTCGCCCAGCTCGTGCTGCAGATAGTCGCGCTTCACCAGGCCTACGCCGTGCTCGCCCGTCACGGTACCCTCGAGCTCAATCGCACGCTTCACCATCCGGTGCACAAACTCCTCGGCCGTGTGCCGCTGCTCGGGGCTGTACAGCACAATCGTGTGGAAGTTGCCGTCGCCGACGTGGCCGACAATCGTGCCGCGCAGGCCAACCTTGCGCAGGTCCACCTGGGCCTCCTCCATGGCGTCCGGCAGCCGGCTGATGGGCACGGCCACGTCACCAGTCCACACACGGTCGCCGGGAAGCTTGGTCGCAATCGCACTCCATAGAGCCTCCTTGCGCGCGCTCCACAGCTCAGCCTGCTCCGATGCCGACTTGGCAAAGTCAAACGACACCGAGTTGGCTGCCTTGGCTGCCGCCTGCACGGCATCGATCTGCTCGCGCACGGCACGTGCTGAGCTACCGGCAAACTTGAACATCAGGGTAGGGGCCTCGGCCCACTTGCGCGTCGTAGAGCCGGCAGCATTGATGCACGCCATCTGCGCGTCGTCCAGCACCTCGATTGCGGCCACGGGCACGCCCTCACCAACGACCCGGGCGGCGCACGCTGCAGCAGACCGCAGGTTGGGGAACGCAGCCACAGCCACCGAAGTCTCGGTGGGCCGCACAGCCAGCTTCAGGGTAGCCTCAGTGACGAGACCCAGGGTACCCTCGGAGCCAATCATCAACCGGGTCAGGTCGTAGCCAGCCGAGCTCTTGCGCGGGCGCTGGCGCGTGCGGATGATAGTGCCGTCGGCCAGCACAACAGTCAGCGACAGAACCCAGTCGCGCATGGTGCCATAACGGTAGGCATTGGTGCCGGAGCAGCCGGTGCCGATCATGCCACCAATCTGGGCTCCCGGGCCCGGGTCAGGCGGGAAGAAGAGACCCTCCTCAATGAGGACCTCGTTGAGCGCCTCCCAGCCGAGGCCAGGCTGGACAACGGCATCCAAGTCCTCCTTGTGCAGTGCAATGACACGGTCCATGTGGCGGGCAAAGTCAATAACAATACCTCCACGGGTAGATGCAAAGTGGCCCTCGAGCGACGTGCCACCGCTGTAGCCAGTCACAGGGATGCGGCGCAAGTGGCACACCTTGATGATGCGCGAGACCTCGTCCGTGCTGGAGGGGTAGACGACACAGAACGGCTGAGGGGTGGTTTCGGGGTGCTCGTCCTGGTGGGTCGACCACTCAGAAGACACGTGGGAGACAATGTCGGACTCGGAGGTGCTGACATTCTCCTCGCCAACAATAGCGACAAAGTCGGCCCAGGCAGCCTCGAGCTCGGCGCGGCCGCTGCGGTGGCGCGGCGGGATGGTGGCAGACAGCGGCAGAGTCGACGACGGGTCGGGATCGCGGGGCATCTGGTAGCCCATGTACCAACTGGCAACACCGACACAGAAGAGCATAAAGGTGGTGGCAGCGTTGCGGGCCGATGCAGTGTCCTGGCGCTGCTTGGCCATGCGCTCACGCTCGGCCTTCTCGCGGGACATACGAGACGAGATGCTCTCGAGCATCTGGCCACGGAAGCTGCGGCCGTCGTTGTCGAGAGGGGCGGCATTCGCAGCGGCAGCGGCAGCGGCAGCGGCAGCGGGCCTCTTGTTCTGTGGTGTTTGTGATGAGGACGGAGGTGGCGCGGGCGGCTTCGAAGCAAACGATCTTCTTGAATTCACAACCCCGCACCGAGTAGCGGCTGCTATAGAGGCGGCTGCGGCGACATCAGGAGCCGAGGCCGAGGCCAGCAGCGTGCGTGGGGCACGGCGGCCCAGCTGGCGGTTGAGCATTGTGAGAGGGTAGAGGGGAGTAGTCGTCGTAGGTCGCAGGCCGGGGGTCGACCGGATGTCGTCGGAGGGGCTCGGTCGGGAGGAGCCGAGGAAGCAGCGATTCTGTCGCGTCGGCGTGTAATTGGACTGCTGTCTATTGCTGCATAGAGCCTTTTGGTTATGCACAAAGTATTAGCGCAGCTGTCGCGAGAGACGACGTCTTGTTGCTGCACGGATCGGCCGACGTTTTAAATGTTTTGCGAAAAATATCGAAACCAAAGAAGCTTGCCGAGTGCGGCCCCACAACTCCCATTGGTGCTCCGCTTTGCGAGTAAAGTGTGTGGAGCTGGTGTCTGTCAGCAAATGGCAGCACTGCAAATGACACTGGCATCGATGTTACAATATCAGAGGATGATGGCGATTGTTGATCAAGGTGTTGATGCTACCAATATCAGTTAAATTCTCTACGAAGCTTGCCAAAAGAAGTAATCTAGAAGCTTTGATAGAATTTACATCGGAGAAAAGAAGAAAACTCACAGCAGTAATGATTATGTAAGGTTTTCTCAAGATAGAGGCGGTCCAAAACGGAAAGAGCAATGGGCAACAAGTCTTAGGTTAGGGAAAGAGTGAATATCAAACTGATTTCGTTAGGAAGGCGCGGTGGGTTTGTAAAGCGGAAGGCGCGATCGTGAAGAACCCTGCAGCCTCATCCGTTGATATCCGCGGCCGTCTAGGTCCGGGTGCACTTACAGCCTTCTGCCGAAAGGCGGGCATACATTTGTAAGGTGGCCCGACTTCGGTACATTGATAACCCCTGTGCTATCGTCGGTCTGTGCACATCCGTAGTTGTAATCAGTCTACGGGGCACGTAAGCTGGTAAGATAAAGAGCTCTTATTCCCGTCAAGCGCCACACCCCGCAGACGAATGGCATTATTGTCTTTTGCTGTCTATTTATTGTAGCCTGGGGATTGAGAGGCTCACAATAGGCAAAGGCGCAAGGCATAGTATGGAGTTCTGATTGGACTGTAATAGGCCTGGGGAAGCATGCTGACGTTGAGGCGGGCACGAAGAAATCTGTGTGCTAGATAAAGGCAGGGATTTGTTACGGCCAGTGTGGTTGAATCTACTCTTTCCATAGCATAGAATTCATATCTTACCATTGCTTGTTATGTGAGCTATAGTTGATATACATATTTACCACAGGGCTGACAATAGCTGGTCAAAGTTGAATAAGCCATGAATCATTCCCCTCGGGAATTATTCTCTTTCTTGCGGCTTGTCTTGAGATTTATTTGTTACGGAGTTAGTAGATACTTATTATTTAGAATATTACTATCATTTGATTGATTTATGCATCTTATTAAACAAGACTTACACTTACCGGTATTGATGTGTTTGGTAACTATTAAGCATATAACAAGTATAAAAACATCAGGAAAATAAATACGAAATAAATACGAAAACAAACATGAAACATACGAAAACAGCCATGAAGACAACATAAAATAAAAACAAGCGGAAGCAAAGGGTTTAGTTCCCCAAATAATTAACGATTAAACGGCAGCATGCCGAGCCTCCCGACCTACGTGGGGGAAACTCTCCGGTGTGAGATAAGCTCAATGTGTGCAACAGTATCAGACAACTTCACAACATACTAGCAAATCAAGGTTCTCGCGGATCTCTGTCGCGGATTCGTCATACGTGCACATCTTTGTCTTACGCGGAACTGTAATACAACAGCACCTCTAGATATCTTGATCTAGACAGGCTGACCCGGTAGAACTGTATCGGAGCAGCATTAGACTATACACCGCGTGAATACAAACAGACCGTCCCCCAAGAAGACCGTACTGAGGAAACACTATGATATCTACGGAGCTCACTTGATATGGTAGGCTTGCTGGCTCGGTGCTTCATTGTTGACGCCGATGCTGCTGCTACGGGGAACTGCTTCCACATCCCGGCTTTATCTCACATACATACTGTCTGCGTCTGGCTGCACCCGCAATTGTTGGGGTAGACGGAGGAAACGCTGTGTCCTGGTAGGAGAATGCTCGCACGATTGATGAATACGGACTGGAGACAGATGCCCGATATAAGTAGCGCCGCCATTTTACATATCTGCAGCTCCCACCACGGTTTAGAATGGGCTCGTCCAATGGCCGGCAGGCTTGGCAATTATCTGGCCATCACACGACCGAGCAAACGGCAAGAGAGGGGAACTGTTGGAAAGAGTACGCGTCGAGTGCAGATGCAATGGAGTCAGTGAGCTCCGTCTTGGCTGCCATCAAAGACTACGTCGGTGTGGGTGGCTATTGACACTGTATGCTGTCCAAGTCTTGTCTGGTCTTGTCCTTGTCTCGTCCTTGTCTTGTCTTGATCTTGTTATCATCGGGACGAGGCCAAGTGAAAAGAAGCCTCGACCATGGATAAACACCGCCAAGTGATTGGCAGCAGAATAATTGTACTAGAATAGAGACAGATAGCCTAGATGTGAATGATGGAAGGAGAAAGAAAAACAGCTACACAAAGATCGCACACGACAACACGCACTACACACTGTTGGTACAACTCCACTATTATGCAGATGAAGACGACGCATCCACACTTGGTTTGACCATACCTCTGGCCGGGGATGTGTAAGATGTCCCGGGCTGCTCGCTAACGGCGCTGGATCGATGTGTAGTTGAGGTTTGGCCGATTGAGTAGAGTCGATGATATTTGACATTCTGGCAGAAGACAGATTACTAAGTAAATATATATGACTAAGTCAAAGATGAAAAGCAGAGACAGACCAGATAGGAAGGCGCGGCGGTTGCACGGAGCACAGTAGTCCGGCAAGCGGTAGCTATCGGCCAATCAGGCCATGGCCGCATACCGATCGACGGTCCGGAATGGAGGGGTGTGAGGGAAGGAGCACACAAGTCTTGCACATGAGCGAAAGCGACGAGAGGAAAGTAGGGGATGAGGAAAGGAAGGAGCGAAGCAACGTCAACCCGTCTAGGATGGCTTCATCATCACACCGAGGCAGGTGCGACAGACTGATTACTGCGTTTTCCTTCGTCGTTTCCTCACGACCTGCTCCTTCCCTCTTCGCTTGCACCTGGCAATGCTTGGTGATGCTTGACTTGGGCACACCATGGTGCCACTAGTGCTGTATGTTTCCATGCCCAGGATGGCGCAGCCCTTGGCTGGCCTAGAAGCACACCAACCCAGTGTTAGTTATCAGGTATCTCTGCTATCTTGCAGCCCTCACCCAGCTGCCTACCCAGCCCACCTATATGCACTATGCTACCCCACTTTCTCCAACACCTTCACTCGCACCTGCCTCGACGTCGCCTCTTGTCCACGTGCTCACCGTCACCTCTTCGTGCCCGATCCGAATTTGGTACTGGCGACGGGGGCAAAAGTGATGTGCGAGTAATGATCATCGTTGACGAGAAGAGTGAAGCTGGCGTCTTTGGTACGAATAAGACTGACGTTATTCTTTATTTTAGTATTTATTTTATTGGCTTCTCGTCTTGGCTTCCTCGCTCTTTCTATTTCTCTCTCGTCCCTCGCTCTTTCCTCTTCTCCTGTGTTCTCTTCTTTCCGTTTCTGACATCTTCCCCCTTCCTCCTTCCTCCTTCCTGTTAGCTCCTTCCTTTTTACTTCCCTTACTTCTTGCTCCCTTTTGCTTCTTGTGATTTGCCTTGATAGCCCATCCCCCTCTTACAACTCTCACTCAAACCCGTCGTCGACCTTGTCTCTTGTCTGCTTATATACTGGCCGCTCCAATTTCGATGAAGAAATCCTCATCTGCCCAGCCTGACTCTGACCAAACTCGCTTGTCCCCTACGCAAGCGGATGGAGACCTCTTTCGCCTCTCTCGCACTTCGCCGCGACGGCCCAACTCGGATTCCTTGCCCGACCAAGACCGTGCCGGCCTTCCCACGTCCCTGAGTGAATCACACGACCTAGACATCCAGGAGAAGAAGACGTCGTACTTCCCTGACAACGAGAAGAAGCAGCAGAAGCAGCGTCACGACGAGAAGAAGGAACATGGCATCACTGCATGCGATGGCGTCAACAGCGCCGGTGACGACAATGCCAACAGCACAAAACCTACATTCAGCCGCAACAGCTCCAACAATACCGATGTCAATGCCTCTGCCGCTGGATCCCGCATTGGTAGTCCCGCTGATACCGTGTCTGCAACGCCGGCATCTGTTTCACCACTACAGGATGCATGGTCGGGGTCTGTCCTAGGGGTTGATGGCGACAAGGAGAAGAAGCTCGGCCAGGGAGAAGCCAAAGAAAGAAAAGACAAAGAAAAACTCCCTGGCGTCTCCTTTACCGCCAACAACACCACCAACTCCAGCGGCAGCGGCAGCAATACTGAAATTGCCGGCGACATCACCGGCGCCGAAACGGCAGCCGACCCGTCGGTCGACCCGCCCAAGACGTTTGCCGAAAAGAGCAAGGCTCTCGCCGTGGACTTTGTGTACACGGCGAAGATGATCCTGCTCCACAGCTGGCTCAACGTCTTCCTCATCTTCGTACCCGCCGGCATCATCGTGGCCGCCATCCCAGACGTCAAGCCCGTCATTGTGTTCTCGCTCAACGCCATTGCCATCATCCCCTTGGCTGGTCTCCTCGGCTATGCTACCGAGACCGTTGCCCACCGCATGGGTGACTCCATCGGCGCCCTGCTCAACGTTACTTTTGGCAACGCTGTAGAACTGATCATCTTGTAAGTCTATTACAGCCCGGCCTATACATCGCATCATAAGCATTGCTAATAAGCGCAGCATGTATGTCCACCGTGAACTCGAGACAAGAACGAGCGCGAGAGGGCGCTCTTTACCCCCAAAAGAGCCTCCGACAACCCTCTCGTCCGATCAATTGCGTCGGAAGTCATTGGTCTTTGGTTTTGACCTTCGTCTTTTTCTTCTTTCTTTTTCTTTAGTTCCCCTTGTTCGATTTGCCCGGCTTTTCACAAAGCACCCCGGCACTTTTGCAAGCGTGATGTCCTTTATGCTATTTCGTAAACTATCCCGTCCACTTGCGACTAACCTCTTATTCTATTTAACTTCGTAACAGTATTGCTTTGGTCAAGGTACGTCAGCAATCCTGTCCGTCTGTTTTTGTCCCCCTGCATGTTATCTAACACCCCTAGGATGAAATTCGTATCGTACAAGCTTCGCTGCTCGGCTCTATTCTGGCCAACCTTCTCCTGATTCTGGGCATGGGCTTCCTCCTCGGTGGCCTTCGTTTCCGCGAGCAGGTCAGTTGCTGTCACTCAATTCAGAAAACGTCTCGCCTCTTATCTTCTTCCATTAACAAATTTAGATATATAACAGCACTGTAACACAGATGAGCGCGTGTCTCCTAAGCTTGAGTGTCATCAGTCTTGTTCTTCCCGTGAGTTGCACCGATTCCTGGCTAGTATCGATCACCCACTGACACAGTAGACCGCGTTCCATGCCTCGTTTGCCGATTCCGCCCAGGCCGATCGGGAGAGTCTCAAGATCAGCCGCGGCACGAGCGTGGTAAGTATTACTCCATTCGCAGTAGACAGATGAGAGTGTCGATTAACAGACTAGATTCTCCTTATGGTCTATGGCATCTACCTGCTGTTCCAGCTCAAGTCCCATGCGTACATGTACGAATCGACGCCGCAGCACATTATCGATTTGGAAGCTACCCCCGGCCCGGCTGCTGGCTGGCTGGACTCGTCAAGTTCCGATGATAGCTCGTCGTCGTCGTCTGACTCGGACTCGTCTGGTCGCTCACGCGATACAATGAAGAAGCGCATGCGCCGTGTCATTCGCGGTGGTCGCCGGCGCAAGTCGAGTGTTGCCTCGCTTGATACCGTTGAGAGTCAGGCAACTGGCCCTACACGCACAGCTTCATTCAGCACGCTCGCCGCTACCAACGAAGACAATGCCTCGGAAGATGTAGGCACCCGGCCACCTCCTTATCTGCGTAGCTCCGCGCACGATGCGAATGCGAATGATGAAGCTATTGATGAGGACGATGCTGCGAACCGCCGCCACAAGCGCCGCCGCGGCAAGCGTTCTCTTCGTCGCTATCGCCGCCACCATCGCAAGAGATCAAACAGCGAGCAGGACACGAACACTGAAGACACTATTCTGGAGAACACAGAGGCTACCTTCCATGCAAGCCCTACCGACACAGCTGGTGGCCCGAGCGGCGTCTACAGCAGCTGGCCTAGCATCGAATCTTCCAGTGTTGGTGGTACGATGCCTGGTTTCGACGGAGAGACTCGCCGTGTTGACTTTGCCATTGCAGACCCTGCGCTCAACGGCAGTGGCAATGTTGACCAGCACGGTAACCTGACTGGTCCTGCAGCTGAGCTGGCCTCTGCCCGTCGTGCTTTCAATCTTCGCGCCATGTCCTCCTTGCGCCCTGTTGCCAAGAGCCTTGCCCCAACGGTGTTCACGCAGACGGCTGGTGCACCGGGTCCCTCGGTTACAGCTGGCCCGATCCCCCGTGTCCGCTATGGTATACGCCGCACCAACTCACTTCCCGACGGCCTTATCCAGAACCAGCAACACCACTTCCGTGCTCCCGGTGCTATGTTTCCCTCCCAGATTCCTCTTGGCGCACTTGACATTGACTATTCCGGCATGAATAGGCTGGTTGATGGCGAGGACAATGGCGAGTTTACAATGTCGCGCCGTGCCGCTATCTTCCTTCTCTTGTTCTCAACGGGTCTGGTTGCGGCGTGTGCAGAGTTCATGGTCGACTCGATTAACGGCTTGGTTGAGACGAGCTCGGTTGGTGAAGTGTTTATCGGCCTTATCATCCTGCCTATTGTGGGCAATGCTGCCGAGCACGTTACGGCGGTCATGGTGGCCATGAAGAACAAGATGGACCTGGCGATTGGTGTTGCTGTGGGCAGTTCGATCCAGATTGCGCTGTTCATGACGCCGCTGGTCGTCATTCTCGGCTGGATTATCGACCGCGACATGACGCTGTACTTTACACTGTTTGAGACAGTCTGCCTGTTTGTGTCGGCATTCATTGTCAACTTCCTGGTACTCGACGGCCGCAGCAACTACCTCGAGGGCGCACTGCTGTGCTCGACGTATGTGATTATCGGCCTCGTCGCCTTTTTCTACCCAAAGCCGGAGGATGCTAGCAAATGGGGTTAAACTCGCATTGACGAGTTTTTATAATCGATGTTCAAGGGAATATAACTTGGGCCGATTTTAGTGAGTATGGGAGGCGTTGACTTCTGACACTTTAATGTGTCACCAGCCAAGAGGAGGAACCAGATTGCAAGACGAGGCTGCTGAAAGGGCATGCCTCCAGGTTCACAATGTCGTCTCTGATGCATTATTTTTACATTCTATTTTGCGGATCATGTATCCCGACCATTTATTATGAGGCGAGATGCGCTATCATCGCGATGCGATCTCTGTCATTATTTCCTTATTGTCTGTTATCATTCTACTACTACGGGTATGGCAGCTGCCTACCATACAGCACTTTTTACAACCCAAATTGACAACTCTCTATTCCACTCATCTCTATTTTTAATCATGACTTCTCCGTCGCGTATGATGGCACTGCCACGGTAAAAACATACAACCATGTTTACAAGTCGATGTTCAGTAGAGCTTTTCTATTTTTGATATTTTATTTACGACTGATTGTCTATCCTTGAGTAACCTAGCCGTGTCTCCGAGGAGGTGCTGGGATAGCGTTGCCGAGAATACCGTCGATCTCAGCGAGGATCTCAGGCGTCAGCTTGGGGACGACTTCGAGGGCAGACACGTTCTCAGCCACCTGCTCGGGGCGCGAAGCACCGATGATAGCAGTGGACACGTTCTTGTTGGCCAGGACCCAGGCCAGGGCCAGCTGGGCGAGCGAAACGCTCAGCTTCTCCGCGATGGGCCGCAGGCTCTCGACCTGGGCCAGCTCGCGCTGCCACTTGGCGTCGCCAAAGGTCTTGCTCTGGCCGGCCGTGTACTTGTCCTGGGCCTCGGCGAGACGGCTGCCGGCAGGGGGTGAGGCCTGGCCGTTGTACTTGCCGGTCAGAATGCCCTGCTTGAGCGGCGACCAGACAGTGAGGCCGAGGCCGTAGCTCTCGTAGAGCCAGCGGAACTCGTCCTCGACCTTGTCGCGCACCAGCAGGTTGTACTGCGGCTGCTCGACAATGGGACCGACGAGGCCGAGCTCTTTGGCAACGCGCCAGGCGTCTGCGATCTCCGACGCAGACCACTCCGAGGTGCCCCAGTAGAAGGTCTTGCCCTGGTCGATCAGGTAGTTGAAGGCGCGCACGGTCTCCTCGATGGGGGTGTCGCGGTCGGGGCGGTGGGCAAAGACGACGTCGACGTAGGGTAGCTGGAGGCGCTCGAGGGAGAGGTTGACGCCCTCGATAATGTGCTTGCGCGACAGGCCGACGTTGTTGACGGGGCGGTCGGTGTGGGCCGAGTTGGCGGTGCCGTGGTAGACCTTTGTGGAAATCACGAGATCGTTCTGCTTCCAGCCAAAGTGCTTGATGGCCTTGCCCAGGACGATCTCTGCCTCGCCGGCCGAGTAGTTCTCGGCGGTGTCGAAGAAGTTGATGCCAGCATCGTAGGCGGCCTTGATGCAGTCGTAGGATTTTTCTGGCCATTAGCTTTGGTCTGAGACGGAACGGACTGAACCGCATGAACCGCCATGCGAGTGGGAGAAGGTACATACCATCGGCGACGTGGCCACCGTAGGTGACCCAGCTGCCGAGACTGACGGCGGAGACCTTGAGGCCGGTGCGTCCAAGAAAGCGGTATTCCATTGTGTGTGAAGATTGCAGGGCGAGAGGTTGCTGAAGAGGATGGAAGAAGGGAGGACACGTTCTGCTACAAGAATTTACAATTCACGCCGGAGAGAGAGAACGCTTTATATAACTCACGCCGACGAGAGAGAACTTTTTTGATATTATATTCCATTTTTATGGGCCGTGACCGGAAGGCACGTCACAGACTGGTGCAATGGCTTCATCGTAGATTGCCTTACAAACTGGATCGAGGAGCGCACATCTCCATCGAGGGGTCAAGCTCTTATCGTTGCAGTTATCGGCCATCCTGCTGTTTGTATGGCATTCACCTCGGAGCTTCAGATTCTGTATAGTAGCTCTAGATCACCACTGTTTGAGTAGAAACATAATCCCTCCTTTTCTTTTCTTTGAAAAAATGAGGCTTTTCTTTCATTTTGAGAAGCCAGAGAGTCAGTTCTGTTGATATCTCCTTTCTCTACAGCCAGGATGGTGTGATTGCTGTGTGCCATGATATCATCTAGCTTCTGGTCTTCATGTTGGACATTGGTGGCATGGGGCGCTAGTCATGTTAGTCGTGCTGACTAATAGTCTGATAGCTGTTGTCAACTCGTTATCAACTTGTTGACAACTGACTCTATGTAAATAAACCGCAAAAATACTCAAATCAAATTGCAATAGCAAAGTACCAGTAAAGTAGCAAAAAATCGACAAGAGAGAGATTCGAACTCTCGCTCCCGAGGGAACGGGCTTAGCAGGCCCGCGCGTTAACCACTCCGCCATCTTGCCTGTGATAGGGAGCCCATTGGACTCGGATGCTTGTGGAGATTCGCCACCCGACAGTAGTTTTGTGTCCCTGCCAGCATGCAATCCAGACTGTTTTGATATTATAATACTGCAGCTTGAATTGCAGTTCCTACAACAGCTTCCGTGCAAGCCCCGTACAACAACACTTGTAGCATGTTCCCGTGCTGTGCAGCCCAACCTCAGAAAGGGAAACCATTTACAACACCAGACGGTAATGAAAGGATGGCTCTCCGTGTATGCAGTGTTACGGGGTGAAGGGCTCGTCGGTGTCTATGAATACATCTCAATGCATCGGCCATTGCAGTGAGAAGAAAGAGTTGGACCTCTGCTAGATCTGTATCCGCGGCGACCAATGGACAACGGATGCATCTCGAGCTTTACTCCTGCACTGAGCCCGCATCGGAACAGCAGTGTACCGCCGTAGTGACCTCCATCTGCTCCGTGCGCCGTCAGCTCTGTCTACAGTGTTAATATGCGACTTGGGTGAAAGAATCACAAAAATACAGGTGCTTTTCCGTTCCGCGATCCTGCATAATAGCAATCTCGCGATCCGATCCCATTCCGTCTCGTGTCTGTTATTTGATAATTAAAAGTTCGTATCGTGTCCACCAATCCTCCTCGTATCAATAGTCGTAATACAACGGCTCTGATTTCGTTCTCAGCTCTCCTTTATCTCTGTCCGCTTTGTACGGAGTAATCGCAATCAAAGCTACGAGTACAGCAGCGCTCTACTTGCCCCGTTTGGCAAGGGCCTGCAGACCGCCTTTGTCCTGGCTGTCTCGCTCCTTGGATTGTCGTTCATGTCTCGCCTTTCTCGAGCCCGTCTTGCGTCTTGTCTCGCGCATGCTTTGTCTGTCGTCCATCTTGCCTATCGTTCTAGCGTTCTAGCGTTCTAGCGTTCTAGCGTCTGGCGTTCTAGCAGTCAATCATCCATCTGTTTATCTCTATCGCAAGCTCACGCCATTGTCCAAGTTTTCATCCCGCTACTGTTAATATCTCACACCTAGGTTCTACGGCGTACTTTGGATCCGGTTCTCCATCTTTGACCCTTGAGGCCGCCACTTAGCAGCGGGCGATTTCCGAACAGGGCAAATTATCAGGTACCCGTCCTGGCGGAGTTGCCAGCCGGCAATACCGCGAAGTAGCGATGGCGAGAGGAGCGAAAGATCATGATGAAAGATTATGAGAAGATTATGAAAAGATTACGGGGAAAGATTGTGAGGAAAGATTGTGAGGAAAGATTGTGAGGAAAGATCATGAGAAAAGATATGAGGCAGCCGGGCTTAGAGCGGACGTGTGCCCGAGTTGGCTGAAGGCTGGCGGGTTGGCGGGTTGATGTGGATAGCAGTGTGCATGGCGCATGCATGGCGCATGTGGGTGCATGGCGCATGGGTCTTTGGCATGTGTCTTGTCGTTTAAGTGGTTTCGAGCTGGTTGTTGGAGCGGTTTGCAGATTTTCAGTACTTCTGCGCCACCTCATTTATCGACGATATCTTGATGCACAGGCCACGCCTCTCTTTGGGACATGAGACAGGAGAAAAGACACACAACCGAGATGAGCATGCAAACTCAACAGCCGTATCTCATGTTCGGACGAGTTATAAGCGATTATAGAATATGCAGACCGGCGCGGATGGCGGTCGAGGTGTTGGTCGTATCCTGTATCCTGTATCCCGTAACCTGTATCTTGTCAGGCATCTTGGCTTTATCTGCGTCGTCTTATCATACTACCAGTGCAAGCGCCTACGACTCTCGGCCATTCGCCTGTCTACCTGCCTCGTCTACATCCGACTGCTGTTTACCTCTGCTACCTCTGCTACCTCCCACATCTGCATCGACAAGGTCTAGACAGTAGTACGGAGTCGTCATGCAGCAGGTACATGATATAGTGCAGATAGTGGGGAAGGCATGCGACCAATATTGCTCGCGATTGTACGAGTATTGTTATCATTCACTTTACTCGTGCCGATATTGATTCGCAGTATGTGAGCTACACCACCTCGACACCACCCACCCCGAACCTAGACCACCAGACCGTCACCGCCTTCTGACCCTGGTCGGCGAGGTCTGTAGTCGGATCCATCCCCGCTGTGTATGTCGTAAGATGGACAAAGAAGGAAAGAACGAGGTCAGACATGGGTAGATTATCCAAGGAAGGAGCGAGGTAGTTGTCTCTTTCTCTTTCTGTCTTTTGTCTTTTCTCGTTCTTGCCTGTTTGTCTCTTTCCTAGTCTGCTCTCTTTCCTGCCTTTTGTCTCTTCCTAGTCTGCTCTCTTTATGTCTTTCGTTGTCTTGTTCGCTGGAACTATTCGGAGGGCACGTAGTATGCCAAAGCGAAGAAACCATCGGTCAAAACAAGTATGGGGTCGCCTCACCACGGATCCGCCGGACGCAGGCTGAGGCTGTATTGGCAAACGGTCCGCCAAACAGAAAACAGAAAACAGCGCCTGCGGCTTGGGATTGGCTAGGCCCGAGGCAACCGCGGAGGTCTGCATCTGTGTGTGTGCGGGTTGCGCCTTCCTTCTCTGCGACTATTGATCTTCTCGGCTCTCCACCTGCCGTTTGTATTCTTTGTATCTTTGTATTGCTAGTCTACTGTCGTCTATCGTCGGTCGCTCTTTCTTCAACTGATTCACACAGGTATCTTTGCCCCAAGAATCCTGTTCTTCGCACAGACTTGTGCTTATTCATCGTCCTTGCACGGCCCTTACATAATCCTTGCATTGTCTTCACCGTGTTTCTCTTGCAGTCATGTCTCTGCCTGCAACTACTCCACGATACAAACAAACTACGATAAGATATACGCGCACTCCTTGTACGATACAGGATCTCTGCCATTTCCCCGAGCGGGCCAGCCAGTCACCGCCTGCGCCATTGTGCCTTTATAGTGCCATTACGACACTACTGGTACATGTACGCACTGTATCGCAGCACTAGTCCAGTATGGAGTAAGACATCAGATGTACCCACTCGTCTGCCCCCGTCGCTCTTTCCCTCTATTCCCTCGCTCCTTCTCTGTTTGTCGCTCTATCGCTCTCGGCCTTGGGAGTATGGAGTAAGCCTCGACAGTCCTCGCTCATGCCTTTTCACACTCGCATCCCCGCCTCTCTTTTTATCTGCTCTTCTTCTTCTCTTCCTCTCTTTACCTGTTCTCCTTTACCTCTCTTCTTGTTTGCTTTTCTCCCCCCTCTTCTTTTCTCTCCCCTCTCCTCTCCTCTCTCGTTCTCTCCCACCAACCGTCGTCCGGCTTTTGTCGACTTCGCTGGCACAGCATCACCTCAAGATCGCCTCAACATCACCTCAGCATCACCACAATTCACTTTGACCTCACTCAGAGCTCGCCTCTATTACCGCCTGCTGCCCTTCCGCCAGCTTCTCTACTCCCGCCAGTATTCCATATCTCCGACTGTGTAGCTCGTGCAATTCGTCTCTCTTCCTGTCTTTTTCCTCTTTCTCTCTTCCTTCTGCCCCTACCTCCTCGACGGGCTGTACGCGATTTACCCAGTTGCTCGAGCGGCCCGCCCGTACAAAGGAGCCAGAGAAGCTAGGAACCAGCCCACAGAGAGCTAGAGGATACTTGGACACAAAAGTACCCTCCTATATAGCAACTAGACATCGACTGAACTGCACATCTCCCGGATCCTCGCTTCTCGCTCCGAGCTCACCAGCACACAAGTACCATCGTTACCTCAAAAGTCCTTTATATACCAGCAGCATCCCCGCGTCCTTTCACTTCTCTCGCCTCCCGTCACTTTCCACCCTCAACTGTCGTCAACCGTCAGCCATCCTCAGAAATCGTCGCTCTTACACCCTCCTGATCCGCATCACCCAACATCTGGCGTCGCAGAGTAAACACAGCAAACACAGCTCAACCAGGAACCGGTCTTCCCATCACCAACTGTCTCTTGTGCCTGCTTATCACCTGTCCGCTGTGCGGCTAGCTAGGGTCCCATCGCCTCACTTATACCGTCCTCTCCCCGATTGTTCTGGCCTCATGTCTGTGTGATATCTTTTACGCTTCCTCTTTTCTTTTCCCTCCCGTTTGTCTTTTCACTTCGTCCCTCTTACTCCTCTCCTCTTCCTTCACTGTCACAATGGTGAAGCCCATATTAAAAAAGCGCCCTCAATCAGAGAAGAACTCGATTGATCTCAATCGGCCGTGGGAGGAGCAGCATGTTCCTGGCATGGCTGGCTTAGTCTCCGGCTATGAGTCCGCGGGCCCATCACGCTCTGCTCGCGATGTCAGCTTCTCATTGGCCGACAATTCGTCCTCTCTGGGTCTGAGCAGCATGAGCGGCCTCGGTATCAGCACAAAGTCTCGTTATGGTCATGCGCGTTCTCATAGCGGCGCATCGCACATTTCCGTGGCGACAACGGCCAGCGGCGGTGTTGTCGATGGCCGGCCCAGCGCTTTTGTGCACCCTTTTACATTCCAGCAGACACCTCGCACACAGACCTCGCCGATGCTCGACAATGCCGACGGCAACGACGAGGAGCACGACGACGGCGAGGTTGGGTCTCTTCCCACCTACCACCACGGCCACAGTCACAGCCATAGCCATAGTCGCACGGCGTCCTTGTCACAGTCGAACTCACGACACCCGACACTGGTCAACCAACGGGCTGCATCCTTTAGTGATATCAACGCTGCTGCGCCACCACTGCGCCTAAACACAAATACAAGCACAGCTGCCAACGCCAAAGCCAACGCCAATGCCAACGCCAACACCAATACAAACACCTCCACCACCCCTCCTTCAACCTCTGGTGGACGCTCACGTCGCGCCGGCCACCGTGGCAGCAGCATTTCATCAAGCATGTCACACTCGGATCTCCATCTACACATGTCGGCATCGGCAGCTGACTCTCCATCGCTCTCTACATATGAAAGCCATACACCTCATTCGCTGCGCAGCTCGCTCGATATCGCCTTCCCGCGCCTACGGTCGCGCTCCGAACTGGACACCACGACCCGTGCCGACCAGATCCGCGAGGCACGGCGCAAGTTTGAAGAGCGCGAGCGCGCCAAGGCCGAGAAGCACGATCGCGAGATGTTGCGCAAGCGTGAGCGACGCGACCACAGGGAGGCGAAATTCATTGAACGACAGCAGGCTGCGCAGCTGCGCAAGAACAGCGGTACCGGCAGCGATATCCTCAGGCCGTCGCTGTCCCGCAAGACGACACCCACCCTAGATGTCGCATCAGCCTCCGCATCAGCCTCTGCATCCGCTTCTGCCGTTGCTCTGGGCGACTATGAAAAGCGCCGTGATAGTGGACGGTACTCGCGTCGCCTGCAGCCATCTGCGTCCGGGTCGGCCCCCGCCGCCACCGCCGCAGCTGAGAATGAAAAGCTTGCGTTCAAGAGCAGCAAATACGACCACGTGCCCGGCGGTGCGCGACCGAGCTTTGGCCCGACCGTCGACAGTGTTGCCTTCCGGAATGCGCAGCGCAACAACGGGCAGTCCACGAAGCGCAAGACGCAGGGCTACTGGAACGGATTCGTGCTGTGGCTGCGCACACGCCTATTTCGGATGTCAAAGAGCTGATCCTCTTTCATCTTTTCTCCTCCTCTTCTCCTTCTTTCCCTCTTTTTATTCTTCTTTTCTCTCTTTTACTTTCTCACGATTATGATTACGATTACCTTCCTCTCGATACAGAGCACTCCTGTGGAAACACATATACGAACAGGACGGACGGCGTTTGGTTGCTTTTTCTTCGTTCACTTTTGTTTCAATTGGGCGGCTACTGTGTTTCTGTCCTTGCATTTCATATTCATGCCCTTACGTTTCTTCTTCTTATGCCACGTTTGCCATCTAGTTTCGGCATCGATGGACATGGACAGTGGGCTATGGATCTACCTGGGATTTGCTTCTTCTTTTTATATATTTCTTTCTTCTCCGGGAAGGGCTTTCCCACGAGGGATCGTAAGACACAGTTTCTTGTTTGATAAACCACTGCCTTGGAATGCATTACTGTGTCTCTTTCCTCTAAAACCATGCGACCAGATCAGCCTGATAGCTGTTGATTCACTGTGACGTAATGCCTCCCAGCTACAGTGGACGATACACTAGTGCACCGCGCATGTTAGTGTAAGCTATAGGCTTACTAAGCGCCCAGTACGGCTGGCAAGCTGTAGAAAAGCACAGCAAGACCACAAAGTGCTGCTTACCCCATATGTAACATTGCCTTTCATAACGGACATATGCAGTCCCGGTCATCTACACGAGGTATTATTGGCTATATGTGTGCACTGTGTTTGGTATATATATTGTCGATACGAAGAATACATAACGCTGAGTCTCACAGTGGAAGCAGCTATTGACCCACTTTATTTGATTAAGCTCACACCTGCTATCTACAGAAGCCTCGGTTCGGTCAAGCTTCAATGGAAAAAGATACTAGATAAAAGATAACACCCTATTGGCAATATTGCCAGCCCCGGGCGTATCGTATTAGCATCCAGCAGTCCGCAACAACACCAACAGCGTTGGTGATTGCTTATTGACAGTGACGTGACCAGCCCCCAAAACAGCGGCGCAATCGTTGCGCAGCAGATCAGACCGGCCGAGTAGATATTGTCGTCGTTTCATCTCCCCTCTCCCCGTTCTGTTCCTCTTCTGTCCACTGCTCTTCTCATCACAACTGCCTCAATACTTCTACCTCGACATGGCTGCTCGTCCTTTTGTCAACTACCCGGACCCCAAGGAGGGCGCCGATCTCGAATACCGCATCCCAGTTCCGAACAACCCGGCCGTGCGCGGCCTCTCGCTGGTTGCCGCGTCGACGCTGGTGCACTACCTCGGGCCCGTCCAGCGTCTGCTCTGGAACAACACCGGCTTTGGCCGCATCAAGGATATTCCCGGCCTGGGCGACGAAGTGGCCACCTATAGCCCCCGTGTCATTCCCACGGGTGATCCGGCCGCTTCTGCGTCTGCCGAAACGATCCTGCCGTTCGGCGCCGACGTCACCGAGCCCCAGCACACGGCTCATGCCACGCGCTTCTACTCGGCGGCCGACTACCATGCCCTCTACACTGCGGGCACCATCACGCCGCTCGACGTCGTGGAGGCCCTGCTGCCCCTCGTGCAGCGCGACCTCGGCTCCATTTACGAAACGGCCTTCTTGGTGACCAAGGTGGACGAGCTGCGCACGGCCGCTGCCGCGTCGGCTGCGCGCTGGGCGGCCGGAAGACCACTCGGGCTGCTTGACGGTGTGCCGTTCTCGGTCAAGTGCGATATTGACGTCACGGGCTATGTGAGCACCAACGGCATCAACCCACGCCTCGACGACCCGGCGTTTGGCAAAAAGTACCCCCGCCTGCTTCAGCCTGCCACCAAGACGGCGTGGCCTGTGCAGAAGCTGCTGGACGCGGGTGCCCTGCTTGTGGCCCAGAACAACATGCACGAGATTGGCATGGACACGACCGGCTGCAACCCGCGCAACGGTACGCCCATCAACTGGTACAACACGACATACTATCCCGGTGGCTCGTCCTCGGGCGCTGCTTCGGCCCTGGGTGCGGGTCTCGTTCCCATTGCTCTCGGCACCGACGCTGGTGGCAGTATCCGCGTGCCGCCGTCGTTCAATGGCGTCTACGGCCTCAAGCCGACACACGACCGCACCATCGTCATGGACTCGAGCACGTGCATCACGGGCCCGATGGCGGGCACAGTGGCCGATCTGACAGCGGCATACCGCACCGTGTCCCAGCCAAACCCGGCCGACCCGGTGACGGGCAAGTTTTCTATCAGCCAGCCGATCAGAACAGCATCGGGCGCGATCAAGAAGCCTGTGCTGGGCATCCCGCGCGACTGGGTCAACAACTCCGACCCCGAGGTCAAGGCCATGTTTGACAATCTTGTGGCGCACTATGAGACGCAGGGCTACGAGGTCATTGACGTTGCAATTCCGTACCTCGCCGAGGGCCAGTCGGCACATGCGCCGCTGTGTCTCGTGGAGGGCCTCGACAAGATCCGCGACCGTGCGGCGCCGAACCGCGACGCATGGCCGGGCATGCTCAATGCGCAGAACAATCTGCTGCTGACCGTCATCAAGCAGGCGTCCGCCGTAGACTTTGCCAAGTGCAACCAGCTGCGCACGATTCTGATGCGGCACCTTGCCTTCCTCTGGGAGAAGCATGGCTCTGCGCTCACAATCGTGACCCCAACGACACCGATGGTAGGCTGGCCGAAGCACGAGGGCGACGCCAAGTACGGCATGCTAGACGGCAACATGACGTTGCGGTGCATGCAGTACGTTTGGCTGGCTAACGTGACCGGCTGCCCGTCGGTGACGTGTCCGATGGGCTACGGCACGCCGGCACAGGGCGAGGGCAATGTGCCGGTCGGCGTGCTGGCGATGGGCGAATGGGGCGCGGAAGAGCTGCTGCTGCAGTTTGCGGCGGAGGCGGAGCGGTATTTGCACAATGACTACGCGGGCGGCCGACAGCGACCAGCCAAATGGGTCGACGTCGTCGGTCTGGCCAAGGCCGAGCACGAGAAGATTGCTGTGCAGGAGTCAAAGTGATGCTCTTTGTGTGCATTTTGTTTGGTATAAATGTTGATGCGTCCTCCGTTCCTTTGCATGTGCCGCAATGTCTATGATATGACCAAATGTGAGGGCCCTCCGAGCTGTGATCATTTCCTTCTGACATAGTATCGAGTTTAAAGTGTTATCAGTGAATTGTGATAATGATGTGTCTTAAAACACATGCTTACATAAGATCGTATGTCGGTGATGTCACTATAGTATAAATAGTTGTAGCCCTACAAAATTGGCTATTTCCACTGCTGGCTCAGCCTCGCTCGAATGCCTTTGAATTAATTCCAAAGAATCACCACCAAATCTGCCTAGATGTCAGTCTCGCCGCCCGGTCTGTCATCCGTGCACTAACCTTGAGCTTGAAAGAGCTCTAGTGGATGACAACGTCCTCTTGCTGTGTTACTAGTCAGCCAAAGTACCAAAGGTGGCTGAGCTCTAGGCGAGCATCTACAACGCCTCTACAGTGTCTTGGCGTGTTGTATCGATTCTGTGTGTCTCTTGTCTACCCCGTCAACGCTCCGTAATCACGCTCATCGACTCTCTTTCTCACTGTCTTTCCGGTCTCTTTGTCTGCACCTAAAGTGGGATTCCAACAGACTGCAGATTAAATCAGGCCTCCAAGCAAGTGTTGGGCTTACATAAACGTGATAGAGAGAATGTGGTAAATTGAGTTGTATTGTAAGAAGGAGAGTTGCCACCGCACTAAACTGCTAGTGGCAAATAACTATCTGTCCTCAGATGTGGGTCCCACATCTGACATTTTTTTTTTTTTTTTTTTTTTTTTTTACTAAAATTACTGCAAGAAGTCGACGTCCACCATTTCAGAATTATCTTCATGTCTCATGCAAGCCTGCCAGGCTGCCATGTTTGGCATTACTGTAGGAAGTCGATGTTTACCATTTTAGAATTATCATCATCTGCTATTATTAGAAGGGAGTCGGCGATAACTTTTAAAGTCTTATGCAAGCCTGCCAGGCTGCCAGCGATTTGTTTAGTAATAGTTACGATGTCTTAGGAGTCCGCCTGGGAGGCAGGAGGGGCTTCGTGTTCCGGTACATCTACGATATGTGCTACTGCTGCTTATGGAGCTGGAAGGGCCTGGGCTGCAGGTCTTGGGAGCGCGGACGGCTTAGGTGTCGGGACCGGGGGAATAAGGTAGTGTGCGAGTTTTGTGTTTTATAGTAACTAGACTATCTCGTCGCGATGGGAGTGGTTTATGCTGAGTACTAGTGTTACGAGGATATTTGAATGCGGGGGGTATTTGTCTTGTTAGTTATGGCCTTAAGACTTTAAAGTGGTATAGTCGTCGATGCGTTAAATGAACTTTTTACCTTAAAAGGACTACGTAAAAGACTTATTCGTCGTAACGACATCCTTAACACGCTCGCCTATTACTACGCCGACTTATTTACGAGGATCCCCGGCTAGGAGCTTATTATTAAATGTTTTTTATAGACGCCGTGAAAGCTTATTAAAGGTAGGTCTGTATAACCGTCTCCGTTTTTTAAATAGTATGGTTATCGGTATATCGGTGATAGTATTAACGAGAATATAGAGTTAAGATAAGAAAAGTATATAGAAGGAAGAGTTTATTATTAATTATGATACGGCGGGGTTAATTTAAATATTTTACGGTAAGTTATCGCTCGAGCTCGTGCTAGTTACGAGGTAAAGTAAGAGTAAGGATAAGATAAGGCCGACTAAAAACTAAGAAAAGAACTTTTTATGAGTAAAAGAAAAGAGCGCTTTTATAAAACCGTTTATAAGATTATTAGCCGATTTAATATAGTATAGTTATATACGACCTTTTTAATAGTAATCTCTAAGTTAGTAATTATGTAATTTAACGTGTTTTAACTTCGACTTTACTACTACGTATTCGGAGGTAATTAATACGATTATTGCTTCGTTGTCGTAGTATACTTATAGAGGCTTAAAGATTTTGATATCGAGTTTTTATAAGTAGCGTAAAAGGTAAAAACCTTCCTTAACACTTTAAGCTAGTGCCATAAGTTCTGCTTTTATAGTTAATATTGCTATAGTTTACTGCTTATTAATATGCTAGACGATAAAAGAACCGTATAGTATTGCGAGGAAGCCTTATAAAGTCTTCTTATTATTTAGGTCGTTTATAAAGCTTATATCGATATAAACTCGGAGCCCGAGTTTTATTTTATAATAAAGGTGTAAGACGTAGTCCTTTGTTTCCCTTAAATAGATCATTAAATCTTTAAGTCGCTCTTTATGTTTTAAAGAGGGGTTGCTTGCCACTTACGCTAGTTACGACATTATAAATGCGATGTCTAGTCTTATGGCTAAGGATACCTAGAGGTAGCAACTAATTCCGGATTAGTAGCTTTTGACCTCGATTAACGTCGCTTATTTATTGAATTTAAAGACATGGTACTCGTTTAGTAACGGAGTCTTGACTTTTCTTGCTAGTAGTCTTTGTGTGAATTTTTCGATGTAGGCCGTCTGGCCTATAGTGATTTTATTTTTATAGTAGAGGACCTCGAGTTTAAGGAACTAGTGTATTTACTCGCTACTTAACAACTTATATATCGATTTAATACCGTCGAGGAGCGCGATCGTATCGGGTTTATGTTACTCCTTGAAAGCGATATTAATGTCGTTAATATATATTATGAGTAAAATGCCTAGGGCCTTAAAAACGTAGGGGTCATGTTTAAGACGTATAAGTTTTAGTCGTATTAATGTTATAGCGAGGTTATCGGCTTAAAGTTTACTAGAAGTTAGTAAACCGTATAAGGCTTTATTAAGTTATAGGATATTGCTTATTTTAAAGCCAGGTGGTTACTTTATATAGATAGGTGCTTTAAGTTTAGCATTTACGTATACGTTTATAACGTCGTATTACGTAAATGTTATATATTTAACTCGTACTAATACGAGGTAAATCCGGAATAATCGTAAAGTAAGAGTGGTAACGTATGTTTTAATATTAAGGTCGTTATATTAGTTACCGCGTATAATTAGTCGGGCTTTATAGTTAAATAAGTATCCGTCGGTATCGATTTTATACGTAAACACTTACTTATAGTCGATGATTTATTTATCTCGTGCTGCTTATAGGGAAATATTAATTTAAGTTTATAAGTCATGGTGTGTCGTAAAATGTGTATTAACGGCTACTTTCTATTTTAGTGTAAGCTAGTTATCGAAAGCTTGCTTAATCGTTATTAGTGTAAATAGAAGCATAGACTAGTGGATCTTGCCTTAAGATTTTACTGCAGCGAAATCTGCATGCGTCAGGTTACTGCGAGCAACATATTATTTCTTAAGTAGTTTATGAAGTGTCTTCGAAAAGGTTAATAAAAAGGTAAATTACTAGGTGGGCGGTTAACGGTAATCTTTAAGGTCGTTTATAGTTAATAGATCGAATAATAAGTAAAATGCGATAATATGTTTAGGACTAATATGTTCTATCGGTTTTTAGAGTAAAAAGTACGCGACTAAGAGGTAGTGATACGTATCGGTTTCCGGTTTTTAAGTAGCGTTAAGAAGTATTTGCGAGGGCGGGTTATAAATGCGCTAAAGTTATGCTAGTTTATAAAGATTAAGATTATTTGTCGGAGTGTACGATTATGAGTTGCTTTAAGAAGAGTAGAAGCTAGCTTCGTTAAATTAGACGTTTTTGTGGATTATGACTCGACTTATTACGGGGTCTTAGACGCGGTATACGTTGCTAGAATTATAGTTAATAAAATATCCTTGCCATGCTTTTAGGTTAAGTCGGTGGAGTCGATTGGATTTTATTATGGCATCCCTGGTTAACGGGTATGCTTTATAACCGAGAAGTCGGAGACCCGATAAATTTAGTAGATATTTAAAGACAGTAAAGAAGGGTGTGTTTTAGTGAAAGACTTTTAATAGTGTTTTATTGTGTAAGAACGTAGCCGTGTGTATAAGCTCGGGTTAAAGGAACTTTAAGAGGCGTGACTTTATTACGAGGTATCTTGTTTTAACTTTAATTATTTAGCCGTACCGTTTTATAGCGTTATTTTAAGTTAGTGTGTATAGTGTTAATAGTATTATTTTAATATTTTAGGAGAGGATGAAATCGCGTACTTACGGCTTTTATTGGTTAAGTTTTTAGTTAGCTTCGATTACTTTAGGGTAGGTGTTAAGTTAGACTTTGATAAAAGTGAAGATTTATTATAAAGCGAGGTTAATCGTATTTATAGATTTATTGTCGAAGTAGTAATCTTAAACGTATCCGGAAGTACGGTTAGTAGTTAGTATGACGGAAGTAAAAGCACTACTACGAGGGAAGTTATAAAAGTCGAGGGTAAGTTATTCTCCGATATCGTTTAATAGTAGCCTCTTAACTTTACTGTTTTGCCGCTTTACCTTTATAGTAATGTAGGTCTTATAAAAATCTATTTTACTAGAGAATGACGAGATTTTAAGACCCGAAGTTTTATTAAGAACATGGTGTAAGACTTTTTACTTAAAATGGCCGAGACGCGTATACTAGAGTTGTTATTATGCCTTTATAGCGCGTGTAGTTGCCATTATTAAGAATAAGGACATGTGGGTAGTGGGTTACGGTGAGTGTAAATAGTAGACGTTATTGTATGTTTTAATGTCGGTTATCGGAACTCCGTGTGCTATAAGAGAAGATGATTATATGTCGATTGTTACTCCTGATTTTACGAGCGTGCCGGCGGACACTAAGTTATATAAAAAGCCGGGTAAAAAATAAACCTACGGTAATAATAATGTACTATGTATGCCGTTTGTTTAAATTAGTAAAAGGATAAATCTATAGCTTTAAAGTGGCATTAATCCGGCGCTAGTAGTGACGGCTTTCGGCGAAGAGTATAATATAAGTTATTAGAACGCCGTTTACGAGTTATAAATGTGGTTTAATGCTCCGGTGTTATAAATAATGGCATTATTAAAGAGTATTATATTAATAGTAAAAACAATAAGAATAAGTAATACGGTAACCGATATATAATAACCGTCGGTCGCTTTTAGTAAATATATGCCGACGGGTTATAGAATTTTATTCTAAAGATTTTTAATAACGTCGGCAACATCTTCGAAAAATAAATCCGAAGTTATAGATATTGTGGGAGAACGACGGGGCTTTTTAGCCTTATTCATGTACTTAATAAGTTCGGAGGTCGGGTCTCGAAGTATAGAAACGATTTTTCTTATTTTTTCTTTATTGGGGCGGAACTAGGTTAGCCGCTTATTTACTAAGATGTATTAGTAAGAACTAAGTTTATATTTAAAGGAGCCGTATACGAAGCATGCCTTCGTAATAAGGCGTTTTTTACCTTTTATATTTGTGGAGCTGGCAGACGCGGTGCTAGCAGACGCGTTTACTATAAGTTTAACTTTAGTGGTGAGAGCCGCGCCGTTTATAAAAGGTGTCTTCGGAAAGAATTCGTTACGTAACCGGAGGTCATCGATAACGTTTTCGAAATTAAGAGATACGTCTCTAAGCTTAGTTTTGTTAAAGGAGAGGAAGTTGTTTAGCTAATTAAGAAGAACTGTAATGATTACGGCTACGAGGTTTGCCCACTATTCGGTGGGGTCGAGAGCCTTTGCGAGATTCTTCGATTTGGCTATGCGCATAGATTGATGCTAATTTTTAACCCATGTAATATAGTCGGTCGGTGTTTAAGACATAAATTTTATCGCCTCTTTATATTTTTACTTAATATCGAGACGAAGTCGGTCATTCGTAATTAAAAGGGTTGTCTTAATAATGTCTAGCCATAAACTAAGATCTTTAATGTAAAGTTCTTTTACGGTCGTAACTAACGATAGTAATAAATGCTTAAAAATTTATTATCTCACTACGAGCTTACTATCTTACTCGGCGTCGTATAGCTTCTAGGTTTTAAATGCTACGTTTCGTACTAGCTCAAGAGACTAGTCTACCCTTACCTTTATATCGGTCATAAAGCGCCAAATCCTATTATCGATAACGATATTAACGAGATCAGTGTACCATTTCACCCACTCCGAGATAGACTAGAGGGTAACGGTGTCCGTCATAATAGTAGTTACGAAGACGCCGTCGAGGTAACAGTTACGAGGACGCGTCGAAGTGCGGGGTGCAATCACGTTAAAAATAAAAGGCGCGTCTAACAACGTAAACAAGGTCGTAAACAAGGGATTTAGGAGCAGAAAAAACGCGTGTAGTCGTAGCAGAAAAACAGCGCGATGTGCGCGGGAAATTTAGTGAAATGTATATGATAGGGTAAGACGGTGGTATTACGAAACAAATGGAAATTTTTATGTTCAATCGGTATTGAGTATGGGACTCTTAATTGATAGAGAGAATGTGGCAAATTGAGTTGTATTGTAAGAAGGAGAGTTGCCACCGCACTAAACTGCCAGTGGCAAATAACTATCTGTCCTCAGATGTGGGTCCCACATCTGACAAAACGCAGACTATAAAGAGCGCTTGTCGCCATCACCGCCCTGCCGCCTCTGCACCTCATCCCAGTCATACTCGGACGACTCAGCACAATCACCATGTGCTTCGGATCGAAAGCATCAGCAGGCGAGGGCAGCGCCGCCCCGCGTCCCGTGTCTCTCAGCTCTAGTTCGGGCAAGAAACAGTCGGCCGCCTGGTCTGCCCCTTCACAGTCCCAGCCAGAGCCGCAGTCGTTGTTTCAGGACGAGTATGCGGCCCCGTCCGGACCACCCCCGAATCATGCGGCGCGCCCAGTTCACAATGTCGCCAGTGATGACTATGCGCCGCCACCGGGCGCGCCACCATCGTACGGCAGCGACTATGCACCTCCCTCTGGCCCACCCCCATCCCATGCTGCCGACGGCTATGCGCCCCCCTCTGGACCTCCTCCATCGCACTCGGGTGGCGACTACGCACCTCCGCCCGGCCCTCCACCTGGGCAACACGACTGGCAGTCGGCCGTCCCTGACACAGCACTGCTGCCGCCGCCCCCATCACTCTTCTCTGGCTGGGACCGCTCGCCCGCAAGTAACGCACCGGAGGAGCAGTCTATCGCGGGCGAGCAGTGGTGCCGTGACTTCCCGCTACAATCGCCACCGATGGACCTGCGCGACAATGAGATGACGCGTCGCGTGATTGCCAGCTGCGCAACAACGCTGCAGCGGCCGCCTATGTTCCGCGGCAAGCTGCAGCAGGAAGTGCACGGCACGTGGTCCATCGAATCGGCGCACAAGTGCCCCGACGCGTGCCTGATTGGCTTCCCGCCGAGCTACGCGCCAAGCCTGCACAGCCCCGTGCACACGGGCCGGCCCTTTACAATGTACTACGAAGTGTATGTGCAGAGCCGCAAGAGCGAGGTGACGCTAGCCATGGGCTTCACGGCGATGCCGTACCCGCCGTTCCGGATGCCCGGGTGGCACCGCGGCAGTCTAGCATTGCACGGCGACGACGGACATCGGTATATCAACGACACGTGGGGCGGCAAGACGCTGCGCGAGGGATTTGTGATGAAGCCCGGCGGCACGTACGGCATTGGCATGCAGTTCACACGGAAGGGCAGGGACGACATCGACGTCAAGGTATTTGTGACGGTGGATGGCAAGGCCTTTGAGGAGTGGGACATCCATGAGGAGACGGATGCGGAGCAAGACCGGCCGGTGACGGGCCTGGAGGGCTACCACGACCTGAGCATAGCGGTGGGCGTGTTTGACGAGGTCAAGTTTGAGGTGCGGCCGCACCCGTCGCAGTGGCTGTACGAGGAGCTGAAGCAGCAGAAGCTGGCCGAGATGTCTCTGTAGTCTCTCTCTCTTCCGTCTCTCTTCAGTCTCTCTTCCGTCTTTCTTTCTGTCTCTCTTTCTGTCTCTCGTTCTACGTACCTTTCTGTCTCTCTATCTGGCTTGCTATTCTGGCTTGCTGTTCTATTTAAGAATACCAATTTGTGCGCCTCGATGACGCTGCACGTGCTATACGCCACTAGGTAAAGCCTTGTATTGAATGTCCGTGTAGTATTCCATTGGTGGCCTTGCCGTGGCCTTGCTATGGCCTTGCCTCGCTTACTCCTAAGTCAAACAGCGTGAACGACACTCCGTCACGGACTGCAGGACAGTCTGGCCGTTCGTGTACCAAAGCAAAGTGTTGCTGAGGTCATAATGCAACATGCCTTGTTTACCAGCATCCTTCTGCCAACCGGCTTCCGCAAGGGTAGTATTGTCCTTGAAACCGGACTTGAACGCCTGTGATATGATGTATGTGCTGTATGTGTTGTGCGTACACGACCCTGGCGGCCGGTTGAAATGGTGACCACGTATGTGTGCATGCATCTTAACCCGGAATACAACCTGGTTTCGCTTCTCCTCTGTAGTTACAGTGCCTCTGCACACACCTCGCTTTCTTTGTATGCCTACTGCTGGTGGAGTTGCAGACGCCAGCCGGAACGCATTCCCTAGCTGTGATTGACGTTATTCATATATGTCATATGTAATAGGAAGCGCTTTCATTTGTATTGATCCTCCCACGCTTGTTTTTCTGTCCTCTTATTTTGCTCTTATTTTATGTTCATCTCAACTCGTGCCGCCACGTCGGGGAAATAAAACGGTTTTGCAGGCAAGTTGCTGATCAGTATACAGCACTATTTACATTAAATATTGATCCCGCGCTCGTCTACTGGCCGCCGTATATTCACACCCTCCGCATTGTTTATTATCCCTTTATGGAGGAGGGCTGGGGGGGGTTACTTATTCTAATTTGCTTGCAGCTGCATCATGCAGTGGCAGTGAAGGAGCAGCATCAACAGCAGCTCCAACACGAGCCCACCTCCATGACTTGCATGCTGCATCCGGCTTTGGCGGGCGGGAATTCCGGATAGCGGACGACATCGGCGTGCATGGCATGGCATTAGCATGGCATAGCCTGCCATTGCATGCGCAGAGTGTGACTGCATGCAGGCAGTGGTATAGTAGCAGACAAGCAGGAAGGTAGACAATAATACTAGGAATTGGAAAAAGGATCTCGCCCGAGGGTCGCCGGCCCAAAGGGTTGTAGCAACCTTTGTACCAGCTTCCCAAACAGTCCACCTGCATGTCTGCGTCTGTGTGTCATACTCCGTACTGACACAAGGCGGGCAACGAACCGTCTTGCCATCCGCCATACGTCACGCACGGGGTGCATTTCTCTGTATGGGTTTAAGTATATTTCTATGTGTACTGGATCTATAGGACGTGTATGTAGTACGTAGACACAGGAGAAGGGCGCCGAGACAGCAATACGACGGCAGGCAAAAGTGTGGTGGTATTTGATGCCGGACATCGGCGTGTTGGGACCAGAGTCATAGTTGGACGGGGTCAGGATAGAGTAGGGAATACTGGTGAAGGGTTCAACATGGCCATCAGACCACGAAGTACTAAGCTCGGTATTCGAGATGCATAGGACAAACAACACGAGAACACGAGGACACGAGGACAGAAGGATTAGAGCAAGTTACGAAAGGCAAACAGCACAGACGCATGATGCGCACAATACGCGTGTGTCGGAGCATACAGAGAACAGTGCCCGGGACTGGCATCCCCCACATTTGCCTTGGCCATGAGCAAGCACTTGGTAGTGCCGACTGCGGTGTCCTTGATAGGTTGGCCGGATATGACTACTCGTACATGCACGTCATGAGGGCTAGAAGAGACTAGAATAGCACGTCGCATATCACCCGCAGATAGCCTTTGAGAGGGAAGGCAGACGGCGTCTAGGGCCAAAGACCAGAGACCAGGCCAGACCACGGATCTCGTGTCTGCACGTCGTGCCTGTGTAGTGGCTAGTAGCCGTTCCCTGATTATACGGTCTTGCACGGCAGTTACCAGTGCCCTTGGTTTGGGAACAATCGAGCAGCTCTGACGGCTGTCCTGGCAGACTTCAGTCGTGTAGTACTACTACAGCAAAGCACAGACTACGGCTGTCGTGTGAGAGCGGTTGTAGCCAGGGTGGGTGAGACTGACGAATCTGCATCTGCAGCTCTGCAGTTCGGCTGATTTTTCATTCGTCACAGCAAACAGCAAGCACCCAAGAGCAATGAGCAAAGAGCAGGCACACAGTACTCTGGAGTACGAGTACTCGACGATCCAAGTCGACATACTCCGTACACGCATGCACTACCACATGCACACTCCCCTCCTGTCCAGATGGGTCGACCTGCATGATGGTGTGTGTCCAAAGGTGCCCTTTGAGTGTACTAAGTGTGTCGTACTGAATACGGACAGACAGCAACTCAGTGTCTGCGTACTCCATACAGACCAATATGTCTATGACGTACACTCTATACTCGCTGTGCGCTGTGCCTGTCTAACTGAGACTTTTGCTGTACCGAGGGCAGATGTATTTTGGTCTCAGTCGTCACGACTGTGCCTGACGTAATCAAGTGCAAGGGTGTGCGTATAAGCCTCACAGTTGCCTTTCTTGGTTTCTAGTGTGTTGGGTCACTTGCCTGCTCTTGCGCCTTTCGCAGCAGAGAAGACCGGATGACAAAGCACGAACACGAGCACAGGCACCATGTCCACCACAACAAGCAAAGCCAAGCGCGGCCTGGGCTGGCGTCATGGCTAGCCTGCATGATCACGATCTGGACGACCCTGCGGCATCTCGTGGTCTTTGTGTTTATATGCTTATGTGTCTACATGGGTTGTGTGTTTATATGACCCTGATAGTCAATGTGCCGACATGCCAACAGCACAACAAGAGCTCACGAGACAACCCAACATGCTGGACGCACCGTAGCTGTCAAGCTTGAGCCCTGTTTCGGCACAAAGCTTGTTCATGGTGTGAGATGTGTCTGTCTTGATGAGTCAGTGTTAGAGTCAAGCATATCTATACTCCAACCTATATGCCCGATCTACAACGATCTCGTTATGCCTGTCCGATCTCTGCTGGTGAGTACAAGGCAAGACGTGTCTACCGGGCTATTTTTTTTAAGAACCGACACGATCGTGATGTCTTGAACGAATAGCATCATGACGCACATGCACACGCAACCAAGGCAGGTGATGCCCGATGCTCGCTACTCGCGTCTCTGTGCTGGCCTTGGCATACCACACGCCTGTGTTCAGGGCTCTGCCCGGTGCTCGTGGCCGAAGCTGGCCAGTCTACAAACTACGGCAAGCCAGATGCGAGGGGAGAAGCAGGAATGGGGAGGGGGGAGGGGGGTAAGAGAAAGGGGAGAGGGGAGAGGGGAGAGGGTAGAGGGGCAGTCGGGGGCGATCATTGCATATCCAAGACATTTATTGAATATATCAACAGTAAATTATATATATATATATATTCGTACATATTCAATATCGAGTAAACACGAGCTGACGGGCGTCATCTGAGCCGGCGAGGCAGGGCAGAGGCAGAGGGCAAGCTGGGGGAGGAGGAGGTATGCTGACCATCTGGACCTGTGGCTACCCGGCCATTCCGTGCTGTAGCCCTCACGCTCACACTCGCGGACACTCACATGCACACGCATACTCACCTCGCATCCACGCATCCTCGCTTGGTCATCCCATCTTTGTCTGCCACCCATCTCATCGTCTCTGCTGCCATGCTGCCATGCTGCCATCATCTCATCTCATCCCATCTCAGCCATCCATCATCCATCCATCCCACCTTGTCGCCGAGGCACACCAGCTGCCTCTCGCCGTGCTCTATTATTATCTATTCTTGACAGAGGACCCTGGCTGCAGCATCCACCCCTCACTCCCTCCCCCTCACGATATATAAATACTAGTTGATTAAATAATAAACTCAAAACACCATTGACCCTTCCATCCAACCTAGCGCCGACGACTGGCAAGTACCAATACTTGCCGGCTTAATTCACCGGGTGCGATCAAGTACCGCACGATGTCCACGTCGTATGGTGGTCTTTGGCGGTTTTCCGAGCGCCGGGGCTATCTCGTAGCTTGTGAGGCTTATTTGTATCTTACGTATGCGCGGAGCAGTGCTCAAGACGACGACGACTACGGCTTCGTGCGTATATAGTGCTCACGACTCCTCACGCTGTACAGCTAGCTGCCTCGGTCTGCTTCCCTGCATTGCCGAATTGTTGAAATGTTGAGAAACAGTTGATGGTTGAGAAACAGCCTCAGCTCCGTCCTGGCTGCGACATGGCTGCAATCTGCTTTGCTGCTATGTTGCTATGCTCCATGCTGCAATCTTGGTTATTCTATGTGCGTGCTAGGCACTATGGGTATGGAGCAGACTAGTCGTTCCAGACCAGAGATAGGAAGATGGTGGTCTCCAAACCAGGGTTGATCTGATCTGCTGAAATCAAAGCCATTGTTGATAAACTGCTCACGACATATTCTACAACAATCGTGCTTGTATCTAGTTCAGACACCTTATCGTGAACAGCTCGGTTACTTGACGATGGATATGAGGTCCTCCGTCTGCTTCCGGGGGTTGCTCAAGTGTAATAACCACTCATAGCACAGCCATCGTCTATCTTCGCGATACTCCGCACTGCTCATACGGAGTAGACGATATAGCTGTCGCTGACAAGGGACCGCGTAGAAGACCAAACGACTAGACGGCTAGATAGAGCGAGAGAGGTGGCGGGATCCAGTGAAAAGAAAACTGAGGATGTGCTCCGTACATCCAGACGAGATGGTGGAGCGTAGACGGAGCTGCTCCGTCGTTTGGCTGGCGATCATCTCCAGGGTGTGTCGATTTGATGCGGTTGCTTCGTTACTCTGTGCTGTCTGTTGTTTCAAACAGTCTACAAAGGCACGTCTGCATTCAGTATATCGTATATCGTCCGTCTATGGTCAATGCCGTTGGCGCTGCTGCTCAGATATCGTTTTCTTTGTCTATCCCATTCTTATTTTCGTTGATTTCCGATCTGCAGTCTAGACTCATGGATCATCGCACTTCAAACACGAATGCCACAGCAGCACCTCCTATCAAAATACTTATATCAGCAGCCCAAGAGCTCGCCTTCACGGACCTGCATTCAGGGTCCATTGTCTCACGCATTCTTCGTCTTGTCGTCTCACTATCACCTTTGCTGTCTCACCTGTCTCGCAACCGCTTGCTCTCGTATATTCACCTCTCATGTTTGATTTTGAAAACCACGCTCTCATCCACGGAGCATCATCTACTCATCTCCTCATCTCCTCGTCTCCCCATCTCTCCATACTCCATCTCTCCATCGAAACGACGCAGGTTACAGTCCTGGCTGCCTTGGCTCTGCAGTAGCGCCGTCCGGCGGGGTCTGCCAAATGCGTGCCTCTGCTCTCTACCCTTGCTCTCTGCATCTCTGCATCTCTTCCTCCTTCCCTCTTCCTTCGTCCTTCGTCCTTCTTCCTTCTTCCTTATTCCTTGTTCCTTGTTCCTTATTCCTTATTCCTTATTCCTTATTCCTTCTTCCTTCTTCTACATACTCCTCTCAACTACGTGTCATGCAGACGGGGTGGCGTCACTGGCGTGCTTTGCGTGTATCCTTGCTCTTGATACTTGATATACTCTTGATATACCTCTGGATATTCATCTTGCCGCTTTAAGAGCTACAAGTCACGGCTTGAGGGGTTTTGCCCACTTTGCTACCTCTTGTCCTGCTAGCTGCTGCTCCCTCCTTGCCTGCTCGTGCATTAGCTGGTTTTCTTGATCTCCATCGTCGTTGATTTTCATTCTCTCGTTCTTCCTCGTTGTCTCTTAAACATATCCTCCGGCTGCTTATTTCCACCCTGAGCTGCTCGCTTCGGCCTGCAGCCCTCTGGTTCTGGAACGAATCTGCCTGCCTCTCGCGACAGTCTCTGTTACCATTCACTACTCCGTATCAACTATTCACTCATTCACTCTCTCGATAGAGCAATTCCTACCCTTCGGCTGGCCTGCTTCTATCAAATCCCTCCACCATAGCCACTGATCGCCGCGCCCGTCTTGCAATCTCCATCACCCGCAACAAGGGAACAAGGGTGGGCAATTCGTCAACAGCCCCACAGTCCAAAGATGGAGCCGGAGTAAAGGTCAAGAGGAAAAGCCGCACTCTGAATACCTGTTGCCGATGTAATTATGTAGTAATTGTCTAAGCATACTCCGTACAGCTATTCTTCGCTTTGCTGATGTCCCTGCATCCATCTCTGGATACAGTACGACGTCGTACGGTAAGCAATGCGTGGATTCGGCCGGCTTTGATTTGTTCTCTGGTTGCTCATCCTTTGATTGCCTTTTTCTAGTTTCTTTTGCTTTTTCTTTGCTTTCTAGCCTGCTCCATGCATGGCTCTGGCCATCACAGGCTCGACAGGATAGTGACGGTATTGGGTATTGCTCGATCCATGTATCGATCCTGTGGCGTAGTCGTTCGATGTCTCAGTCGACTCTCTTCCTTTCTCACTTTTCTTCTCGCCATTCCCATTAATCCACTGCAAGTGAATATATTATATTATGCCGTACTGCCGCTGGTTCCGCGTAAACGATGCAACTCCGAGTCAATGTATCTCTTGTTGCATATCGTCATATATCAGATTTGATGTCGAGTGCTGTATGCTTGATGTCGTCTTTTCTTTCGTTCTTTATGTTTCTATTGTTTCTATTGCTACTTATTTCCTTTTTCAACAGACGTTGTATTCTGCAACAGCCAACGCCTTTCTTATGTCTACGGAGTACTCCTCTTCTGTTCTCGATTCCTTCCACCTCCTCGCTCTCTCGTTTACTCCGTACCCACAACGTGTCAACTGCTGATAACCTACCTCATACGGAGTATGTTTTCAAACCAAGTCCGGGCCTGTACGGAGTAACTGCGTGTAACTACAGGTTTTCTTTTTCTATGCATGCATCACAACATATGCAAGTAACAAGGTTGCATTGTGCGTTAGGGTTTACCTGAGAAAGAAGAAAAGAAAGAAGACTCACAGACAAAAAAAACTCTTGGCGGTCCGTCGCTGCAAAAGGAAAGAAGATCTTCCCGATTCAAAGACCAAGCAAGCTGTGCATGCTGCCACTCCTGCGACAGGCATGTTTATGCCAGGCTTGCAGATGCGGTTTATCAGCACATAATGTGTATTTGTTCAAATTGACTACTGAATGCTCGTACTCCGTACATGACACCGGATCTTCTCGTCCTTGTCATCCTCTTCCTCGCTTCCTCGCTTCCTCACTTCCTCTTCGTCACTTCATCACTTCCTCCTCGCACACTCTCTCCGTCTGGCCCACACCCTCAGCATTCCTATCCTCTTCTGGTCTTTGGCCGGTGCTAGTCCTCAATACTCCGTACTTATCATCTGTCTCGCTCTCGAGAGGTTTCTCCGCAATACTGGAGCCATTCCTATTTCTAGCATATGCTTTTAGCATCGGACAGTAGCGCAAGGCGTGCGGTGCTGTATGGGGCACAATGATTTGCAACCATCGCGCGCGGCAGGGTTCAGGGGACATGGACGACCTCTTGGAGATACGCCGTGCAGCGAAGCTATCGGCCCCTCGCTAGTATTTGTATCATCTTGTGTATCTTACATATTGTAAATCCGAGGACAAGTCGTGCATGTGCATACGGAGGAGAGGTCTGCATCGAGTTGCATCTAGACGAGCTTATATCAATGCCTCAGCTAGTATTAAATAAATTCAGTAAGTTATAAGTAAATAAAGATAGACACCAAATACGAAAAGGAAAAAGAAAAAGAAAAAGAATACAATCACGCAAATCAAATACGTCGACGCTGCCTCGGTGCCTCTGTGTCTCTCCAAGAGTTCATCGCCTACGTGCTCCGTCTGCCCTGCTTGTCGAGGTGGCATTGATCTCGATCGTTCTTTTTCTTATTTTTCTCATCCAAACCTTTCTTTTTTATCCTTCATACGACATCGCCTACGCTGTAGATGTCATCCCACCCACACCACCTGCTTCTCTATCCAGTCATGAATTTCCTCTTCTGGCTGTGGGATGTCGTCTGTCATCATCTAGCCGCGGGTCCACTGTTTCTGCTCCTCTGCTTCTATTTTATTGTTCGATATGCGGTTGATTGATAATTTCATTTTACAGATATTTGATAATTAAATATTCGAGCGGGAGGTAAGAATCGCCCATTTTCATTGCAAGAATAGCGAGAGATGCCAGCCGGGACGAACAGCAAACAACGATGCCAGCCTCTTCCCGTTGCTGGCAATTGCTGAATCGGTTTTCTTTCTCTTCTGTATCCTAGCTTTTTTTCTTCTTTCTTTGGGGCTCTCATATTCGAGAACGGGTGCTGTAGCGCATGCGACGTACACCTGGTAGGCCGGGGATAACATCATCCAAAGTGTGAACGGGCACAAGGGTGGTAATAAGAAAAGTAACGAGCACTAAGTATCAAGGGGGACAAAAAGAAAGCAAGACCTAAACCATTAACATTAAGAGGTCCAAGAGGTAATCAAACCTAGTATGACAACCCGATAACAGTGTGAAATCTAAAGGAAATAAAGATAGAAGTGGTAATAAGAAATAAGGTATTAAGATATAGAAAGAAAGATTAGAATAAGGAAATAAATCAAAAATCCTTTGTATTCCGTAGCAGTAATCCAGGACTGCCTCGCCACACTTGCTTTTCCGTTTCCTTTTCCGTTGTGCGTTCCTTTTTCTTGGTCTCCATCCTTTCGATGCATGGCGTCTTTTCATCTTTCATCTTTTGGACTTTTCATCTTTCGACTTGTGTTCGCGAGGGGTTGCTAACTCGAGTCGACGTCTCGGGTTGCATGTGTATGTGTATGTGTAATGTATGGGTGTGTTCGTAGCAATGTGCTCATCGTGATCGTAAATGTCCATTCTCTGGTTGTCGTGAACAGATTATGGAATGACTAAGCCGCAGCTCCTCCTAAGCAAATGTTGATGCTTCCAGCAGCGGCGACTTTTCGCATGCCCCTACCCATATGAGCGGTGGCTTGTGGGTCGGTCTTGTGCCGCTCCGCACACTGCCGCTCTCCGACCGTGCCCGCGATGACTCGCGATGCCGGTGGTGTGGCAGTTGGGCCTCCGCCAGCCATGGCGGCACCAGCAAAAGAGGGCTCGACCGCGCCCGAGGCGCAAGCCGCATGTTGTCGTCGGTATCGGCGTCCTCACGACTACCCCATGATGTCTGTCTTGTTAGTAAAGCTAAAGCCACGAACTTTGCATACAGCAGTGTAGAGGGTAGCAGGGACGTACCATTCGATGAGTAAATAGTGCGTAGAGCTTGATGAAGCCGTGGATGTAACCAAAGACAACCGAGATGGGCAGGTACTTCAGGTCGGATGGGTTCCGCACGAATAGCCCCAGTAGCTTGACCACTTTCGTGAAGCCAAACATGAATGCAAACTGTCCCCAGAATGCATACTGGCGGTGCGTGTGGTCCCAGCCCTCGGTGGCCCGCCAGCACGAAAACAGCAGGAGAGGATCAATCGCAAACGCAAGGGACGTAAAGGTCGCAATGTGCAGGGCGTAGGTGCACCAGGGTTGGCGTCTGTTGGTTAGCTTGGTGTTCGTACTAGCGCAGTGGGACCTCACTTCCTATTTCTCAAACTCACCTCCAAACGTGCCGCTCTCTCATAAGACTCGTCCAGTTGCTGCGCCAGTTGCTGCGAGCCCAGCGCGAACACTGGTAGAGAAACTTGGTGCTGTTTTCAAGTGTCGTTTCAATCTCGCACTCGCGCTCATACTGAATCCACGTATTCCACCCGTGGGCAACCAGCCACCGCGTCACAAAGTTGTCGTCGTCCGCGTTGAGGATAAACTTGCCCCACCGCTCCGTCTTGAAGCCCTCGAGGAAGTCGTGGCTCTGCAGAATCTCCGTTCGGTATGCGCCTGTGCGCCCAGACATGCACGAGGTGCCGCCGTCGATGTTGTGCGTTGCCGAAATCTCAAAGTTGCGCCGCTCAATGTATGCTGCGCCCAGCCAGTTGAAGACGCGCTCCGCCATCGGCCCGTTCCAGATGCGCCGCACCCGCTGGTTCGTGCCAACGCCGCCAATCTTGCTGTCCTCGAACGGTGCCAGTATCCACGGCATCAGAGTGCTCGGCCACGTCACGTCGTCGTCGGCCATGATGGTGATGGCTGTCTTCACCTGCGGCAGGGCCTCGCACACCTGGAGGCGCTTGTTGGTAATGTCCGTGTACATCACGCGGATGCTCTTGTAGCCCGTCTGGCGCAGCGAGTCGGCCAGAAATTCGAGGTCGGCATATTTGTTTGCCGTCGTCACCAGGATAAGCTCGTGTGGCTGGCATGCGATAATGCTGGTGAGCGAGGGGCGAAGCTCCTCAAATGCATGGTGAATCGTGGGAATCACAACAGTGACATCCTGCTCGGTGAACGTGGGTTTTTCGGGGATCGGCTTCGACTTGTAGCACCAATGGCTTATACAGTGAACAATCAACCGCAAGTATCTGTGAGTCCTATCCGCGAGTTAGTAAGATTTCACTCTTGACTCTTGGCTTCCTGACCAGTAACAATCGAGAGCTGCGGCTGTGAGGGGAACATGAACATACCAGACTATCCAGAACAGGACCATCCAAAACCTTGCAGAATACAAGAAGCTCATGCAATTGACCAGGGTGACCGGCAGAGAAAAACCTCTCGAGATGTTTTCAGACGACATGATATGGGTGTTTGGGCGAGAATTCTCCACATCGGAAAATTCAAACTTAGTAGGGTAAGGAATCCAAGTGCAGACCTAGGAGCTCTCTTGCTGTTTTGCTGTTCTAGGGGGTTTACGGAAGATGGATGATTCAAATACAAAAAAGTAACACTCCTCACGAATCTGTTCCGTGAGTCTGCCCTTTGTGTGTTCGACGTCTATCTGCCCTTCACGAGACCACCGCAGCTGTTCCGCAGCTGCTGAGATTCAAGTATCGTTCGATTTTTGAAAAGCTGCAGGAAGCAACTTATTGGTGGGAGTTTGGTGAGAAAATAGAGGAGGGGTGTTCCAGTCAGGCCTGACTGGTATGGCCGTAATTAGGGTTTCCGAGGGGAATTGACTGTGGGTGTCCGGTGATGACAATCGACTGCAGTTTGGCAATCGAGACAATGGCGAATCAGCACCGAAAGCCAGGCTGGAGGATGGAAGGGGATGTGCGCGGACAAGCAGGAGAGAAAGCTAAGCGAAGGTGAGTGAGCTGGTCCCTGGCGGCAGGATAGGTAGAGGAAACGAAAGTGTAAGCTGGTGTATTAAGATTATAATGGTAGCACGGCAAAGACCATGAGCAATGAAGCAATGAAGCAATGGAGCAATGGAGCAATGGAGCAATGGAGCAATGGAGCATGAAGCAATGAAGCAGCAGCAAACCGTCCTGGCAGACAAAAGCAAAGATGAAGGAAGACGGCAACCAAAAGCAAGATGCAGGAGAAGCAGAAGCAAGAAGCTCTGAAAGCTATCGACTGGGGCTGTCGAGATGTGGAGAGGAGATGTAAGAGAAGGGAATGAAGAAGAAGAAGGGAGAAAAGATGTGAAGCAAACAGACGAGACGTGCAAGATATTATATATGACTTCTGGCCAAACCGAAAGAGGTCCAATGCATGCCTCTTTTTGTTTGTTTTTCGTCTTTTGTCTTTTCATCTGCTCGATAAAACACTGGACAGAATAAAACAATTGTAAAAACAATAAATACACGAAAGTGATAGAAAATAGAAATACTAAATATCAAATAGTTAATATTGAATAGTAACAAATACTAGATAGATGTTGCAGCAGGTACAATGTACAAGCAAGCTCAATTGGCCCATGAGAGCGTGAGAGGGTAGGGGACTCGAAGGGGAAATGTGGGAGGGGGTGTGCGGAGAGAGAGGGTCTTCGAGGCTACGACGTGCCTCTATGAAAAAAGGTACATCAAGAGGGAGTTGATACAAAGTATATTCGTACAAATACTTTGATGTGGTGTGCCGTTGCAATGGCTGTGTGGGAGCTGGGTAGCGCAGTCTCGATCGGCTAGAAGAGAGCAGCCAAGCTTGCTGTATCTGTGTAGTATCTGTAATATCTGTACTCCGTAGAATCTGTAGCATCTGTAGCATCGTAGTATCTGTGTACCTCGTGCGAGTTTGGGGAGTCTGGACGCAGATCGGTTGGAGCTTTGCCGGTGCAAATTGTGCTCTGCGCCACAGCATCTGCCTGTGGTTGGTTCCTTGCCTATCTAATTGCTTCATGGGCTTCAAGCATGAGACCGCTCAGCAGCAAGCCAACGACTGGCCGGCATAGGCCAGCAGAAATGTAGACCTCCGGCAGTAACCGCCGACAGAGAAATGAGACGCGAGAATGAGAATGAGAATGGCAGAGAAGAGACGAAGAGCAATACGGATCCTCGAGTCTAGCGTGACTGAGCTTGGCCGTAAGCAAGCTACTAGCTCGTGGCTCGTGGCTATTGCAAAGAAAAACCCCGAGTCCTATCGAATCAACGTCTCTTCTTCAATATAGCCCCGGGGGCAGGGCGATTCGAGTGCGGAAGAGAGCATCGTCCCTCGTCACCCGTCGCTCTCGTCGCTCTTGTCTTATTAGCGAGCAGCTACGGACGGGGAATGCAAGCAACAGGCAATACTCCGTTGGCCGACCGAAGAGTGGAACTACCCTGCTTCTTCTAGTTATCTGCCTGTCTGTTTGTCTAGTTAGCAGCATCCGAGTTGAGAACCCCGTTCTAATGATGGAGAATGGAGATGCTAAAGACCCGCATTGAAGGCGTTAGATCTGAAGGGAGCCTGGAGCCTGCAACTGGAGGAATAAATCTCGTTACAGCTTCGTTAGTGCTGCTCAGAATGAACCTGAATATGGGCGTACATACTGAGTCTTCAGATACTCCATAGGCCATAGGCCGTAGGTTGTGATGTTCGCATTGGAGGGGGGTGGCTGTATGAAATATAACGCAATCAATCTTAACATCGATCTGACACGCTAATCCACAGAGGCCGGCCAGGCGAGGCTAAGGCGAAGTAGGGCGTGGAGGCGTGCTGTTTTCCTCCTACCCACCACATCCTTGCAGCAGCACACCCATTTGTTTGTAAGTATTAATGAGCCCTGGCGTGCCTGTATATTTGGTAGCCGGTTCACTGATGTGCGTAATAATGTTCATCGTGCCCGCGCATCGTAGCCCTCGCGGACTAGAGGGCGATGAAGCCGCCGCTGTGCCTGATCTTGGGCCTTCCGTCCAATGCACAAGTCCATATCATAAGTTCAAGCCTCACTGATAGCCGCCGGCTTTCGCCCTTTGATATTCCTTTCTCGTCCGGGCGGCCTGCCCCTCTTGTCATCACCTCGGTCATATACTCGTACATCGTATATCGTACTCCGTGTGGCGGTTCTTGATGCCGGTGGTACCACCTGTAAGAATCTCAAGAAAGGCACATCAAGTGACTTGTCTTCCGCAGCAAGAATCAACCGTCGTATATTCTTCCGCTGTCCTGTTGCATCAGACCACAGGAGTGGAGTGGTGGGCTTTTTCTCTGCAGAAGGGGACAGCAGAAAACAGGCCACAGACAAATTGCTCAGGGCTGGATACCCCAAACTGGGCCAGACGCAGAAGTTTCCGATGCTCGTATGGAGAGACGGCGGCGTCCACTTGCTTTCAGGCCAGCACAGTACCTATGTTCAGTGGCAAGTGGAGCTGGAGTGTATGGAGGAGAAGGAACGAGCAGCGGGCGATCATAGAGCGCCTGGACATAAGGCGGAAGAAACACAAGACAATACTCGTAAAAATAGAGAACGTCTTGAAGGTGGCCTGGCCTGGATCAAACGACTGTCTGCCATAAAACCATCAACAATGTGTAGAAAGTCCTTCGGCCACCCGTGCCAGAGAATATATTAGCAAAAGAAATCGGCCGGGAACAAAAAGGCTTTGTCAGGCTAGGTCTGGTCTGGCCTGGCCTTGAAGCTCTTATGCACGTCAGACACAGCACCGATCATTTTCGCCATCACTTTGCATCGGCTGTCTGCAACGGACAATCCGGAACTAGCCAACGTTACCAGCGCAGCCGAAAGTATGTGTGCGCAAGCCGAGACGGATTTTGAATACTCTGGGCTTGCTGAGTGAGCGTTGCAAGTTTTTTGAAATCATTGACAGCAGAATCAGGCAACCGGTCCGGGCGGGCGAGCTCTGCTCCTCTTTTCTTCTTTGCGTGTCTTTCATACTCCGTATGCTATGCCATAATGCCACACACTTTCGTTGCAATGTCGTCGTGCTAGTCTGTCCTCAACGCAAGCAAGTGGAGAAGGCGGGGATTGTCATTCTCCATAGCTCTCCGTCACTCTCTCCATTGCTGTTCTTGTCGTGTTGTTCATCGCGGCTCTCCATAAATCCATGAAGTAGAGTGCCTTTCCTGCACAACGACAGCAATGGCCAAGACCGAGAATGAAAGGCAATTGGCCTTCACATCAACCCACTTAGAACAGGCGAGGACCCCATAGCTCATGCCGAAAGGCACAACCACAAAGGTTGGGCGACAGAGCTTGTGTTCTTTACCTCTGCCATGTATAGCGTGTGTCTGAGCACATAAGATGCGTCTGGATGCGCACACTTAAAGACCGCCATCCTCGCTATGAACATCGGCCGCTCGTGTAAGATTCCTGGATGGAAGCTAGTTTCATCCAAGGCTTCCCGCATTTCCTTGAGGCAGCATTGCTAAGTTACAGGTACATACAACCTAGAAACAAAAGCGACAGGGGACGGGTATGCCAGTCCAGGGTCAGCCAAGCCCCCGCATGTCGACGGCGATTTGCTGATATGATACCCTCACCCGCTCATGAGAGTATCTGGCAAAAGTCTTCAGCAAGATTCGCTCATGGGTGTCTGCATGGAGAGTTATCGTTAGTTGCTGATCAGTGCCTATGTGGTTGTCTCAGTCCTACCCATCATTAGTTCGTCTTCGTTTTTTCCTCATATGTCCGTTTTTGTTTCTTCCCTGGTCGTTTCTGATTTATCTTGTTGTCCTCTTTGTTTTCCCGCGGCAGCAGGCGGCTTGTCCCCGTCCATCTTACCCTCACTCATCTTCTCAAATCATTGTCTGGTTCCAGCTTTTATGGAGGCTGTTAGAGAGCCGCAGAAGCCAATGAGACGGCCGTCCTTTATGTAGAGATATGACGAGTCAATATGCACGCGAGGGATTTTATCGACCTTGTGCACGCAAGCACACGGGTATGGCTGAGAGTGTCGGACACTGGAGGAGCAATGCACGGAGCTGCAAGACGTGCAGCCCCTATGCATTTTGTTTTTCGTTTTCCATTTCCCTGCAACCTTCCTGCCGCATAATCCGTTCTAGTCCGCTCCAATTGGCAGCTCCGTGATGCTAATTCGTGCTCTTCTTGTTCCTGTCTTTCGTTTCTTTGTTTTTGCTTACGTTCCCATGCTATGAAGGGCAAGATCTTTTTCAATCTAGCTCCACAGATTTCCTAGCACTGTTCTGCCTTGTGATGTGTTGCTCCTCGTCCTGCTGCTTGCATTCGCTCTCTTCTAGAGCAAGGTGAATAGAAGGGTAAGAAAAGCTCCGACATAGGCTTCGGGGCGCGTTTCGGGCCTTTGCTTGGCATACGGTGTTTTGCATGGGTGGAAGCAGGCAATACTGTGTGTCACACGGGGCAGCACGGGCGGCACGGGAGTAATTGTGGCTGTAAGCAATGCTTCCCCGTTGGTGAATCTTGATGCAAGGGCCCCTGTCCATCACCCAAATCATACGCAATGACAGACTCCAGCCAAAACAAGCACAAAGAGGTTGTGTATTGCGCAGAATCGCATAAATCAAACATGCCGCAACACAGCCTGTCCAACTTGCATACTTTATTTGGGCAATGCATCCAGCCGTATGTGTGCTCACACAGCTGCCTCGATGGACTAAGCCAACCGGGGTAGGCCACGCAGACCGGCGGAGAAGTAGTGATAGAAACGGTCAGAAACGAAATATGACAAAACAAAACTGAAATTAAAAATGTAACGAGGTGAACGACTCACAAGGGTTCCATTCTTTCTCAATCTCAAATGAAGACACGTAAAATATATTTACACAGACTCCGTATATAGAAACACTGTGCAATGCTCTGATGTGTTTGTACGGCAAGCAGTAGCCTTGGCCGCGCAGGGTATTTGCCATATCAATACTTTTGATGCAACGGTTAAAGGACCCTGCAGGACACGAATGGGTTAGACTCGGCGGGCAACAGAGAAATGAGAAGAGACAATGAAGATGGGCTAGCCTAGATGGCCTGACTGGCCCAGCTCCGACCTGGGGGTCCGGCATGCCATCCCGCTGCCATCCGAACCTAGAATAAGCATACATATGCTTTGTATGTTGCTGCCGAGGCGTGGGAGAAGCGAGTTCCAGGGCAGCATGAAAACGAGATAGCGTCTCTCTAGGAGCTGGCAAGCAATACTCCATTGGGGGATGTGTGAGGGGGCACTGAAGCAAGTAACGGGTGGGGATGCCGACAGAGTAGGAGGCAAGGGAGCCAAGAATAGCAATCCAAGCAAAAGATGAGTGGATGAGAGAAGACAGAAGACGAATAGAGGACGATGGGTAAAAGAAGATGGATGAAAGAAGAGGAAGAGGAAATGGCTGGAGGCTCAGAAGCGAACGGGGTGGTGTCGTTGTTTGTAGCAGCTGCATCGTTCTTTCCTTGATTGAGCTCGTACCTTCCTTTGTTGTCGGAGCAAGAGGACCCTCAGAACGCTCCTTCCTGTTTAGCCAATCCATGGCTGACAAGCATTTCGTCCGATGCTCGCAAGGAAGGAGCGACGAGGCCACACACCCTCCACGCCCGGAACATGCCGCTGGGCAAAATCCGGCTTGCCTTTCCCAGTCATGAACTTTTTTTTGCATTGATTCCCAGCCGCTCTGATAGGCGTCTGCTACGACGTGTCTATCTTGCAAGGCTCACGGCAGCGGAGCCGTTTCTTCCCCAACAGTTCACGGAGATGAACAATCTCGAACAATCTCGATGCAATGGAACATGCTGCTGCCAAAGTGCCAGTCTTGTCCGTCTGTACGCCATGCAACCCAGCAGACTGGCCATCGTCATCTTGTGTCATTTGACATCATAGCCTGCCATGGCCCTGCCATGGCCTTACCCCTGAGAATCACACCTGCTTGACAGGGACGTCACTGCAATGGTTCCCTACCTTTTCCGATTGAGTTGGCAAGCCTATTGAGTCCGTTGGCACATTGGCCCATTGAGTACGGAGTATATTATTTGGTTTGCCGAATAGATTGAGCAAATTGAGTCAATTGAGTTGCTTGAGCAGACCGAGCAGACCGAGCCGATTGAGCTGATTGAGCTGATTGAGCTGATTCAGAGCCTGGTAGCTTCGTCTGATTCTGGACACATGTCATAAAAGCCGTTGTCACCTTGAGCATGAGCCTCTGCCGGGCTACCAGTCGGGCTCATCACTCAGGCAGACTTGGCAAAGGCAAGTGAGCAATGGCGATGTTGCCACGGGACGCTGTAGCTCCGAAGGGTAGGAGACTGGATGCGGCGAACAATGCTTTGTCTTGATTTTTATTGTATCGTATTGCATGTTTATTCCGTGCATAGTCGTCTTCTCGGTATGGGCTCCTTGGCTACTTGCATAATGACGCCGTGTCCCTTAGCCGTGCAACGTTCTGACCGCGACTTGTGTCGGGAGGCGAGCAAAATAAACATTCCCCCTTAATGTCTCTTAAATATGATAATTGACATGTTTCTTCCGACCCTTCTCACCGGTTCTATGCATGGAAAGTACTACAGTATGGACTGCTTCATCTGGGACTGGCACGCTCTTGCAGAATCTCGCAACTCACGCTCAAGCCGTAGCACGGGGATTGCTCCTCCAAGATTCGTATGTATGCAATGCCTACCTTCTTCTTCTCTCGGTTTAGTCAAACCTCTCGGCTGCCCGTTATCCGAGAGACAAGTGTCGTTCTCGACACTTGTGTCGAAATGGACTCTGTACACCGGCTGAGGCAATCACGAGTTGCACGACAGCCTTGTGCCAGCAGTGTATTGGTGAATATGCAAACGCGTATGAAATAAAGCCCAACAAGCATGCATGCATAAAATAGCCGTTCGGCGCCGTCGGTGTCTAGGACTCGGACACGCTTTATGTGTGCCCGGGTTTGCATCGGCAGTTGATGATAGCACGCCGGGGATGGATTGCATGGCCAGCGACATCGCCGGTGGTTTTTTAAGTAACTCGTAATCACAAGTATGCTGTTTAGCTGTTTTTTCTACTCTGTGGGACTGTTAAGTGCCTCTACGACCGGTCATGATATGTCTCTTTTATCTTGTTATTGTTTGATTCTTTATATTTTTACTGTTTGATCTCATTCAATTATTTTATTCATATCATAAATAGTATATATATCACAAAGAGAGAAAAAACCACAATCCTCTATCCTGCAGAAAAAGGTTGCATCAAGGGACATCAAGGGAAGGAAAACTCTGCTGCAAAATGTGAGTTGAGACAGAACTGCTCAAAACTTATTTAGCTATTTGATAAAATAGTGATATATTATTATTCTCGCCAGAGCAGCCTGCATATTATTATCAGTCTACACCAATCCCGCCCATCCCATTGTTGATACTCAACAGGCAGTACATGGGTAGTACTTGCCACGGACGTACCGTGCCGAAGTGTGTTCCTTTTCTTTCTTTTTCTTTTCTTTCTTTTTTTTTCCCTTTTTCTTTTTCCTTTCTTCTTTTCTTCTTCGCTTCCTACCCTCCCACCTCCCTCCCACATCCTCGTGCATAGAACCTCCTTGTCGTCTTATTCTATTACTCCATTGGTCGTATTACGTCTTTGTCTTCCAAAAAAGAAAGTAGGAATGTTTCTGTCTTCTGTTCTCTTCCCTTGTTCTCTCGTTCCTACGTCAATGTCACCCTGGCACTTTATGGCATTCTGCCAAGGGGTAGTCAAATACAGAGAATACGCTGCAAAGAGAAGGCCCCCCCTGTTGTCGGAACAATGAGGCTTGAGAACAGGAAAATACACACAAATCAAGAAGCAATAGTCATAACACAATACTATATCAGCACGATATATGTATATAAATAAATACGTATATAAAGGTGGGCGCCCTGCTCGAACAGGTAATGCCTGCCGCACACGGTAATAGTGCGCATGTATGCCGTACATATGTACATGCAGAACAATACATGTACACGAAGCGAGGGCAAAAAGGCGTGAAAGATGTGCACAGTCCTGCGAGCTGATTTTTTCATCTACCAATTTTCCCCCCAAAATAAGCCGTAGGAATCTCATGCATGAAGCTTGGACACTTTTCTACATTTTTAGCCCTCTCTTATTTATTTTCCTCAATGCCTACACGGCTGCTCTGTCGTCATGGCGGCAGAAGGATGAAACAAGTCAGCTCGTCTGTGTAGATAGAAAATGGAAAATATAAAATAGACTATAGAAAATAGAAAATAATGTGTGAAACATAAAATATGTAGCTATCTACAACCTGCATATAGAATCAAGTACGAGCTTGACGGACAAGAAGAGGACAAAGTTGCAAAACTACCACATCGTGTATTTTAAAATGAACAACGCACGGCACACTCGACGGATGATATGGAATATCTACGGACTAGAGTCTAGAGCCCATGCTCGCTCCTCCGGGGAAGCAAGGAAAGTGAAGCCGGGGCGGGTGGTCTAAAATGATGTGCGTTACCAAGACGGATCAGACACGGGAGGGAGAAAGAGAAGGAAAAGGAAAAAGTGAAAATGAGAGGAAGAGAAGGAGAGAGAGGAAGAGGAGAGAGATAAAATGGAAAAACAAAGGGACGGGCAGCTCGCGAGACAGCAATGCGTTGTGTTTGATATGGCTGAAGCAACAAGGCTACAAGAATAGGACAGAAGGCTTTGGCAAGCCTAGCAAGATATGCGGCCCGTCTACTACCAAGGAGTGATACGAGTTCCGCCGGGGAGCCTGTTTTCAATCATTATCATTTTTGCTACTATTTATTGTTGTTGTTCTTTACAATACGTATCATTGTGTGTATCATTGTCATTTTATTCTATCTAGAAGGATCACCACAAGCCTCGGCCTTCACGATAGGTCAAGAGTAAACAAACAGCGGCGTGCCTGGGTCCGATGCGAGACATACACGACACTACCACATCAATAGTTCAATGTACAAGTGTGATAGGAGCAATGCTTCGAGTGTAATATGTGGGTGAGATGTAGGTGATTTAGGCGATGCAGGCGTCTACATCCTGTGCATAAGCAGCCATGACGTGCTTGCAACCGAGCTACGGCACGACCTGCATCTTGCAGACGCTTCATGAGTTGTCAGGAAGTAAAGAATTTTATTACTGTTTTCAGACGTGTCTGTCTTTGTTTGTCGTCTTCATATCCTCTCTTTCTCACACATTCCTATTGTCTTTGTTGTCCTCTTTTTTGTAAGCTCGGATTGTCTTCATCGTTTCGATTTAAGTAATATTTAGTAATATTCTCATCACTTCAGATATCTCTCGATTCTATACATTTCTACAGTTCTTGGGGGACTTGGGTTTATTTTACCTAATTCATAAACCCATGACTTGGTAGACAACCTAACAATGAATAACACATTATGCCTCCAGTTTATTTACGTCGATATCATTAGGACGATGGCTATGAGATCATGGACACAGTCCAACATAGACGTCAGTAGCACTTTTCAGTAATTCTAACACGCAAACACCATCACAGAATTAAAGCATCTGAAAAGTCACGGTGCTCTGTTAAGGAAGGAGATGGCTGTTATTTTGAATCTGCATTGCCGACGTAACGCCTGGGAAATAGATCCGTACACGAGCGTATATTACACGACTCCAGTGCTATCAGACAGACCTCACTGGCCCTCAACTCTCGATAATCATCTTCCATGTGCTCTTGGTGTCTTTGACCACTAAAAACCACTCCGGCGGCGTCTCTGTACCGCAGCAGCTGCCATCGCCGTGACAGCTTCGACTCTCTTCTCACAGACGGCGTTGATAAAGGACAGAATCTCCATGGTCGTCTCATGTGTGCCCTGCTCCGTGACGTTAACAAAGAGACCGGGGTACTCGTCCTGTGGGAATATGTACAGACGCCCGTCGCCGCGAGCCTGCATCTCGCGGATCGCGTCGGTCACGCTGCCGACAATGCTCGTGCCACCGTCTGCTATCAGGTGGAAGTTGTAGTACTGGCGGTCCGACGTCAGCGAGCGACGCTCGTGCTCTTCGGGCCGGCACTCGACGTAGATGGGCACAAACGGCCGGTTGGCCTTGGCTGCTGCAGTGGCATACCGCCGGGCCCCCTCGGCACCCTCCGCGTCATCGGCCCGGCAGTCGGTAAAGATGATGATGCGGTTCAGGGACGCTTGTTCGTCTGTGTTGCAAGGGCCTGCCGGGTCCCGGAGGTACTTGAGAAAGCACGCCTCCTGTTTTTGGCGAAGCTCCTTTTCGAGCTGCAGCTTCTCGAGATCCTCTGTGGTATAAGCACCACCAGGGCCGTGGCCTCTGCCTTTAGGACTGGTGCTAGCATCACCATTGGATCCATTGGTATTTCCATTTCCATTTCCAGTGGTGCCAGGTACCTCTGGCAGCTTGTTGAGGCTCCCAGTGCCCACACTCTGTGCTCTCTTCCGGTGATTCTGGTTCAGCTCGACACAACGGCCAAGCTGGGCATCTTGCGGGAGATGGAGCTGGTCTGTGAAGGCGCGGTCATCAATGAGGACGGCACGGTCGCGCCCGAGAATCTGCGCCAGGCACTGGGCCACAGTTTGCTTGCCCATAGCAGGCCAACCGTTGATCCAGACGACCGGCTGAGGGGAGCGATATGGACGAGACATTGCGGCGTGTTGGTGCTTTTGATTTCTGTTTCTGATTGAGATGCGTTTTTGGAGCCTTGCCCGTTTATAGCTCGATCGGTGACGATGTGTGCCTTCAGTTGACGATGCCCATGTCAGTGCAATGTTCAATGATTCCGCTTGGATTGAACACCTTCTTGGTTAAAGACGTCGTGTACGTTCATTGAGTGCTGCTCTCAGACTGAATCACAATATAAATAATGACGTGGTCCTCGTGGGCTGCCTCACCTTTGTCATTGTATCAAGTTCATCGGAGCCCATCGGAGCTTCCCCTTCTCGCATTCAGGCATCAGACAAGGCATCAGAGCAAATCGGCTGATGGCGCGAGGCCTCGATGGTCTAGGACTCGATGGACGTCAGTCATAGTGGGGACTCGGATGCTCGTCGAATACTGTCGACAGACAAAAAGGGAAAGAGGTAGACGCGGCCATGTGTGAATGCCTTATTGTGTACTCATTGTTGACGTGAAGCTGCCAGAAAGAGAAGGAGCGTGATACTGCGGCCGTAAACAGGCCAGTCGCTCCTTCCTAGCGAGAGTTTTTAATACGCATAGCTGCCTCCACAGCCTCATCATTGCCCACAAGGTGATGTGAAAAGGGAAAGAACAAAACATACTTCCTATTTGGGAAAGTGCCATCTAGGGTCAAGGAAGGAACGAATCACAGCCAGTCACTGCGGTTGCTTCATGGACGAGCTATGTTTCTTTGTTCGTTCGAATCTGTTTTCTTCGACTTTACTTTTATCTCCTTTCTTTGCATTGTAGGTCTCGCGCTCGCTATTGTCGGGCCAATTCTACTTTGGGCAATCCTCCTCTTGCGAGAATCAGAATACATGGAAATGAACTGTGTAAGAAGAAGTTGCAAGGGGTTCCTTCCGGATCTGGACAGGGAGAACAACAGCGCGGTCTGAGGAAGGAGCGATGAGAGACGCGAAATCCCGCTCCTTCCTTCTATCCTTCTTTTCTTCTTCTTTCTTTTATTTTATCCAACTAAGCAATAAATTACTATATTCATGTCTATCTCCACATACCCTGAAAGAGAAAGACGCCGGTCAACAAACAAACGAGAAGAAGACGAAAAAGTGAATCTCGATATCCGCGATATCAACCCATAGTCAAGTCCAATTTAAAAAGAAGCAGGCCGGGTCCAGTGTGGTCCACAGCGTCCACCCAGGAACAAAGAGCGAACAAAGAAGCACAAAGAAGACTGCGGCGGCGAGCGCCCAGAGGAAGGGGAACCCTTGCACTTGGTATATTAGAGCGCAATAAAGCAGTTCTCTGTCTATAAATACAAGCAAAATACAAGGGTAATCAAGAGGGCAGGGAAATTAAAGCTGACGGGTGTGTGGGAGCGAGATGAAGGAACGATCAAAGAGATCAAAGAGATCAAAGAGAAGAAAGACAACGGAAGCAAGGCGGTTCTCGATATAGAGTGATTGGCAGTCAATTTCGGTTTTATTTCTTTATTTCAGCACGGATGAGAAGACGAAACCAAGTTAAGAACTAGACAACAAAGAATAAGAAAAGTAAGAAAGAAGGATAGACATGGGATAGCGGTTGCATTGCGTCGTAAGGGACATTGAAGGGCAGGTCATAAATCTTGATAAAATTATAGGACATCAAGGAAAACATAAAATACAAGGCACAGTGATAAAGGAGGGCAATGACAGTAGGCGACCAATAAAACATAGACAATAGACAGTTAGATTGAAAGTGAATGTGAAGACAGTGAGAAAGTCAGTAGGTAGACAGTAGATAAGTGGTATTCGACTGCAGACAAGAGTGCAAACAAGAGAAAAGGAAATTCGTTATTCATGACCAGGTAGGTGAAGAAAAATAAAGAAGATATCAAAGAAGAAAGGTGGAAGAATATAAAAAGGTATCGACATGAAAAAGAGAAGAGACGATAAGAGACGGGGAGATGACTCTACACCTCGGTGACGTTGCCACCGAGGTGCTCAAGGTTAGCCTTGATCTCGTCCGTAGCCTGGGCCTCGCCAGTGCTCTTGTACACATACGAGACCGTCATAGCCCAAGCCTCGGGGTAGGGCACGGGGATCTCAATCGTGTCACCGGCCTCGACGCGCCGGGACAGGATGATAGCCGCAAGGCCCGGAAGGCGTCCCAGAGACGGGTGAGGACCTGTTGGTTAGACTGTGTTTGAAATGACTAGACATGATGTAGGAGAAGTCAACATACGGATAGGGATGGGAATGCGGCCGTTGGCGACAAACTGGCTTGGCGACGGCAACTCCTTGACGGGCGTGAGCTGCTGCTGCTTCTGCTGCTGCTGGTTGGACTGGCGAGTCTGCCGACGGACCGCCGGGTGCGGGCTAGCCGGTGTGTTGTCCGGTGCAGACCGCTTCTTTCCGATGCTAGTGCTGGTGCTGGCACTGGCAGGCGCGTTGGGGCTCTGGAAAGGCGTGGCGTGTGGTGAGTGCACGATTGGCGAGGCCAGGATATTGACAGTCGACGGGCGGCGGTGGTCTGGCCGGGGCAGCGCCTCGACAAGCTCCTGGAGGTCGAACTCGCGCTGTAGTGTAAATGGCTGCTTCTCGGTGTTGGCGGGCGTGATACGGGCAGATACAACCAGGCGACTTTCCGGCGGCGGTGTCGAAAGCAGAGAATCGGTGCTCTTTGTCGAGCTGGCCGAGGATGCTTTCTGTCCGGGCATTTCCAGCTTTCCTGTCTTCTCCGTCTTCACATCCTTTTCGTCACTCACGCTGACAACGCTTGGCCGGCGCAGGCCAACAGCCTTGACGTAAACACACGGCGAGATTGTGCGCGGTGATAGGGCGATGGGGCTGCCTACACTGCCCAGGTGAGGGTGAGCAGAAAGAGGGTAGTGGCGAGGCTGAGTGGCGGAATCGGTGACAGTAACGAGGGGTGTGAGGCGGCGGTTCGCCATCAGAGAGCCGTTACCGCTGTCGCGCCGTTGAATTCCTTGCGTCACTGGAGACGATGGCTGAGGTGAATCACCCTTGGGCAGGCCCGACAGAAGCATGGCGCGGTTCTGGGCAAAGAGAGACGTCGCACCATTGGCGGCACCGGCAGTACTGTTGTGGGCAGCTGTAGCAGACGCAGCAGCTGGTGAGCCGCGGCGTTCGGATACAGGACTATTCATAGACACCTCGCCGAGGCGCAGGGCAAGTTCAGACCGGGCCGACATAGGCGGCGGAGTGAGCATCCGGCCGTCCTGTGAGCCTGCAGAAGCTTCAATGGTGATGGACATGGCTTCGGTAGCGGTGGCCTCTGAGGCACGCGTAGATGGTCTGCGTGAGTTATTTGTGGTTGTTGTGGTCGTTGTAGATGATGACCCAGGCGAGCTCTTGAGACGAGAAGAAGAAGGCGTGCGCTTAACAACAGCCGCCATGGTTTTATGTAAAGAGATCGGCACGGCAGAAAACGGAGGAGGACCGATTGTTTATACCAAATTAAATAATATGGACGAGGAAGAGAGAGAAGCACAGAATTCGCCGTCTTCGTTGTCACGAACGCCGTGTTGGTTCGGGATGAAGACTCTGTTCGACCCAGTTCGTCCGTGTAGTGAAGAAGGGCAAGGAGGCGTAGGGGGCCAACTCATCAGTGAATGAGCTGAGATATGGACATAGAAAGATGAAATGACAGGAGAAGAAGAGAAGAGAGAAGAGAAATGAACAGGCGAGAAGCGAAAAGAAGAAAACAAGGAAAAGGGGAAGTCATGTACCATAAATAGATCAACGACGTAGTGAAAGAGGTGAGCGGGCAGTGATGGGGTGAGGGGGCAACGACGGACATAAAGAATACGCGAGGAGTATAAAGAAGAAGAAAGAAGAAGGATAGTGCATGCAAAGGGTGCGAAAATATCAGATATAATCAAAGGACGCGGTCAAAGGGTCAATCGCAAAGGCTCAAAGGTTCAAAGGCTCAAAGAAAGGAAGGTCAAAGGACAAGGCTCAAAGGACAGGGACTCAAAGGCTTGCAGACGTCAAAGAAAGTGCACGAGCCGACGAGTGAAAGAAAGTATACTTGTAAACCAGAGACGGAAACGCAAGAGGGGAAAGGACGGACAACAACAGGTGTTGGGCTATTTAGCTATCTGCGTCGTCTAATTACACATAGAGGACGGGCATCCCTGCACTTTGCTTTGTTTATTTCGGTGTTCGACTGTGCTCACCACGACAGCGAGGTGTAGTCGGAGAGAGAGACGATATTAAAATCAAAGTCAAAATCAATATCAATATCAAGTAAACCAGGGATCAGCCAGCGGTCTGTTGGTTTGCTGCAATACGACGCCCAGTGTGATGAAAAGAAAGAATCTTACCAGCAGACAAAGCTGAGGTATTTCTCATCGTTCTCTTTTGTTGATTTTTTTTGCTTTTACTAGTTCTTATTTATTTATTCGCATTGCCTCAGACTCGACAAAGAGAACTAATTGCCTTGCCGCGTTGATGCAAAAGTAAATCGATAAAACAAGTCAAAGGCGAATAATATGCAGCTCGTACACCACCTTTTTCTCAAACATAGCCGCAGCCTATAGTATCCTTTGATCTCCTTGTGTTGTTGTTAATTTCCTGGTTCCTTCACGCGGTTTTCTTTCATGCACAGTTGTGCACTTATGCAGGCTGAGGTAGTGTGAAAGGGTGAGGGGGGGAGCGTCAAAGAAAGCCGGCAGGATGTACGGAGTAAGAAGGGGAAGGGAGGGCAAATATGGTGCATGAGAGTCGACGGATCTGGCAGAAGACGCGAGGGTATGTGACGGGCTGAAAGGAGAGCGAGTGAAAGGAGAGTGAAAGGAGAGTGAAAGAAAATGGGAAATGGATATGAAAAAAGACGAAGGATAGAAAGAAAGGACTTCGGGGACGGCCAGCACCCGACATCCTGCTGCCGGCCGGTTCGGCGCCTAGCTGCATGTACTGGGAGGACGCTGGTCTCTTGGAGCGTGGTACGGATATGACTATTCGGTCGAGTATCTAATAAGCACTGCATCGAGCACGAGATACACACGGAGTACTAAGCTTCTACAAATACAAAATACAACAAACTACAAAAGACCAGACAAAAGACGACCAAAACATGGGGCTACGCCAATAGACACGAGGTGGAGAGTGAGGGAAGGAGAACAAAAGAAAGAAATAAGAAGGAGGAGGGGGTTAGTAAAAACGAGGAAAAAGACAGACTGACGGTCAAAGAGAACAAAGAAACTGGCTGCAAGGTTGGGCCAGTTGGGCCATTAAGACCAGCCAGATGGGCCGTATTGGGGCCAAGTGCCGAGCCAACGGTTTAGCCAGAAAATTAAGGTGAGAGACGAGAGATGAAAGATGAGAGATGAGAGACGAAAGATGAAAGACGAAAGATGAGAGAATGAAAGGATCGAGTGGAAGCTGAAGTGGGAGGGAAGTAAGATGGGGGGAGGGCGAGATTTAGAGAAGAGCTGGGAAGAGCTGAAAGAGCTGAAAGAGCAGGAAAGAAGAGTGTTGGAAGAGAGGTCAGACTTGGAACGAGTGAGAATATGGCGATATCAGGACCAGGGACCAAGCGATGCAGAAGCAGCAACCACAAAGAACGTATACGTAAGAGCGTAAGAACCAACAGCAATATCAAGCCAGAAAGCAAGGCGGTCTAGACGCCGGTGTATGTTTCAAGAAATCCAAGTGTGTCCCGCCTGACGGGACGCATGCCGGGCCATGAGGGACAGGACGTAGTGACGGTACTTTGGGCCTGTGGTGCAGTCTCACCCGGGCTCGTCCAGTCGACTCGGGTGCACGCCCAAGGCAAGAATCATGGTTTTCCTCGTGTCGTACATCCGCCGGCCATCGTTGACACATTAGCATCTTTGACGTCTTTGTCTTTGTCTGGCTATGTTCCGGCTCCCATTCACGCCATTGTACCTAGTGGTAGCTGGTAGCCGTTGCAAGGTTGAACCCGGCAATCGTGTCTCAGTCTCTGACACGCTCAAAGAAGAAACGAGAGAAGGCTACGGAGGATAGTGTGCCCAGACAGCCGACTACCCAGACCGGAGCAAACTGATAACGGGGCAGAGGGTCCTTTGGAAGAAAGAAGCACGCCCAACGATGAAAGAGCATAAAGGAATAAGGAGACGGAGGACGAAAGAAAGAAAGAAAACAAACAAAAACGAAGAAACCTAAACAATCAAAACAAACAACCAAGTAGAAAAAGAAAGAGAAGGGGGAGAAAGGAATAACTGGGACTCTGGATCTTGGACTACTCCGGGTTTTTGGCTTTCTGTATATTTCCGTGATTGTCTACTTCTGAACCCTTCGTCATGATAAAAAAACACTTTATTTCAGTATTGATCCTCAGTGTCGCCACAGCAGAAATCACGTCGAGACGTCAGATGGCATGACGAGACTCGAGCAGAACGGCTGCCGTGTTGCGTGGCATGCAGCCACCCTGTGGAAAGGCCATGTGCACGGCCGAGTTAACAAAGAAGCCGAGAAGATTCTTTCCGGGCCAGAGACTAGGAATCAAAGAATCAAAATGTCAACAAAGAACGGAAGAAAGACGCCAACAAGAGCAGATTTGAAACAGAAAAAGAACAGCGCCAGCAGAACGGACTCCAGGCTTATTTACGTATTTATTTTGTTTTATTCTCCGTGCAGTTTTAATTCTTTTAGTCTTGCTATAGCTGCCGAAACGGGCTAGTCCAGGACGTGCGTCTGCGTTCTCTCACGTGATGCTTCTCGACGCCCAAGTCACGACGTACGGAGTACCTGGCTCACGTCGTCCACGGAAGCATCTATAGTGGGGCTGATCGGCGCAACGGCCAGGCCACGCTGTCGCATCTCGAGCTTGAGCTTGCACGCGCCCACCGCGCTTCCGGCAAGCACAGGCCCAGCTTCTACCGTGCAGACAGCAAAGACGGCAACCACGACAGCGGCCACGACACTCGCTCTTTCCAATCGACAGCCGCACACGACAGAACTCCAGACCGTCCATTGCCCCTTCCTTCCTCGCTACCTGCCCGGTGGAGCTTCGTGTCGTCTGCGCTCGCCGTCGCTCGTTCCTCCCTTTTCGGTCTCAACGGTCGACCTCGCCTTGGCCTTTGACACGTTTTCTTTCTTGTCTTGCCTCCTTTCTTCTCCTGCATTCTTCGACTCGTCCACGTCTCGGTCGGTCCTCCGACTAGCTACACGACGCTCCTTTGACCTCGCGCTGCCCTTCCTTGCCATTCCGCGCCCTTGTCTCCGCTTTTGCACGCATTCCCTCTTTGAGAACCGAATCGACGATCCAGCCATTGCCGGTCGAAAACAACAGGTTTCCTCGATACATCTCCGATCTTGCCTACCTCCCTCAGCCTGCCTTGCCCTGCCGGCCGTTTGCATCTTTGCATCCTCCGTCTCCGCTGCGCTTCCGGCCATTCCTCTGCTCTCGTTCGGCACGGTTGCTGTAACAGATCAACACCCAGTGTCGCACTCGACAAAGAGCAGAACAGAGAAAGAGAGAAGCTGCCAGAGTGGTTAAAGAAAGAACCGCCATAGCTTACGCAGAGGAAACCATACGAGTCCCTCCAAAGGCCAACGCAGCTACTCTACGACATGGCCGAGCCTGGGTCTGCTGCGGCGGCGGCCGCCGCCGCTGCCAGCAACTACAAGAAGCTCAAGGAGGACTTTGTCTCGAACCTGTCGGGAGGATCAGCCAGTGAGGTCTCTCTTGTAACGGCTGTCGCTCCGGTAAGCTTTTTCTTGTTGTTGTGCATTCCATTGCTTGGTTACTGCTCTGCTGCTGCTGCTTATTCGTGGCCATGCTGGCTTACTTGGGCCAGGGCAGCTGCTTTGTTCCTCCTTTCACATATCTACGCCCTTCCTTTGTCTGGCTGCTGTTTTTCGGTTTTGCGTTTTGCTCCTTTTGTCATGGATAATGCTGACCCTTGCTCCTTCAGGCCACCATCCTTCTTTGGTCCGTCCTCCAACGGCGACGGTCGTTTTTCCGCCCATACACGCCTTTCGGCTTCCTTATTGACTTCTTGCTCAATGCGGGTGGCATCCTAGTGGCCATCACGGCTTATGCCGACACACCCCTCCTTCTCAATGGCCTCCTCATCGGCATGGCCCTGTTCGTCTTTGCGCTGCCGCGGGATGTAGACGAGCCGCGCTCCCGCAAGGTGGCTAAGAAGCCCAGGGCAGCCAAAGGAAAGGACAGCAAGGCTTCGGGCAAGCAAGTTTCGAGTGCCCTTCCCAAGAAGGCGTTCCTAACCACATACCGTGGTGCCATGATGGTCGTTACCTGTCTGGCCATTCTTGCCGTGGACTTTCGTATCTTCCCACGGCGGTTCGCCAAGGTCGAGACATGGGGCACGTCGCTGATGGACATGGGCGTCGGCTCTTTTGTCTTCTCGGCCGGTGTTGTCGCTGCACGATCGGTGCTCAAGGAGCGCATTGACGGCCGTGTCACACCCCTGGGTCGCCGTCTTCTGACGTCGCTCCGCCACTCGCTGCCGTTGCTCGTGTTGGGCATTGTGCGGCTTATCAGTGTCAAGGGCCTCGACTATGCCGAGCATGTGACCGAGTACGGCGTGCATTGGAACTTTTTCTTCACGCTGGGTCTCCTGCCGCCCTTTGTCGCCGTGTCGCAGTCAGCTCTGCAGGTCATCCCATCGTCGGCGGCACTCGCTCTGCTCCTATCTGGCGTGTACCAGGTGGCACTGGAAACGACGAGCCTCAAGGCATATGTGCTGACGGCACCCCGTGTGGATCTCATTTCCAAGAACCGTGAGGGTCTGGCCAGCTTCATTGGCTACCTTGCTATTTTCCTCGCCGGCCAGGATACCGGCATGTACCTGCTGCCCAGAAGCGCTCCTTCTACTTCCAAGTCGCTTAAGTCCAAGTCGACGTCGGCGTGGCTGTGGCAGACCATCAAGGCCAACCCCCTGCCGGCGTGGGCGGTTACCTGGTGGGTGCTGCACCAACTGACGATTGGCGTGCCGTATGGCCTAGGCCTGACCGAGTCGCGGCGTATTGCCAACCTGCCGTATGTGCTGTGGGTGCTGTCGTTCAACACACAGCAGCTGTCCATGTTCTACCTCGTGGACAAGTACGTGTTTGGCGAGGGCCCGGCCACGGCGGACGCCGAGGAGGAGGCGGCAGCACACGACGAGGCCACGAGTCTGGTACTGCGGGCGTACAACCGCAACGGACTGGTCGTATTTCTGCTAGCCAACCTGCTGACGGGGCTCGTCAATCTGACGGTGCCGACGCTGGATGTGTCGCGGCCGGTCGCGTCGAGCATCCTCTTTGCGTATGCCGGCGTCATTACGGTGGTTGCCGTGGCACTCGAGGTGTACGGCATTACGATTAAGCTGTAGCCGCACGCTGTGTGACGTGGTGGTGTATAGTAGCACCGCATAGGTGTCTTTTGTTTTGATTTTTGTATAAGGGTTCACGTTGGATGTATGGGCTCAAGCGTGCAGCAAGTACATAAGCATTTGTTTGCGTTTATGGGACATAGGATAAAAGCAAATATATACTTGTTTTACAACGATACATGATGCTGTGCTATATATTTATTTTTGTTTGGAACTTTACATAGTTCGCATTTGTTTCTCTTTTTTTATATTTTTTTTATGCAGTTGGTTGATGTGTGAAGTTGGTTTCCGTTTATAAATTTGAATATTTATTATGATATAATTATTGTCAAAAAGTACTACAGTTAAATTTCTCTATTCAAATTATCGAGACTTTTGTTGAGCTACTAGCAAAAACCCTTCATTCGAATCATCTCCGAGACTCAGCCTTATCACGAGAATGCCACTGTCTGGTCCGTTGTTGGATTGGAATGCGATCTACGCGTGGGATAAAGTGAAATAGAAACGGTATGACGCGTTTGGCCCCTCGTTGACGACACTGGAATGTTTACATCTGATTCCTAGTCTCTTTTACCTTCAGCCTTGAATCAACATGCCTCTCGTCTTGACGTGTGCTGCCAACGACGCTTTCCCAGTTCGAGTTGTCGGTCTCATCTCCGCCCGTCAATGCCGCCGCATATATTACTATCCGATGATATAGGATGACTAGTATTATCTGATGCAATGCCGTTTTATTTATTTATTTAATTGCAGATCACCCCGGCTTTGGTGTCGACTTTGGAGCTCCAAACATTGAATGACTCAACTCGACGTAACGAGTTGTTTTTATGCAATTCGGTCGACGGGACAGAGTTTTTCTCTGCCGTCCGCGGTCGACGATGGTGGGTTGCATCGCGAGGGAATTAAAAACAAGAGAACGACAGCGAAACAAACAAGGGGGACTGCGGGTGTCGAGGACGGCGGACGGCGAGAGGAAGAGAGAGAAAGTGAGAAGAGAGAAAAAGTGCCACGCTGGCAATTCTCGTTCTCGTTCTGTCTTGGTGTGCGCATTTCGACGTATCACATCGCTGGCCTCTGCTCACCGTATTTTGCCAGTTGTGTGTTGTATGTTTGGGTTGATATCAGGCCGGCGTGCCAGGCATGGCTGTGCCTGTCCTTGGCCTGTCGAATGACTGTTTTGTGGCGCCTGATTCGATGTAGTCGACAATGTCGACAGTGTCGACGCTGTCGATGGCTGTCGATGAATGTCGATGAAACGCTTGTGACGACGGGCCATGATGCATGTACATCTATCTCGCTGCCTGCGCTAGATACCAGATACCATACTCATGCACAGCGCGTCGCGTCATTGATTGTTTACGTATTTGTCGTTTTCTTGTCTTGTTTATTTGGATAGCTGCATGAACGTCCACTCTCCCTTCGGTTATTATCCCGAGTCCCCTGCATCCTGCATCCGCAACTGGCTATGTGTGTCTGCGTCTGCGTCTGCGTCTGCGTCTGGGCTGCATCCTGCAAGACCAACCTGCATGCAAGATGCCTTACAGTCGGAGTGTCTCATTATCGCATACCCAATATGATAGATATATGCAGCAAGCTGGCTGGCTGGATCAATAGTAATCAAAGCATGTCCTATGGTGCCGAAACACACGTCTGGAACTCAATGCGAGGTCCTTTCAAGGTCTCATAGAGCCAAGACGGCGAATCCAAACTTTGATGCCTGTTGTTGACGGCACATGGCCACAACTGTCACCAGCACATGCCTCCCTTACTTGGGTAGCATGTTCTCTCTTCTTTCTCTCTCTCTCTCTCTCTATCTCTCTCTGTTTCTCTTTCTATTTCTCCTTCTATCTCTCTCTCTCTCTCTCTCTCTATCTTTCTATGAACAGCATTAACGAAAGAACCACTAATCACGAGCCCCTACGTCGTATTTTCTTTCCTTCTTTTTCTGCTTCCTTTCTTCTTTTCTTCTTCCCGGCCCTCATAATAAGAGATTTATTGCTAGGATGTCTCTCGACTAATTTAGGTTTCGGTTCCTTTCAATGCGCACTGGGCGCGTCTTCCTACCCAGTCCGGCTACCCCGAGTTATCATATGGTTGTAAGAAGGCCTATCTCATTCAGAGTGGTATGTAGCACACCGTTATTAAGTGTAATAGGGTGGCTCTGCATGGCTGACAGCTCGATACAGCGCTCGACCGCTGCAGTGATGGCAGGTCGTTCGCTTAAACAGGGGCACGTCGCAAGTCAGAGAGCAGACGGGCTCTTTCTCCAACGGGATGCTACTCCACCGCATCTGCTTGTTCTGGCTTCAATGTGATCTTCTGCCTATTTTTCCATATTCCACGTCTATTTTTCCATGTGCACGGAGCTTTAATACAGAGCTGCTTCACCTCGACCTGTTTCCCGCGCGGCCTCACCGCGTCTCGTCCGTGGACTGCTCTCCTTTTGGACGTTATGTATCTGCTGCCATCTGCTGCCATCTGCCGCCTGCCATTCGTGGTCTCACCCCCAGGACGTATCGCGATGCATCATCTCCTATTGTCTGCTTACTAACATCTGACCTCATTACAATTGTCTCGCCTATGCCCCTTCCCTGACAACGCACACACCCACTTACACACATGCGATCCACACGCCCCTCCCCTGTCCGCGATAGTGGATCGCCTCTGCCCCACGAGTGAGATTAAAACAAAATTGCATGGCAGTCTCTGTGGCAGTCTCTTTGCTGTCGCTTTTCCCTATCTCCAGCCTTTGTCTCGAGAAAGTCAGTGCAGATTGCGTACCAATGATCGCAATGTGGTCTTTTGTTCTATAAAATTACCCTTCTTGGGCTCTTTGTCTGCACAGGTGATCGACAAGGGCATGTATCAATAAGGGACTATTCTACGGAGGATCGAGAACTCGACTGATACGCTGTCGATACTTTCACGTTTGCATTGTTTACTCCGAAGAGAACAAGGATGACTGCCCTTTACACGTGACTCAAGCATTTGCTGCTTGACCTCAACCTGTTCGTCACAGCCGTACTCATCTTGCTTGGGGCGTTGGCTTGCTGTCTACCGCTCACACTATCACGCAGCGGCTGCCACATCGCATCGTGTTCTGAGGGAGTCAGCATCCGATGAATCTCTGCCTCTGCCGACCATGGCTGACCGCTCCTTGCAATGGAAGCTCTGTCTGAAACTGAATACACGGCCAATCCACCGCATACTCGACCAGTCAGTACTGCGAACTGCGAACTCGGCTTCCGACCCATACCAATTGGGGCACAGCCAATGCACTTACACGGAATATCTTCTCCACCCAGATTTGTTGTCCGTCACTCAACCTCGATCTCGCTCCCCGTGTAGATCGCATCGCAGCCGTCATACGACGTGTCTATCCGGGTATTGAGCTTATGGTGCAATATGGCCTTGTCTTTACTTGCTGGCCTAAAGCTGTGTTAAGAAACGAGGCAGAAGCTTTGGCTGATAACGTCATGTGCAAGTGCCTCGAGCTCTGCGATCCATGTTGGCAGCACCACTGCCCCTGCAGTTGGAAGTCGCAGAGAGAATATAAAAGAGAGCAGAAGAAAAAGAAGGGTGACAACAAGAGAAGAGGACAGAAAACACACCAGCAGAGACAAGAGAGACGAGTTTGTTATGGTAGGCCCGGGGATAGTAAACGAATGAAGGGTGCATGTTTCATTGAGACGATATGCACGATGTGCGGCATGTCCTGTAGCCTTCAGCCAAACACCAGGTGGCAGCAAGCATGACGGAAGAGCAGATCACATGGAAGCGAGCACAGCCAACTGGGCTTGGATTGCTGGTGCTTCGGTAGGCGGGCGCTCTGGGTATGTAGCTGTCGCCGCATTTATTTCATGCTATGCGAGCCTGGCACTTCTAGGCGAGAGAGCCCGTATAGGGACGTGGACGGGCTGCAAGCTATGGCTTGCTTGCAAGGTGATGGTATAAGTCTATGCAAAAGAGGAGCGGCGGCTTGACAGGCGAGGACAACATCTGAGGTGTGGTGATGATAGTAAATGTAGATTACATAAGCATGGTGGATAGACGGTTGTACGTTGGGGCAGTTCTGAGTAAAAGTCCTTGTTGCTCGTCGCCAACGACGTCTTGACACAACGTGCAGGCGAAAACTGCCATGGACTTGTATCTATTCTAGGCCGAAGCTAGCGGGACGCAAGAGACGTGCTGCAAAGCCGTGCAAGAGCTGGTTTATCACGTGCAATGCGACGAGAAGGCGGACGGCGAGCCAGTAGCCCATTGCGCCTTCCTTGTCCTTGAAGACTAGAGGAAAGAGGAAAGAACGACTGGGAGTATCTCAAATTCAGATAGAAAGCCGACTGTTGCTTGCATGTGACAGTCGGTTTGATCTCTGGACGGAAGGCACGACTGGCCGCGTCTGAGCTCCGGCGGGGTGGCTTGCGCGCGCTGTCGATGCAGCGGACCGAGTGTCGGCGACGGGACGGCGGCGAGTACTGCAGAGAAAGATAAGATACGATGTATCGATGCCAAGTGACATGCGCAGACACGGAGTACTTTTCTTTGAGCTGCAGCAGCGGCTAGCAGCAGCCCGGACCGCGCTCTAGTGCCAGCTTGTCCGCATCGGGCCAAGAGCAAAACGCGTCAACAGTCGCCAACGCAGCCGGTCGGTCGGCCGGTCGGTTGTGAAGCAGCAGAGCAGACATACCACGTCAAGTACACGAGATGCACGAGATGCATATAGCTTGCACAGTTGCCATCCGTGCTGGCCACCATTGCTTCTATCGCCGTCTATGCTTACTCCGTATGCCATCCGCCGTTTTGGCCTGCGCTGGAGTGCTGTAGGGCCCCACTTTGGACCTGCCTTTAATTTCCTGTGGCTCCTTTTTATCTTATTTTTACATTTATATTGGCTAATCTTTTAATCTGCCCTCGCCCGTGCAGTCTGGTTGCCGGCCAAAGCACACTAAACACACGCAAAGCATAATAAACGGCAAGAGCAGGAGCGAGGGACCCAACCTGCCAACCCAGCTCGCTCCTCCTCGCAGGTCGCGACGCCAGCCCAATCAAACCGGCCCAAGTGGGAAAGAGCGTTGCAGCAGCAGCACCGGCAGCGCCAGCTGGGAAGAACAGCACCCTGGTCGTGTCTCTCTCTCGGGCGCTCAGTCGCTCCCAATTTCCCCTTTCCTCCCTCTTGCTCCTGCCTCCTGCCCTCTGCGTCTCCTTCCCGTCTCGTCGTTTTGTTTCCTCTCCTCTCCTCTCCTACCCTCCTACCCTCCTACCCTCCTATCCTCTCTCTGCCTCTCACCTCTACCTCGACCATCCTCTGCCTCTTCCATCCTCTACCTCTACCCTCTCGTCGCCCTCCACACCCCAGGCCATCCCTGAAGCTCCGCCGTCTCCCTATCCTCTTGATCCGGCGTCTTCCTTTTATCCTTTATCCTTTTTTTCTTTGTTTTTCTTTTTCTTTGTTTATTCGTGCCGCTCCCTGTTCTGTTTGCTGCCATCCATTAGTCTGCCTCGTCTGCCACGTCTCGGCCGGCCTGGCTCTTGTTGTCTCCCTCCCGTCTCTGTTGCGTCGCCTCTGTTGTCTCCTATCGTTTCTGCGCTTCTGCAGTTTGTTGCCGCCGTCGTCTCCTTTGCCCTCCCGCCAACGTCTGCGCCACCCAAAAAAGGGACCAACAACTCAATCGACCGCAGCACTCCTATCTTCGGCCTCCTTGACCTCGACGACCTCGACCTCACCCTCCCGCAACCCCAACGCGGCTGCAACCCGTGATGTCGTCTGCTGCCCTCCAGTCGCCTGCCGGACTCCCGCCATCGACGCATCACTACACACCGTCACACACGTCTTCTCCGTCGCGCGAAGCTTATCATGCCAGCCAGACAAGTATAAGCAACGCCAACGCCGCCAACTCCGCCAACTCCTACACCAACGGTCACGGCAACGGCCACGGCAACGGCAACGGCAACGGTGCCCTCTATCTCTCCAACAGCTCCGGCCACATGTCACAGACCAACTCCCCTATGAGCTCGCGGGCCGCTCTCTCGACTCCTGTGGGCGCTTCCGCTGCTGCCCATGCTGCCGCTGCCGCTATTGCCGACCAGTCCTACAACAGCCCCTCTGGCTCTTCTGACCGCCGCCGCCACCACAACCCTCCTGTTGCTCCGCCTCGCACATCATCCCAGCAGCAGCAGCAATCGCAACAGCCACAGCAACCGCAGCAACCGCAGCAATCGCAACAACCGCAACAGCAGCAGTACCACCATCAACAGTCTGCTTCCATGTCTGCCGTCCCTTCGTCCGGCTCTAGCTCCCGCAGAGCTGCGGCTTCTGCCACTGTCGCCGCCTCAGACTCTCCTCGGGCTCGCACCCGTGACTCCCGTGCCGAGGACTCCGCTCGCCGGCGACAACAGGAGCAGGAATACGCACAACGGGCTTCTACCGGCAGTGGCTCGAGATCAGCCGTCGCAGCAGCCGCGGCTGCTGCGTCGGCACTGCCAATACGAAGCCACCCTGGTGCCACATCACACTCGTCGTCGCATACTGCCTCGCGCGAGGCCAGTGAAATCCTCAACTCGACCCTCGTGTCGCGCGACGAAGTCGACATTGAACGCGAACGTGTGCGGCTGGCTATGGCCCAGGAAAGTCACCATGCCTACGAAGACGTCCAAGACGCTGCGCCTCCGCCGATTGCCAGTGCCCATGCCCAGGCCCCTGAACAGCAAGTCGAAGAGGGCCGTCGCGGTGGCCGGAGTCGCCACGACCACTCCCGACGCGAGAAGCAGATCAAGTTTGGCGAGTACATCCTCGGCAACACAATCGGCGAGGGCGAGTTTGGTAAAGTTAAACTGGGCTGGAAACAGGAAGGTGGTGTCCAGGTACGTGTCGATATCCATCCTTGTTTTGCAGGCCAAATACTTACAACTCCCTACAGGTCGCTATCAAGCTCATCAAGAAGGACGCACTCGGCAACAACCCGACGAGAATGGCCAAGATCAAGCGCGAAGTCAACATCCTGCGCCAATTGAACCACCCCAACATTGTCCAGCTCCACAAGATGGAGGAGTCTGAACACCACTACGGCATCGTCTTGGAGTACGCCTCTGGTGGTGAGCTGTTCGACTACATCCTGAACCACCGCTATCTGAAAGACAATGCTGCGCGCCGCCTTTTCGCCCAGCTCATCTCGGGTGTTGGCTACCTGCACAAGAAGGGCATTGTCCACCGCGATCTGAAACTCGAGAACCTGCTGCTCGACCGCAACCGCAACATTATTATCACCGATTTTGGCTTTGCCAACTCCTTCGACCCGACTGAAGAGCTCAACGAAGACGAGGAGAACAACCTGATTGACCGTGACTACATCAAGCGCATGGGCTTTGACATTGTCAAGCCCAACGGTATGCGGAAAGCCGACCTGATGCAGACCAGCTGTGGCAGCCCCTGTTATGCTGCGCCAGAACTCGTTGTTAGCGACTCCTTGTACACTGGCCGCAAAGTTGACGTGTGGAGCTGTGGTGTCATTCTGTACGCCATGCTTGCTGGTTACCTGCCGTTTGATGACGATCCGAAGAACCCCGAGGGTGATAACATCAACCTCCTCTACAAGTACATTGTCAACACGCCGCTCACCTTCCCCGAATACGTCACGCCCCATGCAAGAGACCTCTTGCGCCGCATCCTCGTCCCCAACCCGCGCCAGCGTGCTGATCTCTTCGAGGTCGCTCGCCACAGCTGGCTGAGCGAGTATGCCAGCGTCGTCGAGTTTATTACGAGCACTACTACGACAACCGCCGACATCCAGAACATCCCAGCCTCGGCAGAAGAGGACGGCCCGATGATGGGTCGTAGCAGCTCCGTCCGCGAGGCCCCGAAGAAGAACGCAGTCACCGCGCCGACCATCGGTGGCCTTACCAGCAAGCCCGGCAAGATCGACGCCGAGTCCGAAGCCGCGCTCGCGAAGCAGCAAAAGGAAAACAAGCGCAGAACCGTCCAGGTCGAGTATGTCGCACCCATCACCCAGACCCAGCGCGGCGGCGAGTCACAAGGCCCCAGCAACAGTGGCAAGACGCATGGCCGTTCCTCGAGCCAGGGCCCCGTTCCTGCCTCTCCCGTCGACAAGCCTCTGCCCCGCGATCCTCCCGTGTCCAAGGACGCGTACGCCAAGCCCTCGCGCGATTCGAGACGCCCACCGAGTGCACACCGCACCACCGGCAGCGCCGCAGCCGTCTCTGCAAATGCACCTGCAGCCGTTGCTCAGGGTCGTGCGAGCCGCGATGGCGGTAGCCGCGTTGCTGCCGAGGCAGCTTACATGTCTGCTTCCGCTGGCAACGCCGCCCGCCCCGCTACTGGTGGCTCAATGGCAAACCGCGCCTCATTTGGCCAGCCTGTGCCGCCAACGGTTGCAGGAACCAACGCCCACGGCAGAATACAGCAGCCTCCGAAGAGCTCCGCCAACAGCAGCTCTCGCAACTACGTCATCTCCAACCCCATCCCCCAGGACTCGGGCTCGATTGGCCGCCCCAGCATCTCGATGCCAGGCAAATTCCCTGGATACCCTGGCCAAGAGGGCGAAGATGGCGCCTCGACACCTGGCAGCGCCTCTGGCAGCCCGCGGCCGTACGGTGGCGAGGGCAAGGGCCACAGACGATCAAACACGCTTGGCGATATCACAGACAAGCTGCTCGGCCGCAGCGGATCCCTCTTTGGTGGCAATTCTTCTGCAGCAGCTGCAGCACGGAAACGTCCCGAGTCCTCGCAGCGCCAGTCTGTGGGTATGGACAAGGCCTCGGCACGGCGCTACCCGCCCGTCAGCATGGCCAACACCGTCGCTGCGCAGAATGCGGCGGCTGTCCAGGCTGCCCAGGCCCAGGCTGCTGGCCTCGCAAACGCCGACGACCAGCCTCGTGCATCTATCGATTCGACAGCGCGGCAATCGCGCCGGTCTTTCTCTATTGGCCTCGGCAAAAAGCGCTCCGGTAGCATTGAGGGTGGTTCGCAAACGTCACATGAGAAGCAACACTCGCGCCGGTTCTCCATCCTGCCCGGCTCATTCTCGCTCAAGTCGATTGGCCTTGGCGGCAGCGGCAGCAGCCACAGCCATAGCCACAGCAACAGTGTCAGAGACTACGACACCGGTCCCGATTCCCAGTCCGACGTCCCGGCCCAGGAGCTGCCTTCGGCGAACTCCGCCAGACCCGCTACTACCCACTACCAGCAGCAGCTCCAGCAGCAGCACTACCAGCAGCACACTGCCGACCCTGCCTTCGATGGCTCTTATGCAGGCAGCGGCGCGGGCTCTCCGCAAGTTGATCCGCGTACCCGTGCGCAGCGCCCACTCCATTACCAGCAGCAACCACACCCATCACACCAGCGTCACATGTCAGCTAGCCACTTTGAGCAGCGCACGCGCCCTCATCTACAGGAACTGAACGAGAATGTTCAGCGCAACCCGCCACGGACCGCTCCGTACGAGGGTGGTGTCGACGGTCTGGGAGGCGAAGCTGCCGACAGCGGCGGCAACCTGAGTGGTGGTATTGGCTCTGATGGTCGGCGCACAGCCAGCCGTGGCGGCCGTGTCGTGCTGCAAAAAAACAAGCGGATGGCTGACGCGTACGACAATGACGACTTCTCTAAGCACGCCGACCGCAGCGGCAGCACCGGTGCGGCACGGCGAGTGATGGACTTTTTCCGTCGGCGCTCCAAGGCACGGGGCGGCGAGGAGTAAGAGCTTGCCGGACTGACCAACGATCACGTACGAGCTCGACCACGCGTGGTCCTACTAATCTAATGTTGTCCCCTTTTTTGTTGCGCGCTTTGCATACGGCGTTTGGATCTCTGTCATCTCTTCTTACTCTGCTATTTTCTGCGTCTCATCTTCTTTCTGTTGATCTGCGTTCTTGTTTCTTTCTCTTTTCTTGCTTGTCTCCTGTGTTGTCCTCTATTAACGAATTTGCACCAACATAACCTGCGTATCTATTTGTTTCTAATCTATCTCTGCTGCCTATCGCGTTTCGCGTTTCGCTTTTCGCTTTTCGCTTTTCGCCTCACTTTGTATTCCCGGCTCACGTATCACGTATGGCTCGGTTGATTATTTGTGTACTCACCTCTCTATTACATCTGCTTGCTGCTCTACCTAGCGAACCTTGCTTCGTCTGCTTCTTGCCTCCCTTGCTTCTTGCCTCCCTTGCTTCTTGCCTTTGTTGCACTTGTATCATATACCACCGATTGCCATCCAATATACCAGCCTGCTTCTCGCCCAGCTTTCTCAACAGCCACCCTAAAACCCTGTACTTCAAAATAATACAGGGCGACCAAAGCGCCCCTGATCGTGATGTCGGAAAAGGTCATTGCAGAGAAACGGGCCGAGTATACAAATCCAGGGCCGACCTGGCTTGCATCTTGAAGCACACAGCCTGCGATGCGCCCAATGCAGTGCAGAAAGACAAACGTTGCGATTCGAAAGACGACAGCGCGAACCAAACAAAGAGAGCGGCTCCCTCGCCGCCAGCCTACCCAGATACCCCTTATCTTCCTTCTGCTCCAAACACTATATATATATACCTGCCGTCTTCACTTCATCTCCCTCTGTTTAATTAGTTTTACAATTCCATGCTCCCTTGTCTTTATTGCAGCGTTTTGTATCCAAAGAAACAGCAAATTAGTGTCATGCTAAAAAGCGCATAGCCAAGCAAGCGAGCGGCCCTTTAGTTGTTTTGTGTTTGTGTTTAAGTTCGCGGTTCTTTTTATATTATCTTATCATTATCCTGTATGCGATAGACATTATATAGCCTGTCTTTGTCCACCATGTGACGGAGTTGGAGGCAGGGAAGCCGGCAAACTCGAGGGGTAGAGGAAGCTGTTTTACAATAATCTCACACCGATCAAACCGTTCGAACAAAGGACAAGCATCAGTAGAGTTGGAGGGGTATCCTTGAATTGTATTCTAAGAGTATATACTACTCTTTGTCTAGATCTCATCATCGTATGTATCGTACACTGCACCGTTTTTGTTTTGTGTCCGCTGCCAGCATGACCCTACGCCTGGGCAACAACGTCTGCGCACCGTCCGCAGATCTCCTCCGCCGGCTCGGCCACGTACCGCCAGCACCGGCCGCACTTGTCCTTCTTTGGCGGCCGCACGACTGCGTCGCCGCCTTCGAACGATGCGACGTACTCCCATGCGGCATCCTCGCTCTGTCCAACCTCTGCCTCCGCCTCCGCCCCCGCCCCATCCTTGACTTCGACCGACGACACGACAAACATGGCATCGAGGTCGGCGGCGTGCTCCCGGAGGGTCTTGAGAGTGAGTGCATCGGTCACCCGCAGCGTCACAGAGCACTGCAGCGACGAGCCCACGACCTTGTCGTTGCGCGCACGCTCCAAGCCCGACTTGACGGCCGCATGCGCTGCCGATATGGCAGGCAGGGCCCGGCGCAGGCTCTCGTCGGTAGGTGCGCTGCCCGACGACGCGGCGAGGCGCGCTGCGTCGACGACGGGGTCGTTGTAGAGCTGCTGCAGCGGGTGGATGTGCGACTGCTGCAGCCACCCGGGCGCGTGGTCCCATGCCTCCTCCACCAGCATGGGCACCACGGGCGCCAGCATCCGGGCGAGGCCTAGGAAGATGGGCTCTAGGACGCCCCCGCCGTCGGCACAGTACAGCCGGTCCTTGGCCGCCTCGAGGTAGAAGGCCGAGAGGTCGTTTGTGACCCAGCGGTTCAGGGCGGCAACGCCGCGGTAGAACTCGAAGCGGTCGTAGGCGGCGCCGACCTCCGTCATGGTGTCCTGCAGCTGGATCAGCGCAATGCGGTCGAGCACGGTCACGGGCGACTGGCGCGCGGCGACCTCGGACTGCATCGAGCCCAGCAGCATCTTGAGGATGACGCGGTACTTGATCAGAGCGGTGTGCGTCGACTGCAGCACAGACTCGCTCATCACGACGTCGCCCGTGTAGTCGCTGCCGGCCACCCACAGACGCAGCGCATCGGGGCCGAGCGCATCGTACGTCAGGGTGCCAGCAGGCTTTGGCGGCGGCGGCGGCGGCGGTGCAGCCTCGCCCTTCTTCTTGCGGCGCTTCTTCTCCTTGATGGGCGGCAGCAGGGTGCCGTCCATGACCTGGGCACCGGTGACAATGTTGCCGAGCGACTTGGACATCTTCTTGCCCTCGCCGTCCAGCATGAAACCGTGCGTCACGAGCGTCTTGAAGGGCGACAGCGTGGATGCGCTGTCCGAGCTGCCTTGGCTGAGGGCGGCGACGCGTGTCAGCAGACTCGACTGGAACCAGCCGCGGTGCTGGTCGGAGCCTTCGAGGTAGACATCAGCCTGGGCCGGTGCACCGCCCTCGCTGCCGTCGACAGGCGACTGTGTCCAGCTGCTGCCGCTGTCAAACCACACGTCCATGGTGTCGGTGCCGCGGGAATAGCTGACACCTGGGTTCGCCTGGCGCAGCGACTCGGGCACCCATGCCAGCTCGTCTGCCGCATCGGACCACCATGCATCGGTGCCGCGCTCCTTGACGACACCCAGGATGTGCTCGATGGTAGCTTCTGTGAGCACAATGCTGCCGTCGTCGCCGTGGAGTGCCGGTATGGGCATTCCCCATGCACGCTGGCGCGAGATGCACCACTCGCTGCGTCCGTTGACAAAGCTCTCGAGGCGGCTGCGGCCGGTTTCAGGCACGAATTGGACATTCTGCAGGCTCGCGACGGCAGGTTTCTTGATGAGCGCAACATCGGCAAACCACTGGGCAGTGGCGCGCACAATAATGGGCTTCTTGGTGCGCCAGTCGTAGGGGTACTTGTGGCGGTACTTGTGAGTCTTGATGACGGCGCCATCGCCGAGCAGAGCAAGAACGGCCGGCCCGCCCTCACCCTGGACAGACAAGCCTTCGAGCTTGGCAGGATCGTCGGGGTATGCGTCGGCCGTGAACTTGCCCTGACCATCGACAGGTGCAGGAACAGGCAGGTTGAGGCCCATGCACACAATATAGTCGTCGAAACCGTGGCCGGGAGCAATGTGCACAAGACCGGAGCCGGAGCCGGCCGTCACAAAGTCGGCATGGATGACAGGCTGGAGCTTGGCGCTGCGTCCCCGTAGCGGGTTCGTGTAGTTGAGGCTGATGAGATCCTCGCCGCGGATGGAGCGTGCAACGACGGTCGGCTGGGGTGCGTCCTCTCCAGAGCAGCATGTCGTCGTGAATGCCGCCAAGCAGGACTCGGCGATGACCATGAGGTCGGGTGACTCGCCTAGGCGGACCACGGCATAGTCAAAGTCGCGGTGCACGGCAATGGCCTCGTTGGCGGGCAGTGTCCAGGGTGTCGTCGTCCAGATAACAAAAGAGAGAGCCGACCGGTCGGCTGCAAATGCCGATAAAGAAGCCGGCAGCGCCTGACCTACCGGAACGTGTAGTGGGAACTTGACATAGGCAGCAGTAGAGATGTGGTTTTCGTTGTACTCGAGCTCCGCCTCGGCGAGGGCCGTGTGGGAGGACGGCGACCAGTAGACGGGCTTGTACTTGCGGTAGATGAGGCCGCGCTGGACTAGGGTCTGGAACAGCCGCAGCTGGCGCACCTCGTACTCGGGGTCCATGGTGGTCCAGCGGCCGTCCCAGTCGGCCATGACGCCGAAGCTGCGGAACTCGCTCATCTGGTCGAGGACGGTGTGGGAGGCAAGGTCGCGCGCAATCTTGCGGATGCCGACGGATGACAGGTCGGTGCCGGCGTCTTCTTTGCCGGCGGCAGTCAGAGCCTTGAGCTCAATGGGCAGGCCGTGGCAGTCCCAGCCTGGACGGTACTCGACACGGCGGCCCTGCTGGATCTTGACGCGCAGGGTCATATCCTTGAGGATCTTGTTGAGGGCATGGCCGACGTGCAGCTTGCCGTTGGCGTAGGGCGGGCCATCGTGGACGATAAAGGGTGGCCGTTGCTTGTCGGAGGGGCGGTTGGCTTTCTGCCACCGGTACAGCTCGTCGGTGCTCTTCTGAAGGTACAGAGGCCGGGTCTCGGCAAGCGGTCGTGGTCTAACATGTGAAAGCTATCAGCACTCTGTATGGTTATCTATGTAGTTCTCGTCGTCGTCGTCGTCGTCGTCGTCGGCGTCGTCTACTTACGGGAAGGATGACTTGGGCAGCTTCAGCGTCGAGGCCCATGATTTGGACATTGTCTCTGCATTGGCATGCTGCGTGCGGGTTGCACCAGCTCCAGTGGTTAGAGACGTAAGGAAATGTATCGGCCCGCTGTCAAGACTGCTGACGTCCGTGTCCTTTCTGTGTCTATGCGTCTGATCTTTGATCTTCGGCTCAATCGACAGCTCCCCCACGTTGAATTTTAAAGTGGACCCAAGTATTGCTGACTGTGCGAGCGCGCTGGACGCGGCTAGGGACCCACAATTAAGCACTATAATTATACTGGGGCTAGCACATGGCAGCCTTGTAGACGTCATTCCAACGTCCATCTTCTGTCACCTCTTTTCTTTTGACGTCTCTTTTTATTTAACAGACAGTTCTTACAGACACGACGAAATGGCGCCCGTGCGAAGATACTTGCGGATAACAAAGTACTCGGTGCTCGAGTGCCGCATCTATGTTGACAACCCAGCACTCGTCCAGTCATGGCTGCTGCACCCGCGCGACCCCGTCCTCCCTCGCGTCATGGAGAGCGTGCGCCCGCTCGTGCTGCCGAAGCTGATGGAGGAGCGCGACCGCGCGCGCAAGAAGGGCACATCGAAAAAGAACAAGGGTGCAATCCGGGATGTGCTTGTGGAGAAGGACTTTGAGGTGTCGCTGTTTCTCATCGAGACCAACACGCGGCACTCGCTGCTCTACAAGCACCGGCGCGCACGCGACAAGACTCAGACGCGGCTCGTGTCCAACTCGAGCAAGCTGACTGGCGGTGAAACAAACGACGCCCCGATTGATGTCGATGTCGTTGCGGATCTCGGCATTGAGCTGGGGAACGACGGACACGACGACGACAACGACGATATTGTTTTGACAGCCGAATCAACGGGACTACCAAGAGTGACGGGTGATAGTGCACCGCCACTACTGCCGCCAAACTTGCTGGTAGAAGACAGCGAGGACGAAGAAGGCGGTGGGCTTAAAGCGCTACAAGCCATTCCGGATATCCACGAGGCACGGCCAGACGGCGCAAGCACACAACGGCGATCCAAGCGTCGCAGGAACCAGAGCAACCCTGTCAATGTGGACGACAGTGACGACGAGGACAACGGGTCCTTATTCGGGAGTGAAGGCGGCGACGATGACGCGATATCAGACGACGACAATGACCTGGACGCTGATGATGCTCAGCCGCCAAAGAAACGGTCACGAGTGGTGCCCGTCAGCGAGGGTGACGTGGTGGGCGACGGCGAGGAGGGCAGCCGGAAGAAGAAGAAGCTGGCCATGGATGTCATCTACGAGGGGTTTGCCATCTACGGCCGTGTGTTGTGTCTTGTCGTGAAGCAGCGTGGCGCCGCACCGCGAGGCCGGTCGATCAGAACTATGCTTCCATCACCCGCCGCAACATCATCAAGCACATCGACAGCAGCAGTCCAGACACAAGGAAAACCCGAAGGCCAAGCTGCAATGGAGAACTGGATTGCGTCAACACAAATACCTCCTGGAGGCGGTGCAGATGAAGCATGATAGACGATGTAATGCAATGAAAATTAAAGCTATGACCTGAACAAACAAATGGGTATATACTGACTAGCTACGCCAAAACTCCGGGTTTATTGAAAACAAAAGGCATGCAACTGAAGACCACAAGCAGAAACAAGCATACAACCCACGCACTCATGTCGTATAATCAAATGCAGTCTCCCTCCATTCCGAAACTTCCTGCATGAAGTCTTCTTTAGAGACAACTTGTCCGTCGAGACTCGACACTTCAAAAAACCCAGCGTTCTTCTTAAGTTCATATTTCGAGGCAGCGCTATGAACTTGTTTCCTAGTGCCACTGCTTGGAAAGTAACTCTGAAACCACATTCTATCGTAACGGTTATAATTTCCGCTCGTCTCTTCTGGCTCACCATTGTCGAAATATGTGCTTATAGGAGTAGTATTCTTGTGTACCTGGTGGTACATAAAAACATCTTCCAGGTATATGAAGGCTCCGGAAGGGCCAATAAGTGGAACACTGTCATCTTTCTTCATAGTATATAGTGCCCCAATTTCCAAGCACTTTCCCGACAATGTGAAGGTTGTCTTTGAAGGATCGCGTGGCATCGAAATATGTAACACGTGGTCGGGAGAGAGTTTGAAGTGAGTTCTGGTCCGATGGTCTTCGGATACTAAGGTTTGAAAACCTGCGAAGACTCTTGCGGGAGGAATGCCTGAAGGGTATCGCTTCTTGATCTCAGCTAGCAGAGCATCAACCAAGGGATCTGAGATAAATGACTCTCCAGAAGAAGTGCGATATGACCGAGTGAGAAAGACATAGACTAAAAAGCCCATGCTTACCTGCATCACATACCCAACCTGACCAGGTGGCGTAAGGGTAGGATTCCCTTGCTGGGAGCCATAGACATCAAAGCATACATTGTCGTCAATAAATGACAGTGTGCAAATAGGCGTTTCGTCCCACGCTCCTTCCACCAGTAGTGCAGCCTGAAGAGCTTTGATCCCATTGCCTACTCTTGACAGAATGGAGGTCGAAATTATTGATGCAAGGCTGATGTATGACTTGAGTGGTTGTTGTGTCTTGGCCGGGGCGCACATATTTTGCATGAGCCAGGGATAGGTATCGCTGTCCGTGTTGATGTAATATATACCATTGTCAGTAATCACTGACACGCCATAGAGTACCAAGCTTTGGTAGACTAGAAAGAGGAGATAGTTCGGAGAGTACACAAGTGGAAGCCGACGCCGTGAAAGCCAATCATTTTGCAAACTGCCCTGAGTTGTCTTGAAGCTCCCAATGTCAATAGTCATTGTGTAGAAAAGGAGATTTGGGACGCCAACCCCCGCAAGAAAAGAATTGAAACAGTAGCCGCGTTTTAGGACGTCCGGGAATGCGAGTGTTGATGGCGAGTCGTGCGGCATTCGGGAGTAATACAACCTCTGGCAGACATAAAGCAGAGATATCGCTAGCTGGGGTTGAGAATCAAGGACATTCTTCTCGAGATGCCAAATGAAGCCACCTAGAGCGAGTAGGAAACGCTCATTGTATTTTTGCAAGGCAGCAAATAAAAGTGAACGCCATAGAAATAAAGCAGCCGCCGACTCTTTGCTCGGGTCATAATTCTTGAGGATCTCTTGGCCATCGGGGGTTTTCAGGAAATCTGCAGCCGACCGATGAAGAAGCCTGACTTCGCAGCCGTCAACCTCAACGAGGTAGGATGTCCGAAGTGCAACGACTTTCCCGAACTTTTGACATTCCAACCGTGCCCAGGTGAACCGGCACTTGGGATCACTGATAATCATTTCAAGCATTTCGTTGACTTGATTCTCAGGAAGAAGGTCAGTGATGATGGGGGGACCCCTTCTCGGAACACCTGCGCTATCACGCAAGACAGCTTGGAGGTATTCGGATGCATATTGCTGATATCTCTTGTGGCCATCTTTGAGACGCATAAGCATGGTCTGGTAGAGATCATTGATGTCCCTAGGCAGCTCTTTCAGCCGTTCCTCAACCATCCGGTCGTCGTCACCATTGCTCAGCGCTTCGGCGAGGTTCTTGGTCACAATGCAAGCCCAGAGGAAAACACCGTCCGATTGATTCCAGACGCTAGTGACAAGATCTTTTAGAAACCAGTGTCGGCTTTTATCCTCGGTGTAGAACTGTTGAAGATGATCGGCGACGTATTTTGAGATGTCATGCTGCGTCAAGTCTTGGAGCCTGAGATGGATGCCGTCCGCAAATTTGTCGTGAAAGACTTTCTCTGGTCGGCTTGAGACACACACATGGACCCGCGGAAGCTTGCAAAGCTTATCGATCAAGCTAAGAACTGGGCTTGGAGAGGCTGCCTGTCGCTCAACCTCAACTTCGTCGAGGCCGTCGATAAAGATCACCACTTTTCGGGAGTCTTCTAGCAGAGCTAGCAAGAGTGTTTCGAGATCGCCATATGACCACTCTGACGAGGTTTCCTTCAAGATGATATCTGGAATCTGGTGCTTTAGGGCGCCAGCAACAGTCTGTACAAGCTGTATCTTGGCTGCATCACCAGAAATACGACTCAGGTACTGATGTGTCAGGGAGAGTAAGATTCCTCTCCTACTGCGCTGCTCCTTTTGTCCATGGAGATAGATGAAATGTGAAAGGATCATCGCATCACGCCCATAGATATTCTCCAGTGTTGACCTAGTCCTTGGTGATCGGGCAATGTACTTCATGAGTGTGCTCTTTCCCGACCCGGGCTTGCCACTGACCCAGTATGGTTTGGCCTGGGGGCCACTGAGCCAGCAAACAAAACAGTCTATCTTGAAATCTGTGGATTTGTTGCATAGGTGTGTCTCTGAAGTATTTTCGTCGTTGTCCTTGCCTTTGCCTTTGGCTGTCCGAGAGTCATCCCGAAAGGCAAGCCTTCCAGGGTCAAACACCCACTCATATGTCGTTCCATGGGCGTCGGAGACCTCTGCCTGACGAATGTTGGCTCCGTTGGACTGGACACTGTGTAGTAGTTTGTCGAAGGACCTCAGCTCCTGGTCTAGACTGCGCTCATCACGCTGCCTTCGTTCGGCCTGGCGGAACCTTGCGTCGATATGGCCTCTCGTGGAAACAGCCTCGTGAGAAACCGCGCTCGTCACTGCGCTAGTTGAAATGCCGATGCGGCTAGCTGCCGACGAGTCGAGTTTGGTGACGTGGTCTCTTGTAGCTTGGCCATCGTTGGCCACAGTGCTTTTCATTTCCAGAGCCACATTGTCGATGCGGCAAGCTGCCGACGAGTCGAGTTTGGTGACGTGGTCTCTTGTAGCCTGGCCATCGTTGGCCATAGTACGTTTCATTTCCAGAGCCACATTATCGATGCGAGTCGTGATCGCTGTGTTCAGTTCGTCCACCAGAACTATGATGTCCTCCTGGCCGTCGAGAACCAAGCCTATAAGCTTTTGCAGCTGGCTATCGAGCTGAGCAAAGTCGCTTCTCTGCTGCAAAGCAATGGCGTTTGTCTTGGTACTAGTAATAAAAGAATTATTGTTAGCATGATGATACCTCCTGGTGGTCTAAGAGTGCAGCAAATACTCACAGCAGCTCCTTGAGGATGACTGAGTCTAGCAGTTTTTCATACTCCTGCATGCAATTCTCCAGCTTCAATATTTTCCGTCTATTCCAGGCTTTCTTGGCCCAAGCTTTGAGTGCCTTCGTGACATCTCCTTTCCCAGAGGACAAGTCAAGACTAGCGATGACATCCTGGAACTCTTTGGTGGCTGTTCGGCACCGATCCGCAACTTCGAGTAGTTCTGCATATCTTTTGTGATCGCTTGCACTCGGCAATGCACTTGGGAGCGCAGCTCCGAAGGTTATGGGTAGAGCGAACGCTGAGCCATATGCGACTGAAGCTGGACGGGCGTTTCTGAGCAAACCCGAACGTGTGATGGCCTTTGTCTTGTCATCAATCTCGCTGCAAAATGCAGTGAGTCTGTCAGCTTTGCTGCTGATGAAATCCTCATCGTAGTCGCCTTTCCCTTGTTCGACTATTTCTTTGACTTGTTTGAAGACGTCGCGAGTAAAGCTGATAGCCTGGAAGATGTTGCAAGCTAGGCTGAAGCCATCCAAGGGCACCATCTTGCCGACGATACAGATGTGATGGAGAGAGATCCGGCAGCCGAAGCATGAGTGAGTGCACAATTCTGCAAACAGCCAGGCAGACGACAGGGAGAGGACAGTACTGTCGTAGAAACTAGTGGTGGGCTGTTGAAAACCTCGGAGAGTAAAATCAAAACAGATATCTATCGCGAGTGTAACGTATTTTCTTGACTGAATATGAGTGTTTGTGAAAGGAAAAAATAAAGTATGAATGGTAGTGTATAACTAGCGCCTTGCTCGAAGAAGTTGCCAGGTATACAGACAGTAAATGACTGATGATGGGATCATGTTTAAAACTCATAAAAACGCGGGGCCTACTCCTCGAAATGCGCTTCCAGCTCTTGAAGAACCTCCCGCGCCAGCACAAAGCTCCCCGCAGCCAGGACATGCAGTGGCCCAGACAACGCATGGCTCGTATCTGCAGCTTCGAGGGCGTTGATACGGCCAATAGCATCATGGACGCTGCCGCTTATCACTACTGGCGTCGTTGGGCTGACTTCCTGCATGGTAAGACGGACATCCTCTACTAGCAAAGTGGCATCGGGCGGAAACACAAAATATGCAGCATGAAAGAATCCCTGTTGGCCAACGCCAGCAATCACAGCGCGAAGGAGCTCGCCTGGATTCCGATCACGCACGCTAAAGAGGAGTGTGCGTCGAGGACGCGGGCTGATGCCAGCCGTCTTCTTGGCAAAGAAGCGTGCCACCTCAGATAGACTGTCTGTCGTATGAGCACCATCGATCAGATATTCTATTGATCTTTGGCTTCCTTGTAGAGGAGAAGACACAACTTCGCACCGCCCCCGCAACGATGCCTTGGCCAGAGCCTCACGAAAGTTACTCGGGATAGTCGCCGGGTCGAGAATGCTGTTGATGTCTGCCTTTTGCTCATCAGAGCCTGTGGAATCCATTTCTCGCAAGTGGCATCGGGCAACTGCTGCTGCAAGCGCCATGTTGTACTTTTGGAATGACCCAGTCAGAGCTGCATCCGGCACACCCTCCCAGGCCTGGACAGACTGCGGCGAAACCTCATAGAGAGTATGGGCCTCAGCCTTTTTTTCGACTGCACGCGCTCGAAGCACCGCTAATGCTGCGTCTTGGTCTGCTGCGCTGCTGCCCGAATTCGCACTTTGGTCAGCGCTATTTTCTGCACTTTCGCCATCCTGACCATTCTGAGAGCCAGTAGACGAGGACGGTGGCCCTTGGAGTGTGAATGCAGCCACCCCCTCCTTGAAAATACCTGACTTGTGCCACGCAATCTCCTCAATAGTTCGGCCCAGCATGGCGACATGGTCAATTCCAAGACGAGTAACCGCCGTAGCCGTGACGGAAGAGGCAGGAAGGACATTGGTGGCATCATACTCGCCGCCAATGCCACACTCGATGACCGCAGACCGCACGCCTTCTCTCAAGAACACATGCAATGCGAGCAAAGTCAGGAAGCGGAAGTAGAACGGCTTCGTATGAGGGCCGTACGGGTCAGGGTCTGATGGATCTGCTGCAGCTGCGCCCTCGCTGAGTCGCTCCCACATCTCAAAGGTGTACTTGGTGAAAAGCTCCCGGCTGATCGGCTGGCCATCGAGCCAGATACGCTCTCTAACAGAAACGACATGGGGAGATAGGTAGGTGCCTACACGACCAGCCGGCGAGCCCGCTTCTGCTCTAGACGCCTCGACAAGAATTGCAGTTGCAAAGGCACACACTGAGCCTTTTCCCTTGGTGCCCGCGATGTGAATGCACTTGAGCGGTGCCAGGTCCTTGGGCAAGTCAGAGTACCCGGCGCGGCCCATCCAGGCGACCACTTCTGGGATCGCCAGCGAGTTGTAGTCAAATGGCTTGCCGCTGTTGTCCACCGGAGCCTCAAAAAGGGATGTCACATCGCGATTGGTCGGCAGCAAAGATAAGAGATGCAGGGCACTTTCATAGGTGCGTGGCAAGGCATCAAAGTCGAGCGAAGCTGCTGCGCCTGTTTTGGCCTCGAGCCCCACAGAGAGCGTAGCCATGGTCTTGCGTGATGCGACCAAGTGGGCAAGGTGAGATGCTGGCCAATATTGAAGGGACTGGCGCTTGCAGCTTGGTGGCGTCGAAGACGAAAAGGCGAAAGAGTGAGACCGAGCTGGGGAGGCAGCAGAAGGAACTGCTGTGTGTATGCGTGACACTGGCCGAGATGTTGACCAAAAACGAGAGCTGTGAAGTAAATGGGCGCGCATCAGCATGAGAATGAAGCAGATGTGTCGCTGCAAGAATTGTATTGCCAGATGTGAAGATCTAAAAACGGCACGATGCTTGCTTTAAGGCGATGTCGGAGATTTCGTGGGAAAAGCACTTAAGGAAAGAGCTTTGCGGGGCAGGTATAAGATGAGACGGCAGGAGCGATGCTGAACAGACGATATCGAGCCCAGGACGAGTCCAAGATGGAAGGAGCGACACAAATCGGCTTGGTCAGCTTGATTGACAGGTTTCGCCCTTCCTATTCGGGAAAACTCAAGTGGAAAGCACGGCCGCTGTTCGTGAGAATGGAAAGAGCGATGGTGATGTTTTGTGCGGCTGGGAAAGAGCGATGGGCTGCAGCATAGTTCGGCGAGGATCCTGATAATGGCTCTAGACTCGATGGCACAGAGGGTAATTATATAAGCATACAATCTATATTATGATGGCGCCCACGAATGACGGAAATGAAACAGGAAGGAGGTCGTCTGGTGATGGACGAGAGGATTTTGCGACTGTAAATGTCACGTGTAGCATCAAGCAGTGGGCATAGTGTATTTAGTCAATGCGAACCACAGTGACCTATTCTGACGTTCCACCTCACATGATGTTCGCAGAGAGAAGTCAATGAATAAAGAAGTAAAATTATATCTTGCAAACTGTAGACTATATTCTCATAGGGTATTATCAACAAAACAGCAAACTCCGTAAACAGAAAAACAGCACCAAGTACCTAACGAGCCCAAAACATACCAAACAATCACATCAGTCCTTTTCACCACGTCAGTTCAGGCGAGGACTCCGCCGGCGCGATAGGCTCTGTGAAAATGCCGATGGCGGGACATTCTCACGCTCGGCTCCGGCGCCCATGGGCATTCCTATCATCGACGCGCCCCGCGTGCGGGCCTGCTTGGCCGGCGGTGGAGCGCCGTGCTGGCGAACGACTCGCCGCGATGGCGGGTGAATGCCACTCGTGGACATTGCCTTCTCGACAACAATCGTCTCTGACACCTCAGAGCCAACACCAAAGACAGGCGTGGTGTTGGGGTTGACCTCACGCAGGCTCGTGCCGAATGCACACGAGGCCAGCGACGGAGGAGGCTGCGACGAGGCGCGCGGGAACGTAAACAACCGTGAGGCAGGCTCCTCCGTCTTAGCGTCCTCCTCTAGATCACTAAAAACCACGGGCACAGTAGAGTTGATACTTTCCAGGGGTACCCTCTTGGTCGGCGATGGCATGATGTCGAGGAGCTCATCGCTGTAGTCTTCATCTTCGTTCTTCACCACGGCAGCCATCTCATCATCTACAACGCTGCCCTCGCTGGTAGGGGTCGGGGCTGGATTAAGGGCCGCTAGCAGGACATGGCGTGGTGCTGTGCGTGGCAGATCCAGCGTATACTGGTACTGCATCTTCTCAGGCGTCTGGCCCGTGGAGATGTACTCCTGAATAGAAGTGCCGGTGATGCCTTCACGCAGGTCGCTGAGCGGCTCACAAAGGGTCTCATCCACAGGCTCCCAGTTGTCCCGCAGCTCGTTTGTGCGAGCTTCGACATCCTCAACAAACGCCTCGGCGCGGCCTACTGTCTCCTGGGCATGGTTGGAGAGCTGGGCAAACGTTGTAGTGACGACGCCTGACATGTTACCGACCGAAACTGCGTGCTGGTCAAGTTGGTCGCTGTTGCAGGTCTCGGCACGCGTGACCATCTCGTCCAGATCCTTCATCTTGACGTCAAAGTCCTTGATCTGCTCATCCACAACCCGCACTGTCTCCGCATTGACCGACTTGGTCGTGTTTTGGATGGATGTGCTGTGCTCATTGGCCGTAGTCCAGTCATCCTGCAGCTTTTGCTTCAAGGCGTCTCTCGATGTGGTCGCCTTCTGCACATAGCCGTCGGCGTTTGTGTTCCAGACGTCCATACCCTTGCCGTAGCTGTCTAGGCCGCTCTCGAATACAGTATTGGACTCGGTAATCCGGCTGCGGATGGTGCTGGCCTTGGCGGTCCGTCTCTTTTCTTGGGCTTCGGCCTGGGCTGTGATGAGGCTACTGATTTGAGCAAGTAGTTGCTGGCGGTCCTCGGCAGCTTGCTGCCGTTCTTCTTCGATGGCTTCTTCGATCTGTGCAGCTACACTGGCGTTTGACTCAACAACAGCACGGCTTGCCTCCTCAACCTGCTTGCGAAGAGACTCAGACTCAGCCTTTTGTGCGTCCATGTGTGTGAGAAGATCTTCGAACACGCCCTTGCAGTCCTTTCCGAGGTCGCTGTATGATGTGTGCAGCTGCCCGTGGAACTCTGTCAGCTCGCTCAGAACGTCGTCGGCAATGCGCTCGGCTGCCGACGCGATAGTCCGTAAACTCTCGCCAACGCGCTCCTGGATGTGGTCACGAACGTCGCGGATCTCCTGCAAGACCGTGTCCATGTCGTCTTTGGAGGCACCCTGTTGGGAAAGGAGTCCCTGTTTTGACTCCTCGAATGACGCAAGGTTTTCGTCGAGTAGTGCCTGTGTGGAAGCTAGACTCTGTTGCCCTTCTTCGACGAAGCTATGCATGCGGTTCGATATGCTGGAAATGTGTTCTTGTTGGGACTCCTTCAGGTCGAGGATGCGAGACTCGACGAGGTTTGTAATGTCAGACACCTTGGCCTGGGATCCGGCCCACGCATTGCGGTTGATGCTCTGGAGATCTGACTTGCGCCGATTCTTGGCCCGAAGGCCATCGATGTCACCCACAGTGCGGCCCAAGGTCGAAATGAGCTCACTGCCAATGGTCGCTAGTTGTCGTTCGGTTGCCTGGTGTGCCTGACGCACGTGTGTCTCGTCGGCAAGAGATTTCCGTGTCGCGCTCAGCACGAGCTCTGTTTGGTCAAGCACCTCCTTGGTCTCATCCAGCTCCAGTTTCGTTCCCTCATTGTCTTTCTTGAGACCCATAAAGTTGCCGGTCAACTCCAACAGCTCCTGCAGCTTGTGGCGCAGGTTGGCCTCCATGGTCTCGATCTTGGCGGCCTGCTCCTCGGACAGGATGCGGCGTGATTCGCTTTGAACAGTGATTTCCTCGTATGTGTCGTTTGGCAGGTAGACTCCGTTGCGCTGGCGTGTGGCGATCAGGTCACTCTTCAGCTTTTCGATCTCGGCCGTGAACTCTCGTAACAGGGTCTTTTTGTTGATGAGTTGGTTGACTTGGGGCTTGTTGCGAATGTTCTTGGCGCGGAAAGCATAGTCGAGTGTGGAAATTGTTTCTTCAAGATTGCTCTTGGCAGTTGAAATGGTAGCAATGATGCATGTCTTGGTGCGGCCACCTAGCGAGTCTTGCAACAAGCGAGTCAACTTCGACTCGCGGTATGGAACATGCGCCGTGCGGTCGACAAGCGCGTTGATGACACGCCCAAGGGTTAATAAACTCTTGTTGATGAGGCCTGCCTCTGCAGCGCGCTTGTTCTCAGCACCTGACCGCTGGATGTTCTCGCTGCCGGCAAGATCGACAAGGTTGAGCTTGCCAGTATTGAAGTAATCCTCGCCGGTCTCGGTGACGTGCTTTGTCTGGACAGTGATGGTGAACACAGTATGACTCCGGCTACTGAGGTCGTTGCACTTGGTGGCTGCAACCTGGCGACGCAAGCTGCCCTCCTGAAGCCGCTTGATGCCATCAGCTGCCGACGCAATGTGACGCTCCTCCATACCCTGGACCACGGTAGTAGCATGGCCCTTTTTTGAGTTGTCATCGTAGATTTTGAGCTTGGAGCTGCTGCCCGAGTCGGCATCGGCTGACAGCAGGTCGCGCAGGTCTTCGTTGTATAGCTCGATGAATGAGCAGCGCACGATGCTGTCGTTCTCGTCTGCATTGAGCTTGTTGAAGAGCGCCTGGAGGACACGAGGAATGATACCGGCGGCGTCGGTCAACAGGCCGAGGGTCTCGCTCATGTCACCGGACATGGTATATGTTTTGCCCGTGCCGGTCTGGCCGTATGCGAAAATTGTGCAGTTGAACCCGGAAAGCATCTACAAAGTTAGCAACGGTGCGAAAGCACAAGAGGGTACACTAATCCTACCTCGTCTAGGATTGGCTTGACGACATCGTCAAAGATCATGCCTTGGTCGGCGGCAGGCGAGAACACGCGGTCAAAGTTGTATGTCTTGTTGCTGAGCGCATTGGGGCCCATCATGAGCTCGACGGTCTTGCCCTTTGCACCGTCGGTGTTCACGACGACGGCACTGTTCTCGCGCACCTCGCGATCGTTGCGGCCGCGACACCGCACGACGACGTTGATATTTGTTTCCTCTGCCAGCGAGACAATAACTGAGCCGGCAGGGTCTGCAACCGACGCGCCCGATGCTGCCTGCGCCTCGAAGTCACGGTCCTTGCGCTTCATGCCGGTCGCAGAAGACATGAGCGACTCTGCAGGTGACGCGGCGCCGGCGCGTCCTATACGCGAGGCCGCGGAGGTTGCCGACATGAGGGACGCCGCGGTGAGTTGATGCCGTGCGGTCGAGGTGCGTTTCGTCGCTGTCGTCTGGCGCACACCAGGCCGTGCGATTCCGGTGCTGGCAGAGGTGCCGCTCGTGGACCGCATACTGGACATGGCTGTCGAGGCGTTGGTCCCCCTCCTCGAGGAGGGTTCTCGTGGGTTCGTCATTGTGCGATTGTGTGTGGTGGGATGTGGGAGGGGGGTTGCGGCGATGCTGCGGTGCAGCGCGAAACCAGAGCCGGTCTTCACGCGACAAAGCAGTCGTTTATAAATATAGAGAGTAAGAATCGATCGAGTCAAGAATAGAGTCGTGATGTCGAGGTCAAGGTTGACGCGTTTGCCCGCCTTGTTTCACGTGTTGGCGATGTGTGTGCAGGGGATATAAGAAAGGACAAGGAAAGCAGCCACAAGACTTCTGGGCGTGCTATGATGACTGTTGCTAGCTTATTAGCTCTCTGGCTCCTGCGTCTGAGTGTGGAGGATGGACGGTTGGCCCTTGTCACCCAAGTCCCGAACGTGCGGCTGGCTTGTTGACATTTTGGTGGAAGAACCAGTCAACAAGGCCGTGTGGGTATGTGGCGGCGTGTGGCTCGTGACCGCGTTGACCCAGCAACAAAAGAGTATGATTATGTCAGCGTAAGTGCACATCGATCATTGGCTGTAGTTTGACGGGCTGCCCCACCTGTGAGTTGCCGTTTACAGACGTCCCCTGGGGCTAGACGGGGCTAGTAGGGGTCTCCTCCAGGTCCAGATGACGTCTCTTGGTCAGTCGCTATCGCTATCAGTCGTGCCCCGCCTGAGCTGACCGTTATCATCGTCACAAGGCAGGGCGCGAGTGACTGAACTCGGCCACCACATCTCGCATCATCCTGAATAACTACTAGCAGTCTCTCAGAGTTCTATGAAACACTCCCTTGGCCTTGAAGCTTCTGCCGCCCCCCCCTATTCCTGCCAGTCCCCCGCCAAAGCCGCCTCCCTTCGTCCACCTCGATCTGACCCAGCCGATGGACCGTTGAGGGCGTCTCTTTGTTCTCGAACGGCTGTTCGATCTATTCGTATCACTATACGCGTTCGGTGTATTTCAACTTTTCTGGCTTGACACCGCACACAATCTTCACTGTTCAGCTGGACGCACCGCCATGTCTCTCTTCACGGCACAGCTTTACCCTGGACGGGCCCTCGGCTTCTTTGGTAGGTAGACTTGGACCTCGTCCACAGCTGCGATCACACACACTAACATGGCTAGTCCTTGGCGCCTCGCTCCATGATATCTTGACCCGGCTCAAGGCTGAGCCCCAGCGCTTCCCAAAGCTCGATCTCACATACTCGCCCGCCGACCCTATCCTCGACCCCGTGATTCTGACCCTGCCGGCCAACGGTCTTCGGCTGCGCTTCGATGGCCCGGAGCAGCGACTGCGGTTGGTCGAAGTCCTGGACTTTAGCAAGAACCACATCTTTTTCAGAGAGCAAAACAAGGATCGTGATCTCGTCAAGCCGGCTGGGACCAACGGCGAGACCATATCGACGACGTCATCGGGACAGTCTGGCGGGCCCACGTTCCGGCACATTTACTCTCGGTTCCTCGGCCCGACCTACGATGGCGAGTTCATCCCTCCTACGGGCGACACACCTGGCACAAACGGCGCCGGCACCTATGTCCTGAGCTATCCCGGCGTTGCATTCACGTTTCCTATGGCACCCTCGGCCTACTCGCCGGACAAGGACGTCGTGTCACTTTTGTCGACACCCAGCAACCTCTCGGCCGTATCGATGGCAGTCTTCAGTGGCGACTCGTGGGCACAGGCTCGCGACCAGCTTTGGACTGAGGTGCTTCCCGCTATCAAGTCGTTTGCACCCGTAGCCAAGGGCAAGGATGTGTCACCCGACGAGGTATCACTAGTCAAGATCCACGGCGGCGGCAAACTGCAGTTGTTCCGCCTGTGGGCAGGCACATTGCCCGCAACAGGGGCCACCAACGGCAACAGCAGCACAGGCGGAGAGCCGTCTTCACCCACTGGAGGTGCATCACTGTCATCTTCCTCGTACTGGATCACACTGGGCGAGACAACCCCACAAGACCTAGTGACCGAGCTTGGGCCACCCGATGCCATCTATCGCAAGAGCGACCAGCGCATGTACATCCACAAGATCCGCACAGCCAGTAGCAGCCGCACGCGGCCCAATGGGTTCGACTACCACCACAACGCATACCGCCGCGGCGACGACACATTGACGGACACCGATCAGTCATCAATCCCGACGGCATCTGACGAAGACGACGACGAAGAGGCCATCGAGGACGAGTTCATCACAGGAAACGTGACGGGCGAGTGCTTCTTCAACTACTTTTATCTCGGCTTCGATGTGCTCGTGTCGACACCAACTGCACCATCACGGACACCGCCCTCTCAAGGGGCAGGGGGCGTCGAGGGCAGTGCCAGCCATGTGCCCACACCTGCTCTTCGAACGGAAGCTCCCGACAGGCTAGTGGCCACCAAGGTGGTTTTGCACGGCAACGTCCCCGGCTCCTACCCTTTCAACCGGCACCGCCGCTGCCGCTGGTCGATTGCATACGTCGAGGACAAGGAGGGGGCAGAAGGGAAGGCTGTTGTCAACTCGGAGACGCCCTTCTCTCAGATCGAGCAGCACCTCCATAACGAGTGGAAATCAATCTACTCGTCCGACGAAGAGGCACGGCAACGCCAGCGCGGCATGGTGCTGAATCGCGGCTGGGGCGACAGTCCGGGAAGCAGTATCGAGCTTCTCGGCGGGTGGGAGGAAGGCCAACGAATCATCGGCGGTGCCGGCGACCAAGGCGGTGCTGGGGGTGCTCGTGGCGTCAAGGGGACGGAGGAGTCGACGACTACGCTCTATGGCTTCCCCGGGCTTGTCTTTGAGGTGCTGCGGAACGGCTTTGTCAGTGCCGTGACCGTCTTTTGATTTGTCCCGGTTGTCTGCATTTCCGATATTTTCTCTTTCATACTTGAACTTCCTGGACATGGCGTTGCACGGGTCCTATGCTTTCTCTCCGACGTCTCTCCTTTCTTTTTCATTGCTAGTATTTCTCCTTTTTTAATTTTCCCTCGTAGCATCCTTCATGTCGTCATCGTCATCATTATCGACGTCAACACCGTTCGGCTCATATCTCTGTATCTTCATAAGAACCATATCCACAGCATCTTTACTTACCCATCACTCAATAAACCGCTTTATTTATGGTTTCTTACTTCACATGTGTGCTTGTTTCATGCCTGGCTTCATAATCCTTGGGTGCTTCACCTTCCAAAGCAGTGTCAATAGTGTCTTCGTGCAACGCTTTCATAAGAAGAACCCCTGTAAGCACCATATAAGGTTCTCACAGGCTAACGCATGCTAAATTTAGCTACTGCAATCACTAATCACTGGTCCACTTATTTCGGGCTGCCTCACACTCTATTCGCACAGCATCTCGCTATCCCACGTACCACCAGTAAGATACCCGATATCTTACATAATTGTTCAGCTAGACTTCGGCAGTGGCCTAGCCGGGCGCTCTTTCCCCGCCTGGAAGTTGGATCTTCCATGCTCCTGCCTTGCCCTGTCTGCCTGTTCCCTATTACTCCCTAGTTCCTTCCCTGGAATCAGTGTCCACCCACCCCTTCTTTCGGCGCCCTTCGCACCTTCCGCACTGTAAAAAGTGATCGGGCATACACGCACCAATCACGCGCTGCGCCTCCGCACCATCTTTGCCTATATCGTCTAATATTGGCAGGCGTCTTGCTGGGACAAGGAAAGGACGAACTGCATATTGCGTGGTACTCTTGGTCGCAGTTTCCTTGATTTTCGCATTTGCACCTGCCATTCACGTGAAGCCGAACTGCTGCTGCATTCAAGATTTGCTGGCTGATGTTGCCAGCATCTGCCGTTTTCCTCTCTTTCAGCCATCTTCTGCCCTCATCCTCGCATATCGTATTTCCTTTGTTCCCTTCATCTCTCTTCCCATTTCCACCAAAGTCGCCTCCGATTCGTCATCGCATCTCCTTAGCGGTCCTCGCGAGATTCGTTGGTATCTCCTCCTCCACGTCACATTGTCGTGTTTATTACCGGCTTCGTTTCGTCATTTCCTTCTTGCCAGCCTCTTGTTGTTTTTTCGTCGCTATTCCTCTCCAGCCCCGAAAGCCCCTTTAGGCCTGCATTCGTCCACTTTTGGAAGCTCTAGCCTACGACGTCGCACGCCGTTTCGCAACGCACGTCTCTCACCTCTCACAAGCGCGTTGGCCTGCATTCCCGACGATCACGCCCAAGCTACCTTGCTCCACTTGCGACAATGCTCACCAGCTCCCGTTCTTGCTAGCCACCTTCTTCCTCCTCCTTTCTTGGACATGGACCGACTCACCTCCATCTTTTGAGCCTCTCGACATTAACACCTCTCTCCTCGATCGCCGACACCGACATACCCCGAACTCAAACTTCCTCGGTCCCTGATTGTGAATCACCCATGGCCGAACCCCACGAGGCTGCCAGCTCGTTGCTGTCCGGGGCACGGCATGCTTCGGGTGCTGGCAGCGGCGGCTCAGCCTCGGTGGACAGGGCCAAACACAGCTTAAGCTCTACAGGCGGCAGCTCGATGGCCTCGGGCACCACACATGTCGAAGCGGCCGGCCCTGGTTCCGACAGCAACCTTTCGTTCCTCGAGCCGACTACGACCTCGTCCTCCCACACCGGCTCCCGACTCTCTTCAACAAGCCCAACACCCCAAATACGACGGGAACCCGAACCAGCCCGAACCAGCCGTGCCAGCCACCGCAGCTCCCACCGACATAACCGATCTAGTGGTGCCTTTCTGCTAAACGATGCGCTACACGGTGCTCGGTCAGGCCATGATGCCAGCCATGGCAAATTCGCCCAATCAACTGCACGCTCCGGCGGCAACCGCGAGACACATGGAAGAGAGCGGGAACGGTACCGCAGTGAAGGCAGCAGCCGCGGAGGAGGTGCATTGCTAGCTGCACCCGTGACTCCAGATCAGAGAGGCCGCGGGTCGTCCGCCGAGCCTGCTCCGGATGCTAGGCGCGCACGCAACGCGTCTGGCTCATCGGATGCTGCAGTGTCACCTGCATCAGCAGATGCTGCGGTGCTCGCTACCATCACATTGCCTTCACCTCCATCGTCGGCCGGGTCTGCTTCTCCAGTGGTGTCCAACCAAACTCTGGACATAGACTCTGCCCAGATTGTCAATATGGCTCTCAATCTGAGCGAGTCGCGCCGCCTTGCCTCACGCCGCAACGTTACCCAGCAACTCCCCCCTCGCCTTACTCCTCTTCCAGATAGCGCTGTTGGCGGTAGTCTTCTTCGGCAGCTGCAGCAACAACGAAGGATCTCGCGCACGATCTCTCCTCGGCCCGACAAAGGACCAGGCGGTCGTGCTGTCTCTGGCCAGGTTGCTAATTCTAGCCCACGTGTTAGCTCTAGTGGCGGCCTACGGCCTGCATTCGATCCCCTCGGTGATGCGGCCGCGGGTGCTTACCGGTATCACTTTTCACAGTCTACTCTTGCACGCGCCCAAAAAGCAAAAGACTACCTCGAACTACTCGCACAGCAAAGACGCCTCCTAGAATTTATTTCACCCTTGACGCCAGCCTCCACCACCCAGATGCGGTCCACCAGTCTCACATCTCCCCCAACAACGTCGAGCAACTCTTCGAACCCTTTCCTCGGCACAACGTCCAGCAGCGGCGACCTTGCCTCTACTTCAGCTCGCCTTGGCCGCCCTTACAACCCACTGCAGTATATTCGAAACCGCAAGGTCAGAGTACGGGAACGGAAGACCATCGACGGCCAGGCACTGGGCTTCGGTGACGTTTCAAAAGCAGCCGAGTGGGTAGACGAGGTGGCCAGATGGGCTGCCACGGGGCAAGGCCGTGTTTATGACGGGCCAACATTGCCTAGCTTCTCCAGTGCCGACGCTCTCACTGCTGCGCTTCAAAGCTCGCCCCCACCGGGATCCCGGTCGGCAGGGCAAGGCGTATTGGCAAAGCCAAAGCGGCCACGCCTTGACTGGGCTATTGATCCTGCAGACATGCTAGCTGATGTGTATTGGCTCGAGCAAGGAGACAACAAGATGCTTGTCGAGGACCGCCACTGGCGTCGTGTTTTCCCTCAGGATCCTAATCTCTATCGGCCGGCATCTCAGAGAGTTGGTGAGGGCAATGCGCCTGATCAGACTGGTGATCCATCGGTCTTCCAGCCCACAAGCTTCCTTGACCCTTCAACTAGTCAGCTGCTCCGCACACCAGATCTTGCAGACGCTGAGCACGACCAAGGCTCAACAAGAAAGCGGGCGCGGCAGAAGCTAAGTGAACTGCGGTCGTTCCATCACCGTCATAACAGCTCCTTCCAGAGCCATGATATTCTCAGACTGCGGCGCGGTTCCTTTTCAGACACGTCGGACTCGGATAGTGACCGAAGAATGTTTGGTCGACGAGCAAAGGATAGCACAAGCGCCACAAACAATGCCGACACCCCTAACCTAGCCCTACTGCGTAAAGCCGCACACGAAAGTCGGGAAAAGGATGGCAGCTCCACCAGTTCTCCTGCAGCACCAGGCGACCAAAAGAGCCAGATGTCATATGCTTCTGTCGGGTCACCTGCCAATGCCGATGGGCAATCTAGCCAGTCCACGCCTGCAAAGGGCGAATTGCCCTCGAAATTTTCAGCCGCACCCTTCGCATCTAGAGCTATTGATACTTCCGTTCGGTCGAGCCGCGCGAGTCTCGACATCCCAAACTTCGGTAAACGTAGGTCGCTTGAATATGACTCATCACTGCCAGCATCGCCTGAGCTGCGTCCTCTTGCCAACGAGGATATCGGCCTGGTGCCCGTACTCGGTGGTGACTTGTCACTGCCGCCGAGCCGTGCAACATCTCCGCCGCCAAGCCGTTTCAGCAAAGTAAAGCATATGTTCCGCGACCATAGTCATGAGCGTGGGCGGGAGCGCACAAACAGTTCCGGTTTTGACCGCGGCTCTCAGGAACAGGACGATCTGTTGGGTGCTTCATCCACCTACACCCAGTCTCTATCTCTACCGCAGCAGGAAGCTGCTGAGGCCCAGTCTGCGCCCATCACGGCAACACCATCTGTAGCAGGCGAAATCTACAAGATCCCTACGAACCACGATATCAAGGACCTCCAGAGCCCCATGCGCAAAGGCCTGCCACGCTCTAACACGGCTACATTTGAGAGCCACAAGTCGCATAGCAGCATCACTAGCATTTCCAGTATGCGTCACTCTAACCATGTCCTCGGCTACAGCAGCCACAATCAACACCGATCAGAGGAAAGTGGTGCTACCGTCTCTGCATCTTCCACGTTGCGTGGCATATTCAAGGGTGGTCCCCGCATCGACACCATGCTCCGCAGTGGCGTGTCCAAGGTTAGCGACATGCTTTGGCGTCGGGATGGCAGCGATACGCCGTACGATGGTGCCGGGGCTGGCGATGCAGGGTCATCATCCTCCTCCGATGATTCGGACGGGGGGCTCACGTTCAGAGGACGTTTGCGGAAAACACCCCGGCACTCGCGGTCGCCTTCTATGAATGCAGACTGGTCCGAAAAGTCAACGTCCTTAATTCCCAAGCCAGGCGAGAAGCACTACTTGGATGTTATGCCCTCATTCGGTGGCCAGGACCATAAGGGTCGCCACTATCTCTCACCTTCACCGGACCCAGTGTCCCGCCCACCAAGTCGTCGGTCGACTCGTTTTGAGCGTCTGAGGCCGCCACGCATTAATGTCCAAGATGCAACGTCGCCAAGCAGTAATATCACCAATTTCAGACCACAGATCCCAAGCCGGGAAGCGGGTGATGCAACCTCTCTCCTACCTGTTGGTCACCAGCGCAGCCAGCGAACGGCTCAGGACTCGGACATTTCGGAAAGCGACACAAGCAGGTCACGTCGCGTCAGCGATGTTAATGGCGACGTGCTTCCGTCTGTGGAGAAGCCCCTCGACTCCTCTACCGTGTCTCTGCAGCAGCAACAGTTGTCAGTGCCCGCGTATGAAGGCGGCTTTGCCAATGCCGATCGTCACCGCTGGTCGGTATCACAGCCAACATACCGCAACCAGGGAGACTCGCTATCGCGGCGTGAGCTGGCTCGTCTGCGCGCCTCCATGTACAGCTCGGCTGTGCTCGCAAGGGAGCTCTCGCGACGCGCCAATAAACCGAGGGTGCTAGGTAGTGATGATACCAGCGGCAACGGTCAAGCTATCTGTGTCAGACGGAAGGTCGTCGCTAGAAGCGAGGGCGAAATGCTCACATGGCCCGATATCGCAGTGTACAGCACAAACCCGACAGAGCTTATGCACCGGCCGATCCGCCACGTCGAGCTGTACCCGCTGGCAGCCCAGGTGCTCGGCGCCGCCATTCAGCGGTCGGGCCAGTCGTGGCAGACATCGGCAGAGCTGTTTACCAGCTCGACCATCCCGGCACTGAGGGAGCGCGTGGACAGCTTGCGCACGCGCGTGGCTGTGGAGCTGTCTGGCCTGGCCCGCAAGGCAGCGGACGACGCCGATGTGGTGAGCCAGGACCTGGTGGCGGTGCAGCGGCTGCAGGTGCTCCGCGTCGAGGACACCATCGAAATGATGCTGCGGCGGCGTCGTCGGCGCTTCAGGTGGGTGCGGCGTGCCGGGTGGCTGACCGTGGAGTGGATGCTGGTGGGTATCATGTGGTTTGCATGGTTCGTGGTCATGATTGCACGGGTGGTGATGGGGTCCTACCGAGGTATAGTCGCCGGTGTGCGGTGGCTCTTGTGGCTGTAACCGTCATATCCTCTTCTTTTCCTTTTCTTTTTATCTTTATCTTTTTCTTTTTTCTTTTTCTCTTCTTTATTTCGTCTTTTCTTCTTTTGTTTTGTTACTTCAATACCAGCATAGCACGAGGTGGCGTTTTGTTTACCAGCATTGCAATTTCCACTAGGACGTCGTCTTGTTTGTTTTCTTTGCTTTTCTTGTCTTTCTTTTGTCATGTTTTGATTAGCATCACGTTGGTTCTGCTTCCGGATACCCAAAGACCACTCTATTTACTATCATTTTGTTTACTATCTTGTAATCCATAGCCTTAAATTCTACCTAATTAAAACTTGATAGCCTTTAAATTCTACCTAATTAAAACTTGAGCGACGTGCGTATTTGCATAGTGATATAATCTTATTTAAATTCTCTATTAGAATATTAAATCCGTTGATATTAATATACATCAAAGGCAGGTAAGGAATGAAAACGCGCTCGCCAGTCAAGAATCACAGGATGATATCAAAGGCGAGGGACATAGTAAAAGACTGACAAAGGAGAGGTAAAACGAAGGACATCCGAGAAAATAACCCCAGCAAAACAGAAGAACAAATCACATATCCACCCGCTGCTACATATCGTACACCATTTTCCGCTGTTCGCTGTTCGCTCGGCCAACCAAAGCCTACTCGATTCTCTTCTTGCCTTCTTCGGCGCTGAGGTAGCGTGCCGTGCTCAGGCCCCGTTCGTGCCGTGTAACAAAGGCGCCCAGCAGCTTGTCCTTGCGTGCCTTGGCCATGGCCTCGTGGTAGTCCTCGACCGATGCCGGCCGCGGCACCAGCTTGGGCCAGTTCACGTACAGCTCGCCGCTGCGCAGGATAAAGTGGAAGCTGTACGCCGCGATGACAGCCCACACCAGCAGGAACAGGCGCAGCGGCAGGACCGCAGAGTCTGGCAGACGCCTCGTGAAGAGGCCGACCAGCAGCAAAAAGAGCGAAAAGGCCAGCACGTACGGCACGGCCTGGATCAACACGGGCCGTCGGTCGGCAAACACATAGTATGCGCCCGACGTCATGGACGATGTCGAGTTGGGGGCGTAGGCACCGAGGAACAGGTCAAAGGCGTCCTGCCGCGGGCCGTCCATAAAGTTGTTGAGGCAGTAGCGCGTGACAGCAATCTGGCCATCGCGCAGCGCACCCGCCTTTGTGCGCTTGCCGAGACGCGTCATGTCCGTCTTCATAGCACCAGTGCCGGCATAGCCCAGAGCGACACGATCGGCGTTGTCGGCCCACAGGTTGCGGAAGAGCTCCTCGAAGACGGGGTCCTGGTCGAGCAAGGTGCCGCCGCGCGACATCAGGCCCAGGTCAGAGAACATGCGCTCCAGCGTCCAACGCGCTAGCATGCTCTGCACAACGTTGGTGCGGTCCAGGCAGTCCATGCAGTTTGTGCGCACAACAGACGACTGCAGGTTGCGCGACTCCAGGCGGTCGCTCGAAGACGCCGAAGTCACGGCACTGAAGTATTGCTGGGCGATCAGCGCATCGTGCATCTGGTCAAGCAGCAGCTTTGCGCGGTCGAGGCGCATGCCCTTGGTCTCGCTGTGGAAGTCAAAGTAGATGTAGTGGATGCGCTCCAAGCCCGACTTGGACGACGATGCGGCACGTTTGGACGTCTGCACCATGTTCTCGTAGGCCTCCTTGACGAGGCGCTCGCGGCCCTTTTGGTTGACCAGGTTCACGAGGTAGTTGTCGCCGTAGATGCGAACCTGCTCGGTGAAGTGGGCAGTGGCAGCAGGCAGAGCAGCCTCGAGGCCGCGGTTGTCACCACGCACGACGAGGCGTGGAGTGTACTTAAGGTTGTTGATCTCGCTCCAGTACACAGGCACACTGCCGCGCGTCTGCACATACGACAGGATCTGGGTGTCCTCCTGGGGCTGGGTCTTGAGGGTCGAGCCGGCAGCACTGCCAGTACCTGCCGAGAAGCTGCCCATGTTGCTACGGCCCGTATCGTTGAGCACGACAATCTGCTCCGTCTCGTTGTAGTTGGCGACGTGGCCCTCCTCGTCGATACCGCGCGAGAAGAAACGTGTGCCGGCCCGGAAGCGTGCACGACGGGTGATCAGTGCCAGCGTCAGGGGGCGGCCACGGAAAGTTGTCGGGTGGATCTCGAGCATGCCGTAGATGACGGGCAGGATATAGGGGTCGATGCCGGGCTGGGCACCGGGCAGGCCGCGCGCGCCGCGGTGGCGGAAGTCGATAAAGTCGGACTGCACAAAGCGGTTCCAGAAGAAGCGGTCGTCGGCGCGCATCCAGAGGGGAGCAAGGGCAGATCCCGATGCGGCGGCCTGGTCTTGCTGGGCAGCCTGGCGCTGGAAGCTGTTGGTGAGGTCGAGAGTGTAGGAGAAGTACATGGGGCCGGCCTTGAGGAAGCTGCGCAGCAGGGCAAGGAAGCGGTCCTCATCGGGGTCGCGTAGGCCGCGCTCGTGCACGCTGAGGAACTCGACCTCGAGGATGCGATGGATCATGTGGCCCTTGAGGCGGCCGACGTGCGCGTCCTTGGTGATGACGACGACGTACTTGTCGAGGCGCAGCTGGATGACACCGAGAATACCGCGGACGCTGGTGGTGCGGGTGATGCGCTTGCCGGACAGAAGGGCCGCATCGCTGAGACGGACCTCGCCGGTAGGCCGGTCGATGGTCAGGGCGGGGGCATCGGGGGTGGACGGCGACTTGAAGATATAGCAGTCGGGGGCGATCTGGACGTTGATGTCGCGAAAGGGGAGAGCCATGGCGGCGGTGGGGAGCGATGTCGATGACACCGGAAGCTATATCAGGATCTCAGAAAGATGTCAATAGCTAGACAGCGTTGGACAAGACGTGGTGTGTGGTGGTATCAGGGTCGGCTCGTGATGAGGTCGTGGAGTGGGATGAAAGCAAAAGGTAGTGGTGGTGGGTGTCGATGGCCCAGAGCGCAGATGACATAGCAACCGCTGGAACACGTAGTGCAGTTCAAGCTCCCCCCTATAGCGAATACGGAGAGCAACCGTTGTCGTCACCACAGCAAATGTGGGGGCATGATTGGCCGGGTGCTGGAGGTTCGACCCCACTTGGCAGCTCTGGGCCTTGGGGCTGCAGTCACGTGCAGCGCAAAGGGGCAGCTGATTAAGGCGGAGTTAAGACAGCGCTGGAGGTACTCATACCAAAGTTATGGGGGCTAATTTAGGGGACATGCGTAACGGAAGCACGAAGTCAGTGCTATTCCGAACTATGGGACACTAAACATGAACTAGGCAGGCGCCATGCGCCACTTGGGACGCTGCTGCCGCTTTCGTCTGGGGCCGTCAGAGGGCATCGCTGCACCGATAAACAAGGCAGGCGCCCGCCCGCTCGCTCTTTCCACCCAGCCTCAGACACGCTGGCTCCATATTACACATCCTGTCTCTCCTAGCAGACGCACCTGCCCTTTCTCTCTGCCTCCGCCCGCCATCGCCAACAACGGACCGCCCGTGCTTACCTACGCCAGTTCTCTGCCTCTCAACGCTCAACGTCCTCTCTCCGCTATTCCTTCACACGTCACCCATCAGCTCCAGTCACTCCATTACAGCACACTACTCCGTACGCTCTCCTTTCCCCTCGCCCGTCGGTCATCGCTCTCGCACGACGCATTCCTTACAGCGCAATCGGCCATCGCCACCATCGTCACCGTCGCCATCGTCGCCATCGTCGACATCGTCAACCTCGTCGATCTCGTCTCAGCCTGATCCCGAGAGCCTCGTTCTGTTCGCTCTGTTGACGCCGACCCGCTATTCGGTCACACTCCATTCCAGGCACCAGCCTCGCCCCGACGTCTCGCCCTACGTCTTGCCCGACGTACCCCTCCGACACCTCTCTCTTCGCTACTTCATCACATCTACAATGGCTGCTCGTGGTCCCCCCGGCGCACGTGGTCTGAGCAACCGCTTTGCCCAGTTCAAGCTCGTCCTCCTCGGCGAGTCTGCCGTCGGAAAGGTACGCTTCGCCCCCGGATCTGCTGTCTACAGGTTATCAACACGTACTAACAGCCCAGAGCTCCATCGTCCTGCGCTTTGTCAAGGACCAGTTCGACTCGTATCGCGAGTCCACCATCGGTGCTGCCTTCTTAACGCAGACCATCTCGCTCGACGAGGCCACAACCGTCAAGTTTGAGATCTGGGACACCGCCGGCCAGGAGCGCTACAAGTCCCTGGCCCCCATGTACTACCGCAACGCCAACTGCGCTGTTGTTGTCTACGACATTACCCAAGCTGTAAGTCATGCCATCGTTCCTCTCACTTGCACCGAATACTAACCGATCAGTCGTCTCTCGACAAGGCAAAGGCCTGGGTCAAGGAGCTGCAGCGCCAGGCCAACGAAAACATCATTATTGCCCTTGCCGGCAACAAGCTCGATCTCGTCACCGAGCAGCCCGACAAGCGCGCGATCCCGACTGCCGAGGCCGAGGCCTACTCCAAGGAGGCCGGCCTCCTGTTCTTTGAGACCTCTGCTAAGACTGCCGAAAACGTCACGGAGCTGTTCACTGCGATAGCAAAGAAGCTGCCGACCGACCAGGGCAGCAGCGGCCCCGGCGGCCGCGGCGGTGCACGACCCGGCCAGCGGCCAGGCGTCAGTCTGGCACCGGAGAGCTCCAGCACGCAAACCGCTGGACCATGCGGCTGTTAGGGAGGAGGCCGCAGCAGCCAAGAGCGTGAGCGTGAGCGTGATCGTGGGCGGCGTTTACGGCTTCGTCGCTAGTCGAGGCTCAGGGGGTGCCGTCTATAATATACTTACGGTGACGGGCAGGCGGTAACGACAGGCGCCCCGGGCCGACGACACGGAGCACGGCGGCGGTGGAACAAGACAAGACATATAGACTGGCCACCCAGAAAGGGAGTACTCTTGTCGTTGTTTCCTTGTAATTTCTTCTTACTATCTTTTTGTTGCCTTTGCTTTCTTTCGTCCGGTGCATTGCTTTGTCTTTCTGTTTTCTGTGTTTGCTATTACGTGCAGTTACTAGTTGTCTTATACGAATATCTAAATATCATTCTCTGATTCTTTTTTTGTATGTCTGATTCTTTCTTGTCTGTTTGATTCTTTCTGTCTACTTCTCTGTTGCTTCGCCTGTTTCCCTCTTTCTATGGTCATCCTTTCTTACGAGTTGCCTCTATCGCCATCACCACGCTTCCCCAGGTGGCTCGGCAATGATCGGACTCTGTCAATTCGCAATGGAAAAAGGACGCTGCAAGCAACTTACTCATGCCAGCCCCCAGACATTGGTTCACATGTCTCAGTCCTCGTCTTTGGCGTCTCTGCAGCGACACGAATGCTTATGTAATCAGGTCGTCATCGGCTGCCATCCTCAATATCAACTAAACCAATTCAAAGAGATCAAATAAAGTGCATGAAAGGCAAGCAAAGAATAACACAGAACAGTACACACACAAGAGAACAGGTCATTATAACAGTAATAGATTGCGAATGCGTAATAGCTGAGAAGCTCTGCGAGCTCAAATTACCAATTATTTCTGCATTATATTTAATTCTCCATATTGCCGAGCTCCAGCCTTTTATCCCTCAACCCGTCACATTTTCGAAGCAGCAATAAAATAAATAGTAAATAATATCCGGAAAAAACACCACCAAAAAAAGACCACTAGGGGGAAAGAGACAGCACAAACCAACTGCCTCCACGGACGACACACAAACTTCTTCCTCACCCTCCCTCTCAGTCCACGCGAGCCCCAATTGCATCGCACACCACCACTCGTTTCCTTGCCGTCTGTGTCTCTGGTGTTGTCGTCGTTGCGATTGACCCATCCTGATTCGGTGCTGCCTTTTCCCCGGCCGTCCCATCCTTCCGTCGCCTCCGACCTCGTCGTCCTCGCCGGCCTCCTCCTCGTCGACCTTCCGGACCTCTCGATCCCCAACCCACCTCGCCACTCGCATCCCACCTCGCACCTCGCACACACATCACACCTCGCACACCTCACCGCACACACATCAGAATGCTTCGCACGTCTCTGCAGTCCGCACGAGCCGTCGGTGGCCGGCCTCTGGCTTCCGCTTCCGCCGCCTCAGCTCGCCAATGGCGCAATCTCGGTGCTGCCCAGGTAGGTCACCCAGTCGATGCAGTTATACCAGCATTGGTAACCCCCCCCCCCCAAGCTCTAGTTTAACCTAACCCCATCAGCGCTTCTATGCCGACATCAAGCCGCCCGTCCTGCCGGCCTCTGCCACCAACACTGCCGCCACCACTCCCCCTCCGTCGCCGTCGAAGATTGCCGCCGCGACAATCCCTGCCAGCAAAGTTCCCTTGACGCCGCCCCCGCCGCCACCCGTCGCGCCGCCCACCCCCCGGCGAAAGGGCGGTTTCTTCCGCAAGCTCCGCAACTACGTCCTGACCATCTCCATCCTCGGCGCCCTCACCTTTGGTGGCGGTGTCTGGTACTCGCGCGTCAATGACAACTTCCACGACTTCTTCACCGAGTACGTCCCCTACGGCGAGCAGGCCGTGCTCTACCTCGAGGAGCTCGACTTCCGCAAGCGCTTCCCCAACATTGTCAACCGCAACACCACCAAGGCCCGTGACACCGGTTCCGATGTCCGTGTCCCTGCCCAGAGCGGTGCCTCGTGGCGCGTCGCCGACCCCGAGACTACCCGCCAGAAGAAGGCTTCATCCACTTCGTCTCCTGCCGTTGTCGCCAAGCCTGCTGCTGCCGAGCCTGCCAAGGCTGAGGTTATCAAGAAGGTCGAGCCCGCCCCGGTTGCTGCTACTCCCGTCGCTGCCGCACCGGTTGCTGCCACTCCCTTCCGTGCGCCCGAGGTTGACGAGCCCTCCCGCTGGCCCCCGGCTTCGCCCATTGACCCGCTCGGTGTCAACGATGCTGCTGAGCCCGTTGTCCAGGACGTTGTGCGCCTGCTCAACGACATCATCACCGTGATCAACGCCGACAAGGCTGCCGACAAGTTCGGTGCCACGATTGGCAAGGCCAAGGAGCAGGTCAACAAGGTCGGTCGCAAGGTCCGCGACATTCGTGCCGCTGCCGAGACCAGCGCTGCGTCGCAGGTGGCTGCACGCACCGAGGCCTTTGACAAGGCCGCGCGCGACCTTCTGGCCCGTGTCGAGTCGGCCATGGCCTCGCAGGAGGCCCAGTGGCGCGTCGAGTTCGACGAAGAGATGCAGCGCGTGCGTGAGAGCTACGATGCCCGTGTGCAGCTGGCGACCGAGCGTGAGCGCGAGCTGAGCCAGGGCAAGCTGCAGAACAAGCTCCTGGAGCAGGCCGTGCAGATGACCCAGCAGTTTACCGACGAGCTGAGCTCGCGCGTCGAGGCGGAGCGCAAGGGCCGCCTGGGCAAGCTGGAGCAGCTGTCGGCCTCGGTCAGCGAGCTTGAGCGCCTGACCGCCGGCTGGACGGATGTTGTCGACGCCAGCCAGCGCGCGCAGCAGCTGCACGTCGCTATCGACGCCGTCAAGGCGCGCCTCGCTGCCGACGATGCCAACCCCTCTGCGATCCTGCGCCCCTTTGTGCGCGAGCTGGTCGCCGTGAAGGAGATTGCGTCGACGGACCCGGTTGTGGACGCGGCCATTGCCTCGATCCCCCCTGCCGCATACCAGCGCGGCATTGCATCGACGGCGGAGCTTATTGAGCGCTTCCGCCGCGTGTCGTCCGAGGTGCGCAAGGCCTCGCTGCTGCCCGAGGATGCCGGCGTCGCTAGCCACGCGTCGAGCTACGTGCTGAGCAAGGTGCTGTTCAAGAAGAACGAGGCCGGCAGCAAGCCCGCCGACGACGGCGAGGTCGAGTCGATCCTTGTGCGCACACAGTCGTTCCTCGAGGAGGGCAACCTGGACGATGCCGCACGTGAGATGAACGGCCTCAAGGGCTGGGCCAAGACGCTGAGCCGCGACTGGCTGGGCGAGGTGCGCAAGGTGCTGGAGGTGCAGCAGGCGCTGGACGTGATCACGGCCGAGGCACGGTTACGGAGTCTGCAGCTGGAGAAGAGCCGGTAATATGTAAAAAAAAGTATCGAGTGCTGGGTTGTGAGAATACGATGACAGACGCCCATGACTACACGAGTAATCATATATGCCTGCCATGTTGATATTACCATTTTTCTTTTGTCTTTTTATATCTCTGTAATTATTCTATTTCTCTTGTCTCGTTGCCTCCTTGTTTCCCATTCATCCGTTGCATTGTCCAAGTCTTGTTTCTTCATAAAAAGGTGACTGAAAGGGATGACTGATTTTTTCTTTTGTTCTTGTTCTCCTGTTTTCCTCGTTCCTTTTCCCTTTTCTTTTTTTCTTGTTGTCTTGTTCTCATGTCCACGTTCTAGACAGGTAGACAGGTAGACGACTTGGCCTGGACAGTCTGGTCTCTAATAGAGGAGTGTATAATATATAAAGAATAAAAAATAAAAAATAAGAAATAAAAAATGAAGAAATATAATGATGCCGCGTCACCTTGATGTCAAGCAAGAGCAAGATAGTGCATTCATCATTCATACTAAGAATCTATCAACTACATACTAGTACACTACATGTTCCACTCGCCCGCCCGGACTGGCCGGATGGACTCGGCACGCGTGGGCTCCTGGCTTTCTGATCCGGCGGCTGCTGACCCATCCCGGCCCAGGCCTTGGCTCGACTGTCGTATATCGGCCGTGTTGACCACGAGTCCGTGGACCAGCTGGAGATGCCGCACAACGTTTGCTCGCCGCGCGAAGCCGTCGATTGCGCGGTCACACTCGGGCCGCGGGCAGTAGAAGACGGTAGCCACGCCGTTCTTGGCCGTGCCTCTCACAACAGAGATTCGTCGCGTGGGCGTAGATGCCAGCCGTTGTAGATGGGCTGGCTGGCTGGGCTGCGAAGCCAGGGCTGGCTGTGCCGGACGTACTGGTGGTAGCGGCTGAGGCGTGAGCACTTCTCCCGCACCAGCTTCGGCCTGGAGCACCTGTCCCTTGTACTTTGCATCGTCTTTACTGTCTTCTGCTTCGACTTCCTCTACTTCATCGCTCTCCTCCCCCTCCTCCTCGCTCTCGCCGTCCGAGGCGTTCTCGGCCATGATGGCTTCTCGCCGTGCTAGGCGTTGCCGTCTCTGCTTCCATGCGCGCCGCACCTGGACCTCGGCATTGGCCTTCTTTTTATTTGGGGTAGTTGTCGAGGCAGTGTGTGCTTCATGTGGCGTGTAGATGGTTTGCTTGAACGGAGCATCGCCTCGCGCAGGCATCTCCATCGTGTTCAGCGCTATGCTCTGTCCGAACAGGTCGGCACATCGTTGGGCTGTCCGCGCAATGACCTGGTCGTCAAACGCGCCGCTTAATGCGGCTGCTCCGACCACATCCCTCCAGTCGCGCAGTGCCCAGCGCGACAAGGCTTTTCCATCCGGAATGCGAGACGAGAATGTGTCGTCGTTGTCGTCTTTGTTGTATGCCTTTTTGTCTTCTTTTTTGTCTTCCTTTCTGTCTTCCTTGTCGTCCTCTTTACTGCCCTTGTAGCCAACCTTCTTGTCTTTTTTCACACCCTTCTTGTCATCATTCTTCGCTCGCTCCGTCTTGATTGACGCTTTGATGCTCGTGAAGGATGCTGCGTGCCGGGCCTCCACCTTGGCCTTGAGATGGCTGTGCTTATGCAGAACAGTCTCCCACATAGCAACACTTGCGTCACCACTCTTGCTCTGTTTCGGGATTTGAGGTGGTGGAATGTAGGTGACGTCGGGGATACGGCGATGGCCTTCGCGGGCACGCCGAATAAAATATTGTGCCTGGGTCTCGTCGGGCTGGCGTTCAGTTTCTAGCCGTGGACGGCCGACTGTCTTGTAAGGAGGGCCGTCTGCCTGTGTATATGCAGTATTTGGTGTTGACACTCTGGACGATACTGCTGATATGCGTGCTGAAGGTGCCGCCGGTGTAGGCGCTAGTACTGGGGAGGGGCGGTATGAAGGGCCCCCTCTGGGCCGAGAGAAGGGTACGAACGGCGGCTTGACTTGAGTGGCCTTCTTGGTCGGTGTCTGGTTTGGTTTCACTAGTTTTCCAGTGGCCGTCTCGTCATCGTCGTCTTCCTCATCTTCTTCTTCTTCCTCCTCTTCATCCTCCTCTTCGTCGCCGGGCCACCCTTGTGTCTGCGCTTTGCTAGGCTGCGGCAGCCTCTGCATGATAGACGGTCCAGCGACACCACCGCCGTGTGTGCTCTGCAGATACATGTGTCGCTTTTGTCTTTGCAAGATGTACCACGACTCTTGCATGACAGGTGTGGCCGCACGCGTATGATGCAGAAAGAGCAGTACCTTGTCGATCTGTGCTAGCAAGTGGCGGACGGTAGGTTGCAGGATCTCCTCCGATACTCCGTCGTCTGATGAGACCACTGCTAGTAAAGCCTTTGAGCTCCCGTCGGCCCGCGAGGCAGCCTTCTGTCGTTGCTGGAACTGCTCTCGTGCCACGCGAAGAATAACGGCCGTCACCATCTCGGCCAGCGGGCCACTGGGTCCGCCAAACAGATCTCCTCCAGCTCTGAACTGTGAGCAGCTGTGCGCGCTCTTGCCACGCATTCTAGTCGACATGGCGACGCGCTGGGTGTGGTGTTTGCGTCGGTATGGCGTGCTACGCGTGAACACGCCAGGATTAAACCGCGCACGCAATGGCCACGCCGTCCAATATGGCTTGGGCTTCCAGACGGCATCGTCCTCTGTCACTTCGTTCTTATTCTTCTTCTTCCTCTGTTCTTCGGCTATGATTTGCTTCTTCACTTGGAACACGTCATACAAGTGCGCCGCCAGGTCGCCGTCGCGTGTACGGTGCAGGGCCGAGACCACGGCGCGGTCTACCCCTGTCAGGTGATTCCACTGCCGCGCTGAGCCGCGCCATCTGTTAGGACGGGTGGTACTAAGCCGTTCCGAGTCGATCGTAGCGATGCTCGCCGTGTCATGGTCCACCCAGTCATCATCTCTATCGTCTTGGTCGTCGTCCTCCAATGGTTCATCGATGTCGTTGCCCAGGTTTGCTCTCCTTCTCTTCTTGAGTGGCCGGTCATCTGCCGACCGTATCCTTGGACGCTCGAAGCTGCCCGAGACTTGAGACATTGTGATTGCTTCGTCGGCCGGTACAAGCCCTGTGAAGAAGTCGGCGTTCTTGAGGTGTTTCGTTGGATCGGGGACTGACTGCGATGAAGGCCAGTCGTGTCCCGATAGATGTGCCGTATCACATATCTCTTATGTGTCAATTGTTTATCGGTCCTACTGGAGATCGCCCAGGTGTTGAGTTACTCTTGCGGTAATCATGAGCTTGTTTGTTGTGTTCTTCTGACGTCGTTCATTTTTAGGTCGATGAGAATGAGAATTAAAGTGGGTCTATGCGTATCACCTTACAGCCTCGCATCTGGCTGACGACCAGCAATGTCCAATAAGATAATCATAGATCTATACGTGTGTGAATGTGTTCAGACTATTGAGCACTGGGTATATAAAGGCAAAGTTGTTACCCACGATCATATCTCACGGGCTGCCAAAATTGTATTTACAATTTATTCTTATTATTTTTCCTTTTTTTCCTTCTTCTCTTCTTCGTGACACTCCCAGCAGCTACGATCAGCTAGACAGTTTCAATGGTAAAGTCAATAAATTCTAATTGATCGGTAATAGAATAGCAATGATAAGAAATGACAGACGCCCTTTTTTAGATTTACCATACAAAAAGACAGAAAAATTACATAAGAACAAAAACAAAACATCCATGCAAGCTTTTAAATCCCCAACAGAGAGCGAACAAGAAACAAAACACAAGGCTCGAGTGCCAGATAGACTAAGAGGGCTTAGGCCCAGGCTTAGTTGCTGGCCTTGCCACCCTTGGCCTTCTTCTGCTCGATCTTGCGGCGCTTGGCACGCAGCTTCTCGTCCTCGGCGCTCTTCTTGTTGTTCGTGTACATCATCTGCTCGTACAACCGCCGCTTCTTCTTGGGCAGCATACCCTTGGCACGCTCCAGCTCCTCCTCCTCCTGCTTGGCCTCCTTGGCCAGAGCCTTGCGCTTGTTGGCCTTGGCCTTGGCCTGGGGGTCGGCCGCCTTGTTGCGCACCGGCTTGCCCGACAGCTCGGCCTCCAGCTCCAGCTGGCGCTGCAGAGCACCAGACTCCTCGTCCTCCTCATCCTCATCAGGGTCCTCCTCGAGCTCCTCCTCGTCCTCGTCCTCGTCAGCGGACATGCCGTCAAAGTCGTCGTCCTCCTCATCCTCCTCGCTGTCGGCAACATCCATGCCGCCATCACTCTCCTCCTCGGCTGCGGCCGCGGCCGCGGCAGCAGCCTTGGCCTTCTTAGACTTGGTCTTCTTGGACTCCTTCTTCTCTTCAACCTTAACCTCCTCCTCCTCCTCTTCGAGGTCCTCCTCCTCCTCCTCGTCCTCGACATCAGACGCCAGGGCCTCGGCCTCGGTCTGCTGCTGCTCCAGAGGCAGCGAGGGGTCGTACTGGCCAGCGACGCTCTTGACGAAGGGGCTCAGATGGGGCGGCAGCTCAGTGCCGGGGGCGTACAGGTCGGGGCGCTTCAGCTCCTCCTCGTTGATGCTGTCCCACACCCACTGCGGCTGCACGTAAATGCGACCGGGCACGCGGCGGTTGGCGGCCAGGCGCTGCGCAGTCTGGTTGTCCTTGCCATCACCCTTCTTGCCACTGACCTTGACCTCGACAGGCGGGCGGTCGACAATCTGGTGGGTAATGTTGGGGTCCATCTCGTTGGTGGTGTAGGCACCCTCGCCCAGTACGGCATCCCAGCCGATACGCTTGCAGCCAAATGCGCGCAGCAGGAACTCGAGCGACGCACGAGGAGCCTCACGGGACAGGTAGATGGTGCACTTGGAGAACAGCTGGCGGGGGTTGCTGGAGCTGTACGAAGGCTGGGCCAGAACATCGCCACCGGCGGCAGCGGGCTCAAACTTGTCGATGGCATCGGATGACTGTGCCTCGGTGTCCTCGCCAGTAGCGGTAGCCTCGGCAGCAGCAGGCTTCTCCTCCTCCTCGCCCTTGAGCTCCTGGACGAGCTTGTTCACCTCAGCCTGGACCTTGGAGTCGGGTGCGTGCTCAGTCGATGCAGGCAGGGCCGTGGCGGATGCGGTGCCAGCATCCTCGAGGATGAAAGCAGCCAGCTCGGCGGCGCCGTCGTCCTTGGACTTGTCAAACTTGGGCGGGTATTTCAGGCCGACGGCCGTGTACAGGCGGAAGTTGACAAAGGACAGCAGGGTCATGTAGAACTCGATAAAAGTGCCCATGATGCGGAAGTCGATGTCGCCGACGACGCGCTGGTTGAACTTGTAGGGAACGAGCCACATGACGTCCTCACCCTGGATGTTGGCCTGGAAGTAGGTGCCCTTGATGGACAGGAACGACTTGCGCAGGCTGTGCGAGACGATCAGGTAGTGCTGGAACTCGTGGCACAGACGCTCGCAGCGGGCAATCATCTTGGCGGGCACAGACGAGGTCGACGGCAGGTTGGCAAAGAGGAAGAGCATCGACAGACAGTCGTCGAGGTCGCGCAGGGCATCGACAAATGTCGGGTAACGCTCACGCACAACGTGGTCGAGCGTGTAGCGCGAGCGGCCGGTCTTCTCGGGGCGAGCAGAGTTGCGCTCAAAGCGCTTGGCATCAGAGACGTCGCCGCGGCCGAGGGCACGGGTGATCTTCTTCTCGAGGACCTTTTGCTCACGGAAGCGGTTGACCAGGGGCTCGTGCAGCAGGTACTGGATGTCCTTGGCATAGTAGAAAGTGGTCGACGCCGTGGACGACTTGGAAACCTTCTTGCGGCTGCGCGGCTCGCGCGGGTAGATGCCCTTCCAGATGCAAAGCTTGCGGAAATCGGGCAGGCTCAGCTGCAGTTTGCGGACGGCCTGGTTGCGCGTGATGTAGTTGCGCGCGGCACCGGCCTCACCCTTCTTTCTAACACGGGCCATGGTGATGGTCGTTCTGAGGTCGACGGCTGTGAAACGGGATCAAGCAGGAAGGAATGTCGCAGAGAAACGAGGGTGTTATGATCCAGAGATTCAAAGATGCGAGTTCGTCGTCGTGATCCCCAAAAGCGGTGGGGGAAACTTGTAGAAGGAGCGAACGACTTTTTTTTGGTCTTGCGTCCTTGTTCTTTCCTCTTCAGTTTCTTCCAACTTTTTTTCGATTTATTTTTCCAATTATCTTTTCCCCTTCTAATGGCTGGGTGGACTAAATTTTTTTTCTGCCGCCAATTCTCGATAAGGTCCTTATCGCTGTAGCGTCTCACCGCTCGACCGCCAAATCCCCCCATTCTTTAATGATTTAATTATCTACAAATTCAATTGATTAATCACTTCAGCCACACCCCTCTCAGCCTCGCATATTTGTGGGGCCATCTAATAAGGGCACCCAATCAACGCGCGGCGCGTCTCCTCAACTTAAGCATACATACAGAGCACCATAGCTCCATCATCGTCACAGCTCCTGTTCCCTCACCTCTTCTCCCTACAACCACCACGACCCATCTACACCCCCACTCGATGAATGGCGGACGCAGTATGACCCTGGGGAGGACGGCGGCCCTGTATGCAGCGGCAGCGGCCGTGCGGCTGGCTCTCTTCACCGTCTTCCCCGGCCTTCCCGACCTGCTCACCGGACGCGTCGAGATCTCGACGCCCGTCACCAGCTTCAAGCGTCTCCAGGAGGGCTTGTTCCTCTACAACCACAACGTGTCGCCCTACGACGGCGGCGTCTACCACCAGGCACCGCTCCTGCTGCCCCTCTTCTCGCTGCTCCCCAGCGGCACCGCACAGCCCCTCTTCACCTACCTGCTCTACATTGCCGTCGACCTGCTGAGTGCCAATGCACTGACCAAGATTGCCGACTCGGGCGAGGCCGGCGCGTCGGCCCTGTTCTCGTCGCCGCGTCGCGAGAAGCGCTGGAGCGGCTTTGTTGTCGCGGCCGTATTCTTGCTGAGTCCGTTTACGATTGCCAACTGCATCGGCCGCTCGACGACCGTCTTCTCGACATGCACCATCCTCTACGCCATTGCCAAGGCCGTTGCCGGTGCACCCCTCGGCGCCATGGTCTCGCTCTCGTTTGCCGCCTACCTCTCCATGTACCCGCTTCTCTTGCTACCGCCGCTTCTGCTGCTAGCCTATGACCGCCGCAAATCGACCTCGACCTCGTCCGCTGCCGCGTTCACCCTGACCAACGTTGCTGTCGTCGCAGTGTGTCTTTTGTTCCTGCTGGGCATGTCGTCGGTGCTGACCGGCGGCTCATGGGAGTTCCTGCAGTCTACCTACGGTGTGCAGCTGACGCTGTCAGACCTGACACCCAACGTTGGCCTGTGGTGGTATTTCTTTATCGAAATGTTCGACTCGTTCCGCGCCTTTTTCGTGGCCGTGTTCTGGCTGCACCTGTCGAGCTACGTTGGCGGTCTGTCAATCCGGATCCGGCGCCAGCCGCTAGTTGTCCTGACACTGCTCACGGGTATCTTTGCCATTTTCAAGCCGTACCCGAGCATCGGCGACACGTCGCTGTTCCTGGGCCTGGTGCCATTGTTTCGGCATGTATTCCCGCTGATGCGGTATACATTTGTAGTAGCAGCAACCATTATGTATGCGACATTCCTGGGCCCAGCCTTTTACCACCTCTGGATCTACGCAGGCAGCGGCAACGCCAACTTCTTCTATGCCATCACGCTGGTCTGGAGTCTGGGCCAGAGCCTGCTGGTGTCGGACCTCACGTTTGCCGTGCTGCGCGATGAGTGGGAGGTGGAGCGTCCCGAGATGATTGGAAAGGAGATCCGGCAGATCTAAGGTGTTGAGAGAGAAAGAGAGACATATCTCGGCCGACATGATCACGTACGCTGTGTCAAGACACAGCTGTACCACGACTATATTTATTTTGTTGTTTTTTTCGTTTATTTTGGTCCATTAGAGTTTTGGGATTTTTTGCCCGTCTGTACAACATTTCGCGTTTCTTCTATCTTTAACAAATGCATCGGAAAAGCAAAATAGAAAGCTTAAAATTATAATTTGAAATGCATGTAAGCAACTGATATAGTACATTCCCCGTCTTGTATATCGTTCCCTAGATTTATATGCCACCCAAACGCCAGTCATGTAGTAAACAGTAAACAGTTGACAAGAGATAAGAGAGAACAGAGAAGAGAGAAGCCATCATAAAAAACCAAAACCTAGAATACGGCATGCAAGAAGGCTCCGGCGGCGCCGAGGCCCAGCAGTCCTGAGGGCGCCCGCTGGTAGACGACGGTGCGCGAGCCAAACGCTGGCAGGCGGTGGTATGCCAGCAGCAGGCCGACGACGACGGCCGTAGTGGTGAGTGTGCCGACAATGGTGCGCGCCTGGCGTGACCGTGCACCAGCCACACTGCGTCGCCATGGGCTCAGCGGGAGCTCGGTCTCGCTCACATCGTCTTCCAGGCCGTGCAGCCGTACTCTCTGCCACAGCCAAACCACCCACTCGCCACCGAGACCGGGAATGCTGTGCACAACACCGTGAACTGTCCGGAGCCAAAGCGGGTTCAGCGATGTTTTTGTTTTTGTGTTTGTTTTTGTGGTTGTGGTTACGGTTGTAGCGGTAGCAGAATTCGTAGATGGTGTGCGCGGCACACCGAAGCAGGTCTGCTGCATATCAGTGGCAAAGTTGGCAAGGTCGGGGTAGTGCTTGCTCAGCGAGTCGCTCAGGAACGGGCGCGGCACATCGGGCACGACCATGAGCGAGAGGTATGCATACGCGAGGCAGTCGAGAGACGTAGGCGCAGATTCGGTGAGGAAGAGTTTTTGGTCGCCCTTCTGCAGGGCCAGCACAGAGTAAAAGCTGCGTGCCGCCTCGTCGAGGCGGATCTTGGCCTTGGCCTCGGGCGTCAGGGCCTGGCTGACGCGCGCTGACTTTTTCAGTGCGGCCGCCAGCGTCTTGTTTGCGCCGGGGATCAGCTGCTTGGGTGCTTGCAGTCTTTCGGGCTCCTTGTCGCTGTTTGCGCCGACGGTCTTGCGTATGCGGTCGGGGAACGAGTTGAGGGCGGCAACGAGGGACGACTCATGGTCGTCCTCGTCGGAGCGGTCTGTATCGAGGCTCGAGAAGCCGAGGTGGGCGGTCGCGGCGGCGTGTGAATCGCGGATGGCCGGGGGCTCGATCCAGGTGAGGGGGAAGGGCAGGATGTGGCTGTAGACGGGGCGCGTAGTGGCTACCCAGTTGGCTGAGGAGACGTAGAGCGAGAGCGCGAGGAGGGGTGCGGCCTCGGCGCGCAAAAAGGCCGAGAATGCGGCTGCGTCGGCGGTCTGCCTTGGCGTGAGGCCAGCATCAAGGTCTGTGAATTCGGTCGACGCCTTCTTGGCGAACGCGACAATGGAGTCGAAGCCGGTGGCCACCCAGAGGCCGGTATTCGAGTCGCGGAGTGCAGGCAGTGCGTCTGTCTGTTAGTCTATGTAATTTGCGGCATGGCATCCTTGCAGCACGACGACTCACAGGACACGGCAGAGGAGCTGGTCGGCACGATGGACCAGATGCCGGGCTGCGGGGCGGCGAGGCTAAGGTAGGCGACGGCAGCCAGGCACTCTGGGTCGATGGACTCGAGCCCAAAGGCCGGGCCCCAGATGTAAAGTTCAAAGGGCATGGTTGCGTTGTATGCTGGTACCTCCCAGCTCTTCGTCTTCGCGAACGAATCGGCCCTCCGACGTTTGCGATGAGGTCGTCGCGGGGAATTTATAGTTATGGGTCTTGTGGTGTTCTGGCCAATCAGGTGTCGTATGCAACTCAACGGCAACGTCACCTGCGTGCCTCGTGTGTAGGCCAGCTATATATCACAATAGCTAGTCGTCCTTCCATCAACCAATAGGCAAGATGGCCGAGCGGTCTAAGGCGCTAGCTTCAGGAACTTCGAGCAATCGAAACGAATGAACATGCTAGTCTTGAAAAAGGCGTGGGTTCGAATCCCACTCTTGTCACTACACTGTTTTTTTTATGGTTTTTCTTTTTTGTTATATTAGCACCTCACAGCTTTCATCACTTGATTTTTGTTTTATTGTGATCTTTTATCCGTTTTGTTATAAGTTTGTTATATTATATATATTTTCTCTTTTATCTGCTTGTCTTTTTATTTTATTTATTACTCCTTTGATTTATTTGCTTCTCTTTTCGAACTCCTCTGATTTAGTATCTTAGCGACCCTCGGTTGATGTGCATCCTCCTAGCTATCACATCCAGAATCATCAGCGCAGCCATCAATGCAGATCACGGTTTCTATTTCGTCTCATGCCCCTCGATCCGCTCCTCAACCAGCTATCAAACCGCATCTATTTATATCGGCATTGGCTGATGCACTTCGTGTTGTGGCCCATGGTTCATGTGGTGCCCTCAGCGCACGCTCTCCATCTGAAACTCGCGCGCAATGTAACCTCTCCACGTTATCCCCCTCTCAGTAATACGCCTGCCCCGTCCGAGGCCCAAGACCGGGCTCTTACGTCTTACGACGTACAGCATGGCTATCGTTTCTTTCTATCTTGCCGAGCTTGCCTCGCCTGCCAGTCTCTAGCTCTTAGCTTCCCGTCTGCCAGCCTGCCAGCCTGACGTTGCATCTCGGTTGGGAAATCTGCTAATGCCAACTTTTAGCAAGTCGGATGGCCTGTTTCTCCGTAGTCTGTTGTCACCCCCTTTGCGTAAAAGTCCCTGCCTACTATCGAGATGGCAGCGGGTGATCAGTCACGGTCCTTTTCCGTAGCAACGGTCGCCGCTGTGCGAGTACGTCGTAGTATCACGTCGTAGGCAGTGACGTCGATGCTCTAGCCGAGCTTCTTATCTTGCCGAGCTACCTGATGCTGACAGAGAGGTCAGACCAGCGATGGATCATGAAGTCATACAAGAGAAGATCATGCAGAGCAGATCAGATAACAGCAACAAAGACACCGTTGGAGGAGACGCAAGCAAAGCCGAGAGAAAGGTAAGATATCTTGAGTGCAGACAGAGGGCGAGAGACATGCGAGCAGGTCTGTGTGCCGGATTGACTCGTCATTGTCAAGTCAAATACAACGTATTCAGTCTATTTCCATTTCTCCTGCTCAACAATGCCAAGGAGCAATCAAAGATGAAATGTAAATTGACACCCAACAGGACACCAATATGATGGATAAAAATAATAAAAAGGACAAAAGGACGAAAAGACGACTGGTCGAAAATAAAACATGTGAGGACTGCCGTAATACTCCATTAGAAGCAGTAAAAATAAAGTCACGATGGAAGCGAGTTTCCCCTCTGTCTCATTCGGAAGTCAGGGGAATCTGTCGGAGGACTCGGGGTGTGAGATTTGTAATGTGTAATGTGTCAAATGCGTGGAGAGCCCATTAGTAAGTAGAAGTAAATCAGAAAGTCGATCAATAGTCGAGAGGGAATCAGATCAAAGTGAATCCTCAATATGCTTAATTAAAGGGAATCAAGTGGTATGTGAATGGTAAAGAATGTAGATTACTCCGTGTATCTATGAAACGTAGCCTGTTCGGTGCCGGTTGGGCCACCTGAATGCAGGACGAGAGAACAGAAAAACAAAACAAGAGATTAAAAAAAAGAAACAAAAATGCAGTTGCTAGATAGAGTATTCCCATGCCGCCGCCCTGATAGTTGATGTATGCCCATGCGTTCGTGAAAAGACCAAGGAAATCCGTAAGTAATGAGAATGAGAAACAGATGATAGGATACAAAATACAGAACAAGCCAGTCCCATGGCCAACAGATAATAAAGGATAATAAGGTGTAAAGGGTAATGATGAGAAGAAGACGTGAAGATGAAGTGGTAATAAAAAAAGGTATAAGTGTCGTGATTAATACAGGGTAATGTTGAAAACAGAAAACAGTGGTGGTACAGTGGGAGACAGATGCGTGGAACGAGTGGTGACACTCGCCTCAGTCATCGACTCTGCGAGCCGGCTCGAGAGGGAGAGTGAAGGAGGGATGTCGATGCTCGCAGGCGCAGATGCGGTTGAAGAAGCCGCTGCAGTGGAATGCAGAGTGCGTGCAGGACGCGGCGGTGGTGCGAGGTCATCTTGACACTGAGCGTATGTAAGAGACGAGAGACAAGAGACAGGAGCCAGATGCTAGCTGCTCAGAGTCTCAGAGTGTCGTTCATGACGTCGTAGGAACGCCAGAGATCAGAGTTGCCGGGTCGTCTTGAGAGACAGTCCGGGGAAGAGAGTGCCGGAGAGAACGGGGAAACCGGAGAATAAGATAATATAAGAGTAGAGAGTCGAAGCCATGGCCAGACGCTTAGCTGCGTTTCGGCAGAGGAGGCAGAGGGCGGCTTGGCGGCGGGCCGGGGCAGGGAGGCAGCTGGGAAGGGCGCTGCTCCAGAAGCTCGAGCTGTGTAGAGGCCATTGTGAAGATGGTGATGTGGTTGGTTGTTGTAGATGTAGAAGAGTATCGACGAGTCAAGATGATCGTTGGTAGTAGTTATAGATGAGTAGACAGAGTGATGTTAGAGTAGATAGTAAAGTAGACAGTAGAGTAGATGGTAGTTTGAGTTGTTGTTGTAGACAGAGCAGAGTAGTAGTTGAGAGAAGAGAAAGATGATCGGAGGGAAGGCTGTGATCTTATATGGACAGGCAGTGACGACGAGAAAGGAGAGCAGTACTTGGCACGCAATTGCGAGAGTGTAATAAGAGTATGCGAGAGCGACAGAAGGAAAGAACGAAAAGAAGGCAGGCACGACGGAAAGGGGGGGGGGCGTGTAGCTAAGATTAGTTCAATTAAATAGCAAATAAATATATTAATATATAAATGTATTGTACCCGCTCTGTAATTTACGAGTTTGTGCTACAAGTACAAGTCGTACGGAGTGCACGATTAAAGATGAAAAAGGAGGAATGCAAGAGTATTACTCTAATCCAAGACACTGGACAAAGCCGGGAGCCTCCACCCAGACAAGACTTTAGTGGCTGGCTTCGGTTGCGCCAGGCCTAGCATGAGCAGCACCACCACTGAAAGATCGAGAGGAAAGCCACGAGGACAGGAAAACCAGGCAGCCAGCGAGGCTAGGCACCCCTGTAATGTGGTGACATGGGTGCATATATGAGATACAGGGGTAGGGTGGGTTTAGCAAGTAATTTGGTCGCCGTTTCGAAGTTGGGGAGAGTGAAAAGAGGAAAGCGACAGTGGACAGTGGACAGTGGACAGTGGACAGTGGACAGAGGAAAGAGGAAAGAGTGAGACGAAAAGGGACAAGAGGACAAACGGGAAAGAGCGGCAAGAGGACAGAACGAGAGAGGAACGTGGACAGCAGCAGCGAAAAGCATGTGCAGCCGACACTACGAGCTTACTGCTTACGAATGGCAAAAAAAGCGGTATGGAGAAGAAACGGAGCACGGAGTCGACTTCAGACGGACGTCTGACAAGAACAAAGAATTGTATGGGAATGGGGTGAATGGAGCGGATTGAAATGAAGCAAGGGATGAGAGACAATGCTGACTGTTTGTCTGGTGATTGTCTCGGTCTTTTCTTTTCTTGCCTGTGGCTGTCTTGTATGACGTTGTATGTATTGACAATGTCGCGGCGTATTCGAGTCTGTTGTCTTGGGTATTTTATTTGTTTATTTATTTGGTTTGATTTATTGAATTTGGTTTCTTTGATTTGATTCACGATTTGTCTGGTTTGATTCGTAAGATATCATTTATTACCTTTGACGACTGCCTGACGCTCACCGTCATGGCTGTTGGGCGACAGGGGTAGATGCAAGGAAGAAGAAATTGGTTTTTTCTTTTTTTTTTCTTTCTTTCAAAAGGCGAAAACGTTAAAAGAACAGCCGAACGCGAGACAAACAGAAACGAAAAAAAAAACTAAATAAACTAGATGCCGCGTGACTCGACACTAGCTGCCATGCCATGCCTTGACCGCTGCCTCCGATGCGGCGGACACCGGCAATGCGGAATAGGGCTGTCTCTTTTATATTTCTTTTCATTCTTTATTAAAGTGAAGTAGACGTCACTAATTACTTTGATATCTTCAGGCCAGTGTGGCTAGCCTAGACAATAAACGCCTGTTCAACACGCCGAGCCTCGTCTTACGTGCATATTTGTATGTAATTAGAATCAACACACGAAATAACGTAAATAAACTGCGCATTGCATGTTTCAGCAATGCATGCTACGCAGAACTCATACTGCCTGCAGTCAGCTGTAGATGCAATGTACATGCAATATCTGATGTAAGCCGCATGATGAGCAAGGGAGTACACAGGAAGACGTCGTAGTCAGACGCGAGGCGCAGCACGGGTGGACGGAACGGCAGCACAGAAGAGCGCATGAAAGTGGCTGCAATAGGGACGGTACAGAAGGGGATAAGAGGGACGGAGGCACACAGAGTCAGAGTGTAACGATCGGCATCAATATTGATAGTTGGTCAAATATTGACCTGTGTAAGCGTATGCGAAACAGTCCCATCCAATTTCATGAATCACACTGGCATCCCAACAAATTGATTCCGTGTGTTGTCCTCTTGGTCTCTACGATACTCCGTAGTTCTTTTTTATTTTTATTTTATCCCGTGTCTTTCATTTCATGCATACGGAGTACAACGGCTGATGGGTCCGTGGTAGAAGAAGAAGAAGTAAGAAAGAAGAAAAAAATCAGAAGGAAAAAGAAAAGGCGGAAAAGAAAAGGCAGGGCAAAAGAAAAGAACAACATATTAATTTCCCATCAATTTGGCACGGGCGGTGCAGCCGTAATAGAACCACTGCGCCAGGGGTGCCAGCAAAAGTACGGATCCTATTTACCAGCCAACGGGAGAATAATCACTATGCATACTCCGTATCTTTACAAAAGTTTAATTGATGCCAGCTGAGAATACGTTGCATTATCTCGCAGGTCGCCGGCCAGGCTGCCAGGTCAAGGGAGACTCAAAAGGCGGAAGAAAAAGAGAAGAAAAGAAATTACAGCGGGCCTGCATGACAAGTACCCTGCACCACAATCACAGGCAAAACAGCATGGAAGACAAAGATAGATACAAGCAGGCGGGCGCGAGCAACTGAAAGGTGGGGACAATGGAAGCATTTTGTGGTTCTAGGGCGTTCTAGCTGCCGGCACGCACCCACTTGCATTTGGGCCATTGGGCCATTTGGGACGGACGGAGCCTGGGAAATGAGATGAGATGAGATGAATGCACGAGCATGAATACGGAGAGTGCATAGGAGTAGGCGGCGGGAGGCGGGACTTTTTTTTAGTTGAGATGGCAAGGTACGTCGAGAGGTACACAGAGCGGGACGACGAGAAGTGACCTGGAATAAACGATGGCGATGATGGGCGATGATGAGCGATGGATGACTGATCAACGGTGTATTGGAGGAGGATGTGAATATTACATCACACTAGGAAGGAGCAAGGCATCGTGAGGGAGCAGAATATACAAAACAGGATAGAGCAAAAGAGACAAATTAGGAAAGAGCGAATATAAAAAAGGAAAGAGCAGAGTCGGGCAATGCGACATCGTCATAGCAGGCAAGAGCGGCAGTGGCAAGGCGATGATTATTTCGTGATTATTTCCCATCACCATCACGTTTGATGTTCCTCTGAATAGAATACCTTCTCAAAACTACAAGTTAAGCACTGCAATCCTTCGGCAGTGCGGTGAACAGGCGGTAACACAAGAGGAAAAAGGAGACGGACGAACGAGCGTTTGGGTACCAACGACGACCGAACTACGGAGCAAAGCGCGCCGAGCGAATAGGAGCGAGCCAGAAAAGCCAACGACGAGGCGAAATGCAAAAATTCACGAAAAAGTGTGGAAAGTCACAAGCACCGACGGGATGCACACAATTCGACATGACAGCAAATGGAAATACGGTGAGGCCCGGGCGGAAGGCTGCCAAAAGAGAAAGAGAAGAAAAAAAGAGAAAAAGAAAAAGAAAAAGAAAAAAGAGAGAAGAAAAAAGTTGTCAAAAGAGAGGCTAAAAAGAATTTTCTTGACAAGGATGAAACTGGCCGGGGTCCTGATGTGACGGCGTGTAATGAGTGTTTTTGTATGTATTCGTAATGCCTTTTGACGTGAAAATCTCTTTCAGTATTAATAATGAGATAATCAACGATCCGACGAGTTGGTTAGTGGTCAAGAGCCTAGCTTCCAGGGGGAGGCGAATGTCGCCGTTTGTAATGTCTCTGTTCCTGGTGGCGTCCCTTGATCTTGCCCGTTTCGGCTTAATGACGTACGGTTGGAGTCGTGCGACCGAAGGGGGGAAGACGGGACGAAACAAAGCAGACAGCACTCTAAGCATATGTCTTCAGACACGTACGACAAAAGACAGCAGACAAAGACAGGCAAAGACGACAAAAAGACAGCCGAGGCGTGGGTGCAGACGGACCAAACAGCGGATCGTAAATACAAATGCTACTAAATGCTAATGCGAATGCTCATGCTAATTTCGGCTTCTGATCTTCATTGATTTTCCTTTTGACTTAGTATCTGATCTGCCTTGCAACGAGTACATTAGTTTGGGTACAGCTGCAGGCGCGCTACAAGTAGCCTCACTTGCCAGCGCTTACCTGCCACACACCACACACACCACCGCTAAGAAGGAGGGATCCCAGGGATGAGGAAGCTAAGAAGTAGCCTGATAGTGACAACTATCAAATGGAAAATAGGATCAAAGACAGCGGTACAGAGTAAAGACACTGAAAATAAAGGGTAAGAATCTTCATACCCTCTTTTCATCTCACTGCATACGTGACATTGCCTGCGTCGTCATTCGTCAAGTCCGGAGCATCCCTTTTCTTCTCGTCTTCTCTGTCCTCTCTCTAATAATTCTTGTCGTCGGTTTCTCCTCATGCCGGAGATCGGTTTCACATCAGCTGCACGCAAGCTGAGAGCTAATACTAGTCGCTTTCGTCTGAGCGGTACCTGAATCAAGAAACCTAAATCTGAATCAATACACCTGCGACATCCGTATATGAGATGCATTCCAGAAGCGAAGTACTAGGCAGCCGAGGCTCCGATGCGACTACGGAGCAGCCGTTGAAGCAAAACAAGTACCGGTTATTAAATGGTTCTACTCCGTAATCTAATGGTATCTACGTAATAGTATCTAACAGTCAATAGATGGATACCACAGAGGACAAAGTAGATAGAGATGCAAGATAGATACGATGAACCAAAACAGTGGTAAGACGGCCGTGCTCAGTGTCCAGTGCGAATGGTAGGGAACACGAGAGGCTGGTCTGCATTCGACAGGCGGCAACAAGAGGAAAAAGGCCCGGGAGTCCGAGGTACTCCGTATTCTGTAAGCATAAGCACAGAAGCGAGCCACACCAGGTCATAGGGTCATATATATGTGGTCATAGGGTCAGACGAGAAAGCGCCAGCCCCCAAGGCAAGCGGCTAACCGAGTCGCCGTGCACTGTCAGGCTTGTTCCACGTGTCGTCTACACTACGAATACACTACCAAGATGAATATGCACTATCTTATTGACTACGATATTTGCTATGACATGTACTCGGGTACTTACGCTCGGAGTACGAGCTCACGGAGATGATAATGCAAACTCATTACACTAGCCTATGCTATTTATGTACGATGCGGTCATTCGGGCCATTCGCTCCACTCCCAGACGACTGGGTTGGCGACGTTGGCGACGTTGGCGACGCTGGCTTGTTGGGTTGGGTAGGGGCCTAGGGGGTGAATCTTGTGTCTTGGCTTGGTGTGACAACGGTGACGAGGCCAGCTCGCCAGGTGAGTGAGGACAAGCACAAATGCCATGGGACAAGGGACGAGGGACGAGAGGAGACGGAGGCGAACTGGGAAATTAGGTGAGGAGCGACACGGACGGCAGCTCCATAGAAGGCAGATGGAAGAAAAAGTGCGACGTTGTTGTCGGAGATGTAGCGGTGAGGCCGTTACGGTGAGAGGTGAGGGTCAGAGGGTCAGGGTCAAATGGCATTGAGATGAGTGGAGGGTATGGCAAAGGGTCGTAAAGCGAGGACGGAGGGATCAGGGATGGACGATTTGGATGTGAAAATAGATGTGTAGAAATGTCAGAAAAGAAGGGGAAAAGAAGGCAGAAGAAGGATTGGAGATGAGGAAAAAAACAAAAACATAAATAGAAGAAGAAAAGAAGGTGAGGGCCCGAATAAGAAATACGACGTAACGGTGAAGATTTTTATTTACATTTACTTTCGTCTTCTTTTCGGGATCTTATTTTAGGGATTGTTTTATGTCGCTGTTGTCCTTTCCCTCTATTATTTTCTTTTGCTTCTTCCTTTTCCCTGCATCTTAAATAACGATGGAGCAGGTGGGCTGCATGAGCATATGCACAATAAGATGATCTCTCAGTTTGCTATTATTTCCTTTTTCGCTTCTTTCTTTTTCTGCTTGAAATCTTCAGCGACGGCAGAATCTACGACACGATGTAAGCAAAAAGAAGAAAAAATAGAGAAACAAAAGAAACTACTCCGTAAATATGGAAGAGTCAGACATACGGTGAAGGCGTTGCATGAGTTCAGCCCAACCAACTGACTCGGAGGAGACAGAACGTCGCAGTGGCTTTTAAAGACAATCACAAGGCTGTTCACCGGTAGTCACACAAGACCAATATCAATAACAACCAATATATGTGACACATCCAATAATACTCAATACTTAAAAATAATTATCTTTAATATTTAATCACTCATCAGAATCATCCATCAGAATCACCCAGGATAAATAATACCGAGACCGTGCTTCTGTGGATGCCTACGGAGCAGAGGCCTGCACACAATTGCCCATTCTTTATTTTACTTTATTTTTAAGCATGACTTCGGAGCACTGCCTGTGAATTCACTGCCAGCAGAATCATGACATCTCACTCTGCTATGCACCTGAGCCTTGTGCACGGAATGTCGAAAAGGGGGTGGGGTGTGTCTTGTGTGTTCTCTGTATTTTGCGTGCTTGCGTGTTTGTGCGTTTTTGTATTTTTGTGTTTTTGTATTTTGTGTTTTGTGTGGGTTGCAGGGTACTTGTCCGTGTTAAATAATAGAATACACAGAATCGTCCAAGGCGTTCATGCCGTGCCCCTACCGGTCTGCCGTCTTCCGTTTGGTCGCTGCGTGCTGCCGCTGTCTGGTTTCTCCATATCTCACGCCCTGGTTCCGTGTTGGCTGTTGGCTGTTGGCTGTTGGCTGTTCTGCTGCTCCGTACATCCTCATGAATCCTTATCACGGCACGCACAGCACGGCTGCATAGTACTTTTGCAGAATACCGAATAGATACAGACACAAGATACCAGATAGTCGTGGATCTGCGCAAATACGAGTAAGCCTCGTCCATACCCTTTGGCCACATGCCCATAATCTATCTGCATACGACCTAGCCAATGCTACATCAATTGCCAAGCGAGTCTCTCGGAGTTACTCACTCACTTTATTACCACTCCCCAGTAAGCATTTATGCCTGCTCTGTGGCTGAATGATCTCGATGCCGTCAGCAGACCGGCGCAATCGGCCACATTCCTTCTCTTACGACTTATCTATGACAACATACGTCGCACGCAGGCTCCCCTAATCCTCCGACGGGATATCGCGGGAACGAGTGTTATGACGTGGACATGTATGTACGGCCCGAGCATCGAAAGATAAACACAGAGATAATAAAATACAGACACGAGATGGGAGATTGTGCAGAGGGCAGAGTGATGCCGCCTGCGGGTACTTGGCGTAATGCTCACATCGACATATGCTTAATGCTGAATGCTCTGTTTTCCGAGAAACGAAACACAGCATGTTTGCTTCTGCCACCCTGCTTGTATCGTAGTTCGATCTACTTTGTTTCCATGCTTTTTGCCTCCCTCTTGAAACAGCACATCCCACCACACCACATCACGCCACCCAATGACATGTGACCGTTGATACCAGCCCAACTCATCACAAGAGCCCGCACGAGCCCGCAACGTGCCGTTGTTTCATCTACGCCCATTTGATCACCTTGGCCCGAGCAAGATCCCAGTAGCGCGATGGTTTCGGGTCTACGAGTATTTACTGTCCTCGAGCTGTGATGCCTTGTACCGTGCCCAGCTGCATGACCATCACCTATCGACCTGTTTCGAAACGTGATGACACTACTATCGTCGTAGACGAAACAAAGTTCGAAGTAAAAGCTTATATAATACAACGACATCATGACCGGCTAATACGCTACCCTAGTGCCACGACCTGGAATGCATATATGCTTCTCCTCACGCAAGGTGCGCCGCCAATACCCCGTTGCTGCTTTGCCTGGGCTCCGCTTAAACAAGAAGACGACTTCCTAGCTACCGCTCAACAAGCCGATGACCGGGCCCATGTAATCCCGCGAGAGTCTTGCAGCTCTTGTATCTAAGCATATGCAAATTGCACCATATTGCTGTTATTGTCCTCACCCTGGAAGGGCAAATGTGTGGAGATGCGGGGTCGGAGTCTAGTGTCGTTGACTTGTCGGTGCCGGCCCGGCGCGTGCGCATGGTCATATAGGACGTCGCCTTGAATTCAAAACCTAAAGTCAACACGGCCAATAACTACTGTAAACAAGATGACGACTAAAATTGCCGTCCTCGACGACTACAAGGGCCATGCGGCGCCCGCATTTGCGAAGCTGGACCCGGCCAAGTATGAGGTGTCCTACTTCCCCGACACCCTGCTGCCCTATGGCCATCCCAGCACGCCGCAGGCCGAAAAGGACAAGCTGGCCGCGCGCCTCGAGCCGTTTGCTATCATCAGCACCATGCGCGAGCGCACGCCGTTTCCCGCCGAGCTCGTCCAGCGCCTGCCCAACCTTAAGCTGCTCCTGACCACGGGCAACCGTAACCTGGGCCTGGATCTCGACGCCTTCAAGAAACAGCACGTGCCCGTCGCCGGTGCCCTCGGAACGAGCGTGCCGGCTGGCCAGCGGTCGCCCACCGGCGTACCGGACAGCACAACACAGCATTTTGTCACACTGCTGCTAGCCGCCGCGCGCAATGTGCCCGCGGACGACCTGTCTGTCAAGACGGGCGGCTGGCAGACGGGCCTGCCGCCGTTTGGCCTCGGCGGCAAGGTCTATGCGACGCTGGGACTGGGCCGACTGGGCGCCTCGACGGCCAAGCTGCTGCACCTCGCCTTTGGCATGAAGGTCGTGGCCTGGAGCGAGAACCTGACGCAGGCCAAGGCCGACGCTGCCGCCGAGAGTGTCGGGCTGCCCGCCGGCACGTTCACGGCCGTGTCGCGCCACGACCTGTTCAGCACGGCCGACGTGCTCGCGATCCATGTCGTGCTGTCCGACCGCTCGCGCGGGCTCGTCACCAAAGCCGACCTCGAGCTGATGAAGCAGGATTCCATCTTTATTAATACTTCGCGCGGGCCCATTGTTGTCGAACAGGACCTGCTGGACGTGCTGCGGCGCGGCAGGATCAACCGTGCCGCGCTCGACGTGTTTGACATTGAGCCGCTGCCCAAGGACAGCCCATGGCGCACGACGGCGTGGGGCGGCGGCGACGGCAGCAGCCAGGTCGTGCTGACGCCGCACATGGGCTACGGCGAGGGCAGCACAATGAATGCGTGGTACGAGGTGCAGGTGGACAATATCGGCCGCTGGGCGCGCGGCGAAGAGCTACTATTTCCAATGGCGTAGATCAGATGGACGATATACAATATATACAATATACAATATCAAATAATCAAATAATCAAATAATATGCATGGCTAAGTAAAGTTACAACCGCGCCGGCATGCGGCTGGCACCGTCAAGACGGATCACGACACCGTTGAGCATTGTGTTTTCGATTGCGTGCCGTGCGAGGACAGCAAACTCGTCTGGCCGGCCCGCACGCAGCGGAAACTCCATGCTCTTGAGCAGCGACTGCCGCACCTTGTCCGTCATCGCCGACGTCATGCTCGTCTCAAACATGCTCGGTGCGATGGTGACGACGCGCACGCCGTGCTTGGACAGGTCGCGCGCCATCGGCAGTGTCATGGACGCGACGGCGCCTTTGGATGCTGCGTACGCCACCTGGCCCATCTGGCCCTCGAATGCCGCGGCACTCGCCACCATAATCACAACACCGCGCTCCTTGTCGGGGCCGTCAGGGGCACCGGTCGGACCGTCGGCGGCCATGTGGGGCAGCACCTGTCTCACGAGATCGACGGTGCCGCGCAGGTTGACGTTCATGACAAAGTCGAAGTTGTCCATGGGCAGGGGCTTGAGCTTGCGGTCGAGGATGAGGCCGGGGAAACCGACACCAGCGGCAGGCACGATACCGCCGAGCGGCTTGTGGGTGGTCTCGGTGATCCAGGCGACGATGCCGTCGACGGCGGCCTTGATGGTGTCGGTGTCGGTGACGTCGACAGGCCAGAACTTGGCCACCTTGTCATTGCCGAGCGCTTTTGCGGCGGCTTGGCCTTCTTCGTCGTTGCGGTCGAGCAGGGCAACGGCGGCACCATGGCTCACGAGGTCCTCGGCGACGGCACGGCCCAAGCCAGAGGCACTGATGACGAGTTAGCAGAGTAGACAGACGAAAGAATTGCCGAGGAAGACGTCTTTGGGAAACTCACCCGCCGGAGATGACAAAAGTGCGGCCTTCAATCTTCATCGTGGATGTGAATGCTATGAACGGGATGAAGATATAAAATAAATTGAGTAGTAAATGTAGAAAAAATATAGAGCCAAACACAAATAAGAAAAATATAAAGATATCACAGATATACGACCAGATATACGACCGTGGTTGTTTTCCGAACCTCGCCTCGGCATGTGAAGAGAGACCCAGTAATATGACAGCATGCAGTCTGGCAGCGTATGGGGTCGGAGGCGCGACTCAGCGCCTGTGAGGAGTACGGAGGTACTTCCCCAGCTTCTCCTCTCGGCATGTCCCCACTCATGTCTTAGTCGGACGGTGGCTTGACTTCAGCCACAGCTACAGACACCACTCCATAAACGGCCCAGACCGTAAACGGACCCATATTTTAGATCGCTACTTACGAGTAGAGATAATACTGAGAGATAAGAGAGATTGCTAGCAAGTGGAGCAGACGCATTACAGCGAGCAGCGAGCACTGGCCTTTGGGCGCTGATGCATATTAATAGTGCTCTTTATCAAAAGTCTGGACCTGGGTTGGGTGACGTCCCGCAGTGCTGCTATCAACTCCCCGGACCCCTGTGAAACTTTGTGCATCACCTGCACCCTCTCACACTCCTGCATCACCCCTCGACACTTGATACTCGCGACTTGTTTCTGCCCACGAGCCGATCGAGATCCGACAATTTGACAACGCTGTCTTCCACACAGCACCCTTGCCCAGAAACTAGGTCGACTGCAAAGACGAAAACAGCTCAAGCTCCTATAAACTTGACAGAACAAGACAACGAGTCGCCATCACCGGCGCCACCGGATTGAAAACCGCGCGGCCGGCGACGCCCGATAAGGCCCAGAAGCACGGTTCACGACTCGCGGATTCACGGACTGAAGGAAGCAGCACTGCAGCACACAGACGAAGACCACAACATATATACAATGACTCGACCGCGGGGGTCCTCTGCGACCAGCGAGGACAGTACGGGCACAGCCCGCGACCAGGTGCGAGACGGCCATGATGGGACGACACGAAGATGACTCCGGTGGAAGTGGGAGTGGGAGCGACAGCGGCAGCGACAGTGAACGGGACGAACACGAACAAGAACAAGCACTGACAGACAAGGAACTCGGAAGCATGTACGACTACCTCGCCAAGATCATCCTGCTCGGACCCAGTGGGTGTGGAAAGTGAGTATAGAACTCGGACGGGCTCTCATGGCGTTGATAGCTGATCGCACTCGTAACATCTGCTAACCTGCAGATCGTGTCTCCTCCACCGCTTCGTTAAGAACGAGTGGCGCGTCCTCTCGTCCCAGACCATCGGCGTCGAGTTCTCCTCCAAGATCATCAAGGTCGGCACCGGCGCCCGCCGCAAGCGCATCAAGCTCCAGCTCTGGGACACCGCCGGCACCGAGCGCTTCCGCTCCGTCTCCCGCTCCTACTACCGCGGCGCCGCTGGTGCCATCCTAGTCTACGACGTCACCGCACACCGCACCTTTGAATCGCTGCAGCCCTTCCTCAACGATGCGCGCGCCCTCGCGTCGCCGAACCTCACTACGCTGCTCGTCGGCAACAAGCTCGACCTCGCGACCGACCTCATCGACATCAACCCGCGCGTCGATGTCTCGTCTACCCCGGCGTCGTCCTACCCTGCTTCGTCCTACCTCTCGTCGTCGCCGTCGTCTGTGGCCACGGTCACCCCGGGTGCCAGCTATACGCCAGCACCAACGCTCGGCACGCAGCTGAAAGCAACCGTCGCCGAGGGCCGCGACGTCACAACGACCGAGGCCGGGCGCTGGGCCAATAGCGTCAACGTGCCGGTAGCGCTCGAGGTGAGCGCGCTGAGCGGCGAGGGCGTGGACGAAGTGTTTAGCCGCATAGCGCGCATGATCTTGACCAAGATTGAGCTCGGCGAGATCGACCCCGACGACCCGATGAGCGGCATCCAGTACGGCGATGCAGGGGCCAGCTGGAACGCGGGCACGGCGAGTGACGGCGGGAGTGTCAAGAGCTACATCACGGAAGAAGGGGCATCGTCATCGGGTGGTGCACGACGGCGCAGGGCCGCAGCCGGTGCCGGAGCTGGCCGACGAAACAAGCGCGGCGGCGGCATGGCCCTGCGCGAGTGGGAGGAGGTGTTTGCGATACCGCGGCGGCGGCGGGACAACTGCGGCTGCTAGATCTGTCCTATCCGTTGACGGACGTCAGAGAGGGAGAGTGCGGCACGAGCCTGCATAGACTATTTACGACACGATACCTCATGTTTTCTTTTTTGTTCTATTTCCGTTTCTGTTTCTGTTTACTTCCTCACCCCATCATCTGCTTTCTTCCCTATTACTCATGTTTATTCTGCATTCTTCAGCACCGTCATTGTCGTCTAGCCAGCTTCATCTATACCCCAAGGGGTTGTTAATAATGCTTTATTTCTTTTATTTCTATATATTTCCCTAACGCTTCTCTGTAACCTACCTCCTTCTTCACACCTGGCTACCTAATATCGACATCTACCCGCATCTACCCGCATCTACCTGCATTTACCTGCATCTACGTCATCCACGCCTCTACTTCTGACCTGTATTTTTCTGTTAGCTTTATTCCAGCCTTACGTATATTTTTCCACTGTTTTTTACCAACTCGCCTTCTACGCACATGCCAAGAGCAAGCCTTGCAGAGTTTAAATAGACAAAAATCCTTCTATCCAGCTGCCGTCATGGTGATACTATGTACAGCAGAGGACCATGTTATCTTATGTAATCATCGTTGCACCTGCTTGTCTCATAAATACGCATTTAGGCTGATTAGGAAGGACCGTTGGGTAGCGTTAGCTTAAAATGGTGCGGAGGGCCCTCCTCCGTGCCTTCCACAAGAGTAACCGGCTAGCCCCACTAATACCGACTAACACTGCATCTGCACATCCTCGTAACCTTCCATGTAACATGTGACCTGTGCGATCTCTATGCAAGCTTCCGGCAAGAGCTGTTGCTGTTTGGGAAAGTACCACGAGCCGCCTCATTTGACCCCCCACATAGCACCATAACCTGTGTACGAGTACTCTCTCCATCTAAATCTCGGCGCTGCCTCCCCCGAGGTCAACTTGAATGAAGTGAGAAAACAGAGATCAAGTAGAAGAACAAGGCTTACTCTTGGCAGGCACGCTTATACTTGTATACTTGTGTACTCGAGCTGCAGTGTTTATATACGATGGTCCTCCTCCCGCCTCGTCTGGACGATCCCACCACAGATGACCAGGCCGTCCCTCTACTAAACAACACATCTTCTGGAATCATGGCTTTCCACTCTCTTACTGTCGATCAGGGCTGGCAGTTCAAGCAGGCCGATGCTGAAGAGGCCAGCGGCGTCGGCGAATGGCGCTCCGTCGGCCAGTTCCCGACCAATGTGCACCTCGACCTGCTCGCCCACAAGCTCATCCCGGATCCGTACATCGGCAAGAATGAAGAGGCCGTGCAATGGATTGGCGAGCGGCGGTGGGTGTACAAAGCATCGTTTGTGACGCCGCCTGCTTCTTCAGCGGCGGGTGCTGCATCCGTCCTCGCGTTCGACGGCCTCGACACCTTTGCCACGGTCGTGCTTAACGGCCACACCATCCTCGAGAGCGACAACATGTTCATCCCCTACCGCGTGGACGTCACCTCGTCTCTGAGTCCCGCCGGCAAGGAGAACACCCTGGAGATCACCTTTGACAGCGCCTATTTGCGTGGCTGGCAGCTCGTTGACAAGTACCCCGACCACAAGTGGGGCTGCTGGAACGGCGACAGCTCACGGCTGGCTGTGCGCAAAGCACAGTACCACTGGGGCTGGGACTGGGGCCCGGCCTTGATGACATGCGGCCCGTGGCGGCCGATCCGTCTCGAGACGTACACTTCCAAGATTGCCGACCTCTCGTTTGAGACGGTCGTCGACAAGTCTCTGGCGTCGGCTACCGTCAAGGCCAATGTTGAGATTGAGACGCTGGGTACAGCACCGAGCTCGTCCCCACGGGTTCGCATCGACGTGTCCCTTGGCGATGTGGCCGTTGCGTCCGAGACTGTTGCCACCGTTGCTTCCAAGAACGACAAGGGCGACTCTACAGCTACAATCACGACGGCCGCAGCAGCCTTCCACATCAGCTGCCCGGCGCTGTGGTACCCTGCACGCTACGGAGAGCAGCCGCTATACACGGTGCGGGCGACACTGCTAGCAGACACCACCGACGAGCCTGCCCACGAGATCAGCAAGAAGATTGGCCTGCGCCGTGCCGAGCTTATCCAACGCCCCATCAAAGATCAGCCCGGCACGTCCTTCTTCTTTGAGGTCAACAACATCCCCATCTTTTCCGGCGGTAGCGACTGGATCCCGGCCGATAACTTCATTCCGCGGATCAGTGACAGCCGCTACTACGACTGGGTGAAGCTCGCACTCGACGGCAACCAGGTCATGATCCGCGTCTGGGGCGGCGGCATCTACGAAGAACAGGCCTTTTATGATGCCTGTGACGAGCTCGGTGTGCTTGTGTGGCAGGACTTCATGTTTGGCTGCGGCAACTACCCGGCGTGGCCCGAGCTGCGCGAGTCCATCCGCCTTGAGGCCGAGGTCAATGTGCGCATGCTGCGGCACCACCCCAGTATTGTGATTTGGGCAGGCAACAATGAGGACTACCAGTACCGCGAGGAGCAGAATCTTGAGTACGACTATGCCAACAAGGATGCCGAGAGCTGGCTTACCACCGACTTCCCTGCGCGCTACATCTACGAAAAGATCCTGGCCGACGTTTGCTCCTCCCTGATTCCCGACACGTACTACCACTACGGCTCGCCCTGGGGCGGTGGTGTCGACACGCACGACCCGACCGTTGGCGACACCCACCAGTGGAACGTGTGGCACGGCTCGCAGGAAAGATACCAAGACTTTGACAAGCTCGTGAGCCGCTTCGTGTCCGAGTTTGGCATGGAGGCGCTCCCGAACATCAAGACGATCGATGCTATGCTGCCCCTGGGCCGCCGCGACCCCGACCGCTACGCGCAGAGCTCGACACTCGACTTCCACAACAAGGCAACCGGCCATGAACGCAGACTGGCGCTGTACCTCGTCGAGAACATGCGGTACGGACCGGACCCTCTGGAGCAGTACGTGTACTATACCCAGCTGATGCAGGCCGAGTGCCTTGCGTCCGCGTACCGGCTGTGGAAGCGGCAATGGAAGGGTCCCGGCCGCGAGTACTGCGGCGGCGCGCTGGTGTGGCAGCTGAACGACTGCTGGCCGGTGACAAGCTGGAGTATCTGCGACTTCTACCTGCGGCCCAAGCATTCCTACTACACCGTGAAGCGCGAGATGGCGCCGCTGACGATCGGCATAACGCGGAGCGAGACGGAAAAGGTGGTCGGCAGCAATCCACACAGCCGCGTGGACGTCAAGAAGGAGACAACAATCGAAATATGGGGCTCCAATCTGACGGTCGAGGATCTTGCCGGCGTGGACTGTGTAGTGCGCGCATGGGATGTCGAGACTGGCCAACAGACGTACGAAAAGACGGTCGAAGCGGGTATTGTGCTCGAAGCGAACCGCTCGACTGAGCTGGCGGCGTTTGCCGTGCCGGGCGAGCCTGGACACGAGGCACGCACAGTCGTGGCTGCATACCTCGAAAAGGACGGAAAGCAGCTTGCGCGGTACGTCAACTGGCCGGAGCCGCTTAAGTACCTGCACCTGCCGGAGCCCAAGGACCTGTCTGTTGTCCTGTCGGCGGATGGCACGGGCGTCGAGATTTCTTCGAGCGTCCCGATCAAGGGAGTTGCCATCGAGCTTGAAGACGACGAGGCCGAGGAGGATGTTGTCAGGTTTGACGACAACCTGATTGACATTGTGCCGGGCGAGACGGTGACGATTGGTGTGACGGGTGCTACATCGGCAACCAAGTTCAAGGCACGGTACCTCCAGTAGCCGATAGTCGATGACCGGCAGATTAGCACAATTTAGCTCGATACTTTCCATAGATTTCAGAATGCAAAACAATATTACAGGATACGAGAAGCATACAGGCTTAAGCATATAGAGTACGGAGTAACGTGCAGGAAGCGGCAGATCTTCGGTGCGGAGTTGCCTAATTGGTCACTTAAATACCAGCATCGTGGAGTATCGGTCTACCACTTTTTGAGGGAATTGGCTGGGCTCCACGAGTGGCCAGACTTTTAGGTTCTTGCTTCTTTCGCCTCTCGCCATTCATTTTATTTGTGTAGGTTTACTAATTGCATGATTATTGTCTGCTTATAATTGCATGGTATCTGCTGGTCACACGTGGACCACCCAGCAAGAGGTTCCTGCCGTGTTAAGCCGTCCCGAGCTGTGACAGAGAATGAGGAGACATGGGAGGTAATCCGGTATTGCGGTAGCATGTCGGAGTTCCTTATTACTGCTTATTATAGTGATTGGCAAGCTGATTAGAGTACAAAGCAGAGAATCAGGGTAGTGCAAATAGTGGTTGACAGGCTGATTAGAGTAAGCAGAGAATGAGAGTGCTCATTCCTCTGGTGTGGGGGAAAGCGGGGGAGACTGTCCAGATGACTTGAAGGAGTGGGGGACAGGAAATATTAAGATGGGAAACAGAAGGAGCAGCCGTGAAAAAGTCAACAGGAAGGAGCGACTGGGCGTTAAAGAAGGGGACAAGACAATAGGTAAATTAAGCAAAGGAAAGAACAGAGGATAGCAATACAAACTAGGCAAGAACAAAAAGCCAAAAGGAAAGAGCGACTACAGCACACAGAACACCATGCGCTGCCATAGGAAGGAGCCAGCTGCTACCCCAACTCGGCAAGCTTGCTTTTTTTCTAGGCAATTTAGGCTGATCTATTAGCTTCACCTTTGGGTATTAGTCCTGCTACGAGTTGGGGTTTGAGCTGTGTGCTATGATATTGATATTTGGACATCCGAAGAAGAATCCAGGGTATTTGAACGTGTTTTTATGTTGATCTGTCTTATCTTCTCTTCTTTACTTTTTGCTGATCTCGTGTTTCCTTCTGTCGGTTGCTCTTGCCTCTTGCCTCTTGCTTCTCCGCACAACTCCGCACGCGAACCGGTTTCTCTGATCGCATACCTCGTCATCTGCTCCTTCCTCTTCTTCCTCTATTCTCCCTGCGCTTTCCTTTCCTGCTCTTTCTTCCCTCCCAGCTTCCGTCCCTGACATCAGCTTTTACTATCCCGGCTCTCTTCTTCACACATCTCAACTTCAGCCTCTTTCTTCCCAGACATCAACAATCACATTCACAATGGCTGCTACCGACGGCAAGTCTGTAAGTACACAACCACAGCAAAAGCTACACCCGATCCACGCGCTCGTCTGACACTGCAGAACAAATCGTTTGTGCTCAACAAGCCGCACGACGTCAGCTTTGAGGAGCGCCCCGTGCCGACTCTCAGCTCGCCCCACGAAGTCCTCGTCGCCGTCAACTACACGGGCATCTGCGGCTCCGATGTCCACTACTGGGAGCACGGCGCCATTGGCCACTTTGTCGTCAAGGATCCCATGGTCCTGGGCCACGAGTCTGCCGGTACCGTCGTTGCTGCCGGTGACGAGGTCTCGGATCTCAAGGTCGGCGACCGCGTCGCTCTTGAGCCTGGCTACCCCTGCCGCCGCTGTGTTCAATGCCTCGGCGGCCTCTACAACCTGTGCCCCTTGATGCGGTTTGCCGCTACCCCGCCCTACGACGGCACCCTGGCCGGTTTCTGGAAGGCACCCTCGGACTTCTGCTACAAGCTGCCCGAGCAGGTCTCGCTGCAGGAGGGCGCCCTCATCGAGCCCCTGGCCGTTGCCGTGCACATTGTCGGCCGTCAGGCACGCGTGACCCCCGGCCAGTCTGTCGTCGTCATGGGTGCCGGCCCTGTTGGTCTGCTGTGCTGTGCCGTGGCCAAGGCATACGGTGCCACCAAGGTGGTGTCGGTAGACATTGTCGACTCGAAGCTGGCGTTTGCCCGCGACTTTGCGGCGACGCACACCTACAAGAGCCAGCGTGTATCGTCTGAGGAGAACGCACGCAACATTGTTGAGACAGCCGGCCTGGCCGACAACGGCGGTGCGGATGTCGTGATTGACGCATCGGGCGCCGAGCCTAGCATCCAGGCGAGCTTGCATGTTGTGCGCAGCGGCGGCACATATGTGCAGGGCGGCATGGGCAAGTCGGACATTACGTTCCCGATCATGGCTCTGGCGATCAAGGAGGTCACTGTGCGCGGTAGCTTCCGCTACGGCTCGGGCGACTACCGCCTGGCCATTGAGCTGGTGGCATCGGGCAAGGTCGACGTGAAGAAGCTGATTACCCAGACGGTGCCCTTTGAGAGTGCCGAGGAGGCTTTCAAGAAGGTCAAGACGGGCGAGGTCATCAAGATTCTGATTGCCGGCCCCAACGAGAAGTAGTCTTCTCGTCGTCTCGTTTTGGTATCTTGTGTCATGGTTTTGGTCTAATTTGAGTTTATGTCGAGTCAATGGCTGGTGTTCTACTGGGATGTGTTATGTTAAAAGTTCCGAGTTTAGAGAAAAAGAATAGCATTTCAAAGCAAGAGAAAAGAGTAGTGATGAGGGCAGGACAGTGCTTGGCCGATGGCCGACAGACGGCCAACTATCGCCAAACAGCTCCATATTGGCCACCTTTTTACTGGACTCACCACAACGGCTTCAGCAGCTCTGTCTGTTGCCCGTCATTGATGGCGGGGCTTCATGACCGCTATTCCGCTCTATTTAGGAAAAGTTAGCTGCATTCATACGCTTCTGCGCGGTAACAAAGAGCCGGTGTTAAAAGTGTAATAAATCGCTAGTTATAGTGTATCTAGTGATATACTACTTGGCATTCCTGTCATAATACTATATTTACTGCACGGCGGCCTGGCCGACAAGCATCGGCTATCTGTGTGAAGCTGTCTCTTAGTTCTGTATCGCTTGTCATGCCTTATCAAGAGCCGATAGGAACGAGAAGGATGGCTGCCGGAAGAGGGACGAGGAGAGCTCCGATGATAGCTCATGCTGTCTTGCGTTGCATGCATCATTTCTTTTGATTCCTTCTAGCTATTTGCTCTTGGTTGATTTCTTTTGTTTTATTATTAGTTTCTTGGCTTTTGTTCTGCTGCATTGCTTCGTTGGCATATTCAGGACAGGCACCATTACTCTAAACAGAATGCTCGACTTGATCATTCGCAATGGCCGAATCGTGCGTCCCCTCCCTCGCCCTCTTTCTATTATATATCTCTCACTTTTCTTTCTATGTTCACCTCTCTTCGCAAGACTAACATCATAGGTAACGGCTGCCGAGATCCTGCCGGCTGGCTTGGAGATTGGTATCAAGGATGGCAAGATTGCCATGATCGGCGCGGGCCTCGAGGCGGCAGCCGGTCCGGAGACCGAGATTGTCGATGCCGAGGGCGCCTACATTACCCCTGGCGGCGTCGACTCACACGCACACATTGAGCAGGACAATGCGCCAACGGGCGATACCTGGGAGACGGGTTCGCGCTCGGCATTGGCAGGCGGCAACACGACGGTGCTGGCATTTGCGTCGCAGAAACGCAACGAGCCCAGCGTCTGGACGTGCGTGGACAACTACCACGCCAAGGCCACGGGGCATGCCTACTGTGACTACGGCTTTCATGTGATTCTCACGAATGCGTCGGATCAGATCTTGGAGGAGGAGCTGCCGCAGCTGCCTGCCAGAGGAATTACGAGTGTGAAGCTGTACATGACGTACCAGCCACTGAAGCTCGGCGACGGTGACCTGTTCAACATCATGATGGCGGCACGGTCGCTGGGGATCACGACGATGATCCATGCCGAGAACAACGACATTGTTGAGCAGATCTCGGCGCGGCTCGTGAAGAAGGGTAACCTGCAGACACACTTTCATGCGGTGGCGCGGCCGCAGATCGCCGAGAGCGAGGCGACGTACCGCGCCATCAGTCTCGCCGAAGTCACGGATGCTCCGATCCTGATTGTGCACATGTCGGCACCGACGGCCCTCAAGCACGTGCGCGAGGCCCAGAACCGGCTGCTGCCGATCCACGCCGAGACGTGCCCGCACTACCTGTATCTGACTAGCGACAAGCTGCGGTCGAGCCCGCACACGCACGGCGACGACCCGAGCATTGACGGTGCGCGGCACATCTGTGCGCCGCCGCTGCGGCACAGCACCAGAGACGTCGAGCAGCTGTGGCAAGAGATGGCCAACGGCACGTACACGGTGGTCTCGTCGGACCATGCACCGTCGCTGTTTGACCATGCCAACGGCAAGAAGCGCGGCATTGTCCGCGACGAGGCAACAGGCACGGCCCACGTCGACTTCCGGAATGTGCCCAACGGCGTGCCCGGCATTGAGACCCGTCTCCCTCTGATCTACAACCGGTCGTACGACCCCGAGCTCGAGCGGCCGAGCGACGACAAGATCCGCATTACTCTGCCGCGGTTTGTGGCGCTGACATCGACGAATCCCGCGCAGCTGTATGGCCTGTCGCACCGCAAGGGCAGCCTGACGCCTGGCCTGGACGCGGACATTGTGATCTGGTACCCCGAGTCGACCAAGAAGTTTACGATCACCAACTCGGACCTGCACCACCGCATCGACTACACACCATTCGAGGGCATGGAGGTGCGCAACTGGCCGCGGTATGTATTCTTGAGAGGCAAGCGCGCGTTTGACCGAGACAACGGAGGCGTGCTGGGAGCCATGGGCGACGGCCAGTTCCTGGAGCGGAGCAAGTCGCGGATCCTGACGGGTCAGGCCGGACGCACGGCAACGGGCATGGGCGAGGGAGAGTGGGGGGCGTGGATGTAGGTTTTTTGAATATAAGAAATACGTATTTCATAATGGTATATACTCGTAAACACAATAGACGTGGAATTATCTGCGATTTAGCCATGCTGCCCCGGTGGGCGATATGGGCAAGGGGCTGCTGCTAAGCGGAGAAGTGCTAATATATGAAGGGAAACGGAGAGAGGACTGGCCCTGATCATGATCTCATCGCAGCCACATAGCATGATGTCTTTTTTTGTAACGTCCTGGCAGTGTTGGCTGGCTTGCCCTCAGCTACGCCCTGCTGGCCTTCCCCGATCAAGACCCCTGTCGCCCACCAGCGCGCGAGGAGAGTTGCACCGCCGTCATCGGCATCGTTCAGGCTGATGATACTTGTCAGTCTGGCACGCACATTTGAGTCGGGCAGTCTAGTCCTATATTCGGGAAAGTATACGCTGTCTCTCGATGTGCCGACGCAGAGCACAGTGGAGTTTGAGTTGGCGGGCGAGACAGCCGTCCGCGACAAAGTTCCCCAGCCAGGCCAAAAGAAGGAAATGAGCGATGGGATCTCATCTAGCACAGCCTAAAACAGGACGCGGTGGAGTAGCCTGCATACAGGAGAAGTCGACAGTGCTGCTGCAACACCGTGACGCCTCGCGTTGGGAATCAGCATGACATCACGGCATCGGACGACACATCGGAAGCAACAGCCCAGAACACAAGCCAGCCAATCACCTGCCAACTGTTTGTCAGGTGTTGAGGTAGCCAACGCAATCTGTGATAGTATCACTTCATCGCGTGTGGCTGGGCCAGCTGGTGCGACAGAGACCTTGCCGTCGTGCCGTCTCCGCAATCGTACCACTTACACGGGCGATCTCGCCTTGCGTCGTGTCACCCTGCGCTTCCAGCAGAGCAGCCTCTATTCACATTGCGTTTACCGTATTGGCCCTCAGCCCGTTGTAGATTGCTGCATGGCTGCCTTTATATGCAGCTTCGATGTTAGATATTGCGACTGTTTTCCATCTCGCCGCCTTCACTCTTTCTCTTCTCCTCCTCCGTCGCATCTATCACATCTACCATGAATCTTGTGACAGCTCTGTTCACGCCTCTACTCCATCTTCTCGTTGTCCTCGCAAGCGCATCTTCCATCATGGCTTCCAGTCCTGCCTCGCCTTGGGCAGACACGCCGCTGTCGCTCATCCACACGCCCCAGCTCGCATCCGGCAAGGTCACTCTCTCTTTAGAGCATCTCTCTCTGACTCCCATCTCTCCCTCCGACCATATTGCTCTGGCTAACATTGCTACTATAGACTGACATATTCACTACGGGCGCCACGCACATGTGCCTGCTGCACAATGCCATCTTCCGCGGCTACAACTCCATCGCCCTCCAGGCTGCCCGCGTCGACGACGGCCAGGACAAGGCCGACTTTATCGGCTACTGCCTGACCTGGTTCAAGCTCGTCAAGTCCCATCACGACGACGAGGAAGACAACCTCTTCCCGAAGATCCAGGCCCTCCTCAAAGACGACACCGTCTGGGAAGAAACTCACAAAGAGCACGCGTCCTTTCTCGACGGGCTCACAGAGTTTCACGACTACCTTGCCAGCCTCGTATCGCCCCTCGACTTTGACGGCGCCGTTCTGTTGGAGATTATGGCCTCGTTTGAAAAGCCGTTTGCCAACCATTTCCGCAACGAGATCACAACGATCGCCGCACTAGCCGACCACCCCAATGCCCCCCGCGCGGACACCCCTGAAGAGGCCGAGGCCGCCGCCATGTTCAAGGCCTGGGGCAAGGCCACCGTCAGCAAGGCCGGCATGCTGGATGCAGTGCCCTTCTTCCTGCTCAACCACGACCGCTCCAGTGGCTTTGAAGACGGCCGCTGGTCTGCCTGGCCGCCCATGCCGGCGCCGATCCGATGGGGTCTGGTCAACCTCGCCGGCGCATGGAATAGCGGCTGGTGGCAGTTTGCAAGCTGCGACTCGGCAGGCCAGCCGCAGACCCTCTACGCGCTTCGGCCAGGTGTAGGAAAGGAGACGAAAGAGGAGCTGTAGGAGGTGACGACTATATTTATGATTCAAGGGCAGGTTGTTTTTTACTTTAATTAAACGATATTCGAAAACAGACTGTAGTCCGATGATCGATCTTCAGGACTCTTCTAGTCGAATACTCATCAGTTTCTATTTTCTTAGTATTTTTGTATTATTTTTACTGACTTTGTGCACAGACACTGCAATGCAACAACCACACGTTATCGTTTTACGAGTAATATTCTTGTTTCTCAAACTTTGTGAATAGACAATGCAATCAACCAAACATCGTCATTTAAACCTCTTTTTTCATTTTAATTCTTTTAAAAATAATAAAAGTTACCACGTGGCTTGCGCCCCAGCTCCTGCCATTTGCTGTTCTGCTCTTTCCTCTTCCTCCTGGCTCTCGAATCTCGTCGAATGCTCCTTCCCCCATACTCTGCCCAGCTATCTATGCACACGCTCGCGCCCCACACGATCCTTCCCTTTTCGTCTCCAAGCTTACAGCCCTGACCAATCACCAGCCCGCGGGGCTGCCAGCGTCGAAAGGCCTAGAAAGCTTTCAGAGCCCCACTTGCTGCCTTCGGGCGCTGCACCAGATTTTATATCTTTTATCGTATATAATCACTTGCCGCTCCGAGCCTCACGGCCCTGCTCGCCACCTCACTGCCTACTGTCCACTTGCACACTGTTTGTTGTACTTTGACTTTGCACCCATCCGCATCACGACTGACGATTTTGGATTCTACGCTCTTTACGTTACGACTCTCGCTGTCGACTCTTTCTTCTTCTCTCTCGCATAAACCGCTTCCCCTCACTGCCACCCGCTCCCCTCCGTCATCATGTCTACCGCCGACGAGCTCAAGGCGCTCGGCAACAAGGCCATTGCGGCCAAGAACTTTGACGAGGCCGTGTACGTCTATAATGTTCTCTGCACATAGTCAGCAGTCGTAGATATATGTGTCCAATTGCTAACTTCCTCAGCACACACTTCACTGACGCCATCGCCATCGACCCCTCCAACCACATTCTCTACAGCAACCGCTCCGCTGCCTACGCCTCCAAGAAGGAGTGGGACCTCGCTCTCAAGGATGCCGAGAAGACGACCGAGATCAAGCCCGACTGGCCCAAGGGCTGGGGCCGCAAGGGAACTGCTCTCTTCGGCAAGCGTGACCTCGTCGAGGCCTACGAGGCCTACGAGGCCGGCCTCAAGATCGACCCCAACAACGCCGGCATGAAGAACGACCTGGCTGCCGTCGAGCGTGCCATGGATGCCGAGGTCAACCGTGACCCCAGTGCTGGTGGCCCCCCCGGCGGCCAGCCCTTTGGTGACCCCTCCTCGCAGTTCGGTAGCATGTTCAGCGACCCCCAGCTGCTGGCCAAGCTCGCCGCCAACCCCAAGACCAGCTCTTTCCTCGCCGACCCTAGCTTCATGCAGAACCTGCGTGCCATCCAGAGCGACCCCAAGAATGCTAGTGCTATCTTCAGCGATCCCCGCATGATCCAGGTCATGGGTGTCGCCATGGGCGTCGATCTCGACGTCGGCAACGCCCCGCCCGAGGGCGCTGAGACTGCCGCTTCGTTCACGCCCGGTGGTGCGCGCGAGGTTGAGGAGGAGGTCACTATGCCCGACGCTCCCCCGGTAGCACGGAAGGAGGCTGCCGCACCTGTTGTCGAGGAGGAGCCCATCAACGACGAGGAGGCCGAGGAGGCCCGCGCCAAGAAGGAGGCCAAGGAGGCCGCCGACAAGGAGAAGGCTCTCGGTACCGCGAGCTACAAGAAGCGCGAGTTTGACGACGCCATTGTCCACTACCAGGCCGCCTGGGACCTGTACAAGGACATCACGTACCTGAACAACCTCGGCGCCGCCTACTACGAGAAGGGCGACTACGAGGCCTGCATCACGGCCTGCACCAAGGCCGTCGATGAGGGCCGCGCCATCTTTGCCGACTTCAAGACCATTGCCAAGTCCTACGCCCGCATCGGTACTGCCCACGAGAAGCTCGGCCAGCTCGACCAGGCTATCGAGAACTTCAACATGTCGCTGCGCGAGCAGCGCACGCCCGAGGTCGTTACCAAGGTCCGTGCCGCCGAGCGCCGCCGCATCGAGGATGCCAAGGCTGCCTACATTGACCCCGCCAAGGCCGAGGAGGCCCGCGAGGAGGGCAACAAGAAGTTCAAGGAGACCGACTGGCCCGGTGCCGTCAAGGCATACTCCGAGATGATCAAGCGCGCGCCCGAGGACCCGCGCGGCTACAGCAACCGTGCCGCCGCCTACGTGAAGCTCGTCGAGTTCCCCTCGGCCCTCGACGACTGCGAGGCCGCCATCAAGCGCGACCCCAAGTTCATCCGCGCCTACATCCGCAAGGCCCAGACCTACTTTGGCATGCGCAAGTACAGCGAGTGCATCGACGCCTGCGAGGAGGCCGACAAGGTCGACAAGGAGTTCCACAACGGCGCCAACGCGCGCGAGATCGAGGCCCAGAACCAGAAGGCCATGACGGCCATGTACAGCACGCGCCAGGGCGAGTCCGAGGAGCAGGCCCGCGAGCGCATCGCGTCCGACCCTGAGATTATGAGCGTCATGCAGGATCCCGTCATGCAGGCCATCCTGCAGCAGGCGCAGTCCGACCCGGCTGCGCTCAACGAGCACATGCGCAACCCCAGCGTGCGCACCAAGATCCAGAAGCTGATTGCCGCCGGTGTCATCCGCGTCGGCCGGTAGAGTGTGAACAGGGGTCGGACAGGAAAAAAAAAAGGGCATCGAGATGTATACCAGCATTGCATTATTCATTATTCATTATTTATTCTTCACGTTTTCATATTTGATCTGTTTCTTCTTTTATCTGTTCTCTATTTCTTCTCGTCTTTACATCGGCGTAGCGGCGTGCCCGTTTTGCTTTACTTCGATAGCTTGTCTCTATTATGAATACATTATGAATCAGGTCACGTCTGCCTAGTTATGCAACCTCCAAGTGAAGTAAAAGTAATGAGCTTGCTCACTGGCGTGAAGCAGCAGTCTATTAGCTTGTTATATGCTTTTTTATGTAAAAATGGTGTGGAAAGAAGTTGAAAGAAGTAAAGAATCGACGAAACCAGGCAAGCAAGCGTTCAGCTGAGCCATCCTCTCTGATTAGTGTGCGAGACATCCGCGGGCCCAGCTCCCTTCTTTTTTCTCGTTTTCTCTCATTCCTTTTGTGTTTTCACATGGCCTTCCATCAGGACCATTCCCCGTCTACCTACTGGCACTCTTCTCTCTCTCAGCGGCAAGAAGATGTGAACCAGCAACCGCTCGTTGTTCCTCACCGCAAGGCAAATCAAATGTGCAAGCGTAATGCCTCGTGTCCCTTCCCAAACGCCCTTTTCAGTCGTAAGAATGATGGTCGAAATAAAAAGACAACCAAGAAATAGTTGGATATGATGCGAGTTGGTAAAAAGCAAATTGCGGATATGCAGATGAGTTAGTAGAAGATGCAGGTGATGTTTTGTTGCAAATGGTCGAGGTCATTCTGTTTAAGATGTAGAAAGCACAAGAAAAAAAGATAAAAGCAAGACAAGAAGAAAGTTGACTCGCAGAAAAGAACGTCATGATCAAATCAAGACATCCCGTTCTCGCTTTAGCGCTTGGACCGCTCAATAGCTGCGGCGCTGAGAGCCGTCGAGCTTGCAGAGCTGGTCATGGCAAGGCCGGCAGGGGTCGCAGTGCCGCTGGCAGGAGCGGGCGTCGTCGAGCGCGTAGGCGGCTGCGAGCGGTTGTGGGCCATGTGCGCCTTGACCAGATGACCGGCAGCAAGGGCGGAGCAGAGAGACAGCTCACCAGCCAGAACCGAGGCGGCAATGATGCGAGCAAGGCGGCGAGCGTTTTCGCCAGGAGTCGTCGGGTGAGGGCCACGGACACCGAGCATGTCGAGCATGGCACCCTGGGGCTCGAGAATGGTACCACCACCAAGAGTGCCGACCTCAATCGACGGCATGGAAACGGAAATCTGAAGAGAGCCGCGGAGGTTCTTCATAATCGTGATGCAGTTTGCGCTCTCCACGACCTGGGCCGGGTCCTGGCCCGTAGCTAGGAAGATGGCCGCCACAATGTTGGCAGCATGGGCGTTGAAACCACCAATGGCACCCGCCATGGCAGAACCGATCAGGTTCTTGGAAATGTTGAGCTCCACCAGCGAGTCGACATCCGTCTTCAGCACACTCTCGACCACGTCGCCGGGAATGATCGCCTCTGCCACCACACTCTTACCACGGCCATCAATCCAGTTAATGGCAGCCGCCTTCTTGTCAATACAGTAGTTGCCGCTTAGCGAGACAATATTCATGTCCTTAAAGCCGGCCTCGTTCGTCATCACGTTCAGGGCGTGCTCCACACCCTTAGAGATCATATTCATGCCCATGGCATCGCCCGTCGTCGTCTTGAAACGCACATACAGGTTAGTGCCAGCTAGGGCAGTCTTCATGTTAGATAGACGCGCGAAGCGACTAGTCGAGTTGAACGCCTTACGCATCACCGCCTGGCCATTATCCGAGTCCAGCCAAATCTTGGCAGCACCGGCACGCTCGACTGTCTCGAAGCTCAGGCAAGGTCCGCGGGTCATGCCGTCTGCAGTTAGGACGGTAATGGCACCGCCACCAAAATTGATGGCCTTGCAGCCACGGCTCGTACTGGCAACAAGCACACCCTCCGTCGTGGCCATGGGGATGAAGTAGCTCTTGCCGTCAATCACAATAGGACCGGCAACACCGACAGGGATGGGCGTGTAACCGATAACATTCTCACAGCACTGGCCAAAGACCTGGGCCCAGTTGTAGTTCTCGTAGGGAAGATCCGACTCGTCTAAAAGACTAGTAACGTCTTCTGTGGCCTTGGTACGTGAGATAATGGAACGGCGGATTTTGACAGCACGGGTGTAGTCCTTGAGGGTCTTTTCGAGAGCATAACCAGGGATCTTGCCACGGAGAGACAGGAAGACGAGCTCGGCATCGGAAAGTTCGGGGGCGCGGCCCTCCTTAAGCAGCTGCTCCATCTCGGCAGTGCTGCGGGAAATGAGTGCGTTCTTGGCCTTGGCAGCGGCAATTTCCTCCTCGGTCAGGACCGGCTTGGCCTCCTTCTCCTTCAGTGGGCGCATCAACAGGATGTCGCCCTCGTCATCTGTAAGAGCAGGCGTCAGGGGCTTGTTGGCCGGGGTACCGGGCATGAACTCGCCCAGAGGCAGGGTAGCGGCTGCCGTGTCGTTAAACTTCTGGGCCTGGGCAAGATCTTTGCGGTCGATAGGGTGGTCGGGCATGTTAGGGTCCTTGATGCCCCAACGAGCCGCGTTGAAGAGGTAGCCGTTCAGGGCGACGCTCAGGGCCAGGGCAACAATGATCCACTTGGACAGAACGGGGTCCTCGAGGCTCTTGAGGATGCTGCCGACCATGCGGCCGCCAACAGCACCGTAGGAGAGATCGTAGATTTCGCTGCCACCGAGGCCGGTCGAAGGAAGAGCGTAGTGGACCGACGGAAACTCGAGCTCGTACTTAATCGGAGTGAGGACGGTGACGATTGTCTCCCGGTCGGCTTCCTTGGCAGCAGCCAGGAGAATATCGAGGCCGCTGCTGGCAACCTTGAAAGGGTCGACAGGAGGTGAGGCAACGACGCCGCTCAGACCGCCAGCCATAGCAGAGATGGAGGACAGGGTGGAGTCGGCGCTGCGGAAAGGCAGTGTGCAAAGGTTCAACACGTTGATAATAACGAAGCCAGTGACCATGAGGACCTTGAACTTGGGGACGCTCGTGCTCTTAATCTGGCGGCCAAAGATGGAAGTGGTAGGCTCGCCACGGCCATCGGTGCGAGGCCAGTCATTGCTCTGCGCAACGTTCTCGGCAACACGGCGGCTGACACCGTCATCCTCTAGAGCACGGCGCATTTCCACATGACGCTTAATCCGGTTGATCTCCAACTTGATGCAGAGAATGGCAGTGTAGAAGGTGAAGAGCAGGATGCAGTCGAAGAATAGTATCCAGGCAGCGAGGAAGCAGAACTGCTGGAGGCCACCCTGGACACCGGAGGCGGCACCAATGACCAAGATAAGAATCTCAATGGCGTAGTCGCGCACGATATCAAAGCCGTTCTCCTTGATGGCCATCTGGATGGCATACTGGATAACGCTGGGCGAGCTGGTGGTGATCACCTTCTTGCCGGGTGCGCGCTCCAAGTTGCGGCGGTGCTCGAGCGCGTGCGAAAGCACGGCCTTGGTAAGAGCAATGTTCTTCTCGAAGCCAATGGTGACAACGAGGAAGGGCAGGCCCTCAGACAGGAGGACCATGCTGACGGGAACGCCAAGCTTGGTGGTCACGATAAGGCCAAAGAGGAAGGCGAAGATGGACGAGAACAGGACGCTGGTGCCGAGCCAGAAGTTGGAGCCGAGGCGGCGCATGGACAGGAACAGGGAAACAAACGTCAGATGCATCGACAGGTAGCCAAGAACCATAATGATGATGTCCAGCGTGTCTGCGTTCTTCAGCAGGTCGATAAACTCAACCCAGCCATTCTGCAGCCAGCGTATGATGCTGGACCGCGACTGGGCACCGGCTGCCTTCATGATCCACAGCTTTTGCTCGCGGCCGTGCTCCTCAGTCACGCGGGTAGACGAAGCATCGTCGTCCTGCGTAGCCGAGACGCCGTTGGGAATCTCGCGAGTAGCGGAAGAAAACTGGGCGGCCTCATCGTAGGGAATGGCGAAAGCGAGCGCGGTGTCCTGGGAGTAGGCACCGAGAGGGTTGGGAGTCGTGGGCAGGGCGGTGGCGGAGATGTTCTGGGGGATCGGGATGGAGTCGAGAAGAGGAGCGGTCTTGGGGGCGCTATCGGACAGAGACTCGGGGAAGACAAAGGTGAGGAGAGCCTGACGGTCGGCACCCTGGGGGACAACGCCCGAGTCCCAGGACTGCCACTTCCAGGAGGTTTCGGCGCTGACACGCAGGCTGCGGCTGCCTTCGGACAGGGAGGACCAGTCATCACGGCGCACACTTCTGGATGCGTCGAAGATGCTCTCCTCAAGGAGGCCCATGTAAGTTGAGCTCGCAAGGACAGCCACGATGACAATGGTGTGGATCGGGTGCGAGGAGGTGAGGCTGGACAGCAGCTGGAGGATAGGAGTCAATTTTTTGTTGATCCAGGACGGGGCGGCGGTCTGGGCGGCCGGCTGCTCGCCGCGGAAGCGGGCGGGCAGAAGGGACGCGGCAATCATGTTGAAGAAGTTGCTGGAGACTACTGAGAATGCATTGGTTGTTGGTGAGGTCTGGATAGGAGGTTGAACTAGAGCTGGGTGAGAATGTTAGCAAGCTTATCAAGAACAGCGGTATCCAGCAAGTAGATATCTAGTATAGATATAAGGCAGTATGCAAGCCATGGTCCAACGGTAAGGCTGCAGGACAGGTCTGGGGATGCCAGGGCCGTGCGAGCACACGACCAGATGCAAGCAGCAAATAGGTACAGGGGCAGCCAATTGGCACTGGATAGGGGTAAGGCTGCAGGTGATATTATTGGCATGGGACTTACAGCTGAAGCTTGGAGCTGCGATGGTATGCAGGCAAGTAAGCCGAGACAAGGCGTTGCGGCCGAGGCGGTCAGAAGTAGCGGATCTGGGAGAAGCACAGAAAGGAATGGCCGATGTTGCAGCAGCAGAATCGTGAAAGGCGACGAGAGGTCGACAGGCGAAGAAGACGTGGGAGAAAGGAGGAGAGGAGGGGAAAGGAGAAGAGGAGGGAGGAGAGAGGAGAGAGAGGATAGCGTCAGTGGGGACGCGTTGAAAAATAAGGGCAAAGGAAAAAGGAGGTTTAAAGGAAGAGGAAGCAGGCAGGAGACAAGAGGACCCGAGAAAGGAGGAAAGGAGGAAAGAGGTCAAGACGGTGAGAGGCGGCAGAACGGAAGGGCTCCACAGACGGTAAAAAAAAAGTATAGTTGGGAAAGAAGAGGTGGGGGGCACAAGAAAGAAGGAAGGAGCAAAGGGGGAAAAGGGGAGCGATAGCTGTGTATTAAAGGAAGGAAGGGGAAAAAAAAAGGTTGAGATACAAGCAGATAGGGAAGGAAGTCGGCAATGATGTGATGATAATGAAATGGGACGAAAACAATGGGAAACAATAGGAAGGAGCGCAGTACGGAGTATGCAGCGGCGCGGCAGGAGCGACCCGGAAATATGTCAATGGGAGGCGACGAAATTGTCCGCAAACGCCAATGGAGGTAATAAGCTTTGGGGTAGCTGGGGGTGGCCAGCAAATAAAGTTAATCGAGATTAAAAGGGGGAAAATGGAAAAAACAATGGAGAAATCGCATTGAGCGGAAATGCAGAAAAGTGCGTGAAGCCATTACGGTGGTGGCTGCCCTCTTGTTCGACAAAAGTGGGTCCTACTCGTGCGCAGCCAGGCAGCCTTCAGTGGTCAACTGCCGACTTTTGGTGTATTTCTATTCAGAGTCGAGATATTCTACCAGGAAGGAGCGATCGACTTGTCCCGGATAGAAAGTCGGTGAAATACAAGATATGCCAGTCGTGCCTTCCATACCGCCTATATGCTCTTTCCATCCGATCCCACAAATATAAAGTCATGCCTCTCGGCGTCGCTTCTATCCGGGCTTGTCGTCGAGGCTGGCAGCTTGCACAAACAAAGAGCTGCTCTGGACGGACACGATGACCGTTGCATGTGTCTTGGTATTTTACTCTAGTAGCCACCTTCTGACCCTGCTCGCTCTATTGTGAAAGCGACCCAGTGTGTCTTGCTATTGTTCAGTGTGCACAATGACAGCCGTGGCGCATTGTACACAGAAACACACTCGGTCGTTCCTTCCGTCTGACACAAGTCTGACAGCCGATCTTCGCTGCAGGTATCACATGCTCAGACTCGGTCTTTATGCTCGCATTCAAGTCGACTAATACTCCTAATGCTGTTCACTGTCGGCACGCAGTATGACGCCGTTTCCGGTCGTTCTTTCCCATCCATGTTCACATATCGTGCCACCCACGCTTTTGTAATCACTGTAGGAAGGAGCTTAAACAGGAAGGAACGGCTTGCAACGTGAACCACGTGGTACGCGACGACGCCCAGACGACGAGACGTGTAAGTTACACACAGCTGCGAGCTAGTGTGGGGTGGCCATGAAGCTATGGTAATCGCTGCACGGAGCCAACACTAGCAAAACTGGCAACCGACCCAGGAGTAACCACAGACTGAATATTTTGTGAAAGATCTATATAAAACGCATAAAAAAAGAAGGAAATCGAGAAAACATGAGTGCGATAACAACACGACTTCATAGATGCCACGTGACATAGGAGGAGAGGAGAGCATATACGCTATAGTATCTCGCTAGTCGGCAGAGAACTACATAGCATCCGCGTTATACAAGTTTTTGATACCGCGGTCTGCCTTTGTGAAGTAGTTACGGTCTACCCCCTTTAATTATAGTAGACGTGCCGCTTTGTGCCCTTTCTGCTGGCCGTCTTGTGCTGGTGATGATGACGACGTCGCCGCCCGCGATAAACACATTGCGAGCCTGTGTTTGCGAGTCGGCAAACCGTAGCGCCGTCGTCTCTAGCGCGCGTCCCGGCTGGCCGGCCCAGAGATGTACCAGCAGCATCAGCTGCCGCCGCAGCTGATGAAGGTCCCGCTGCCATTGTTGTAGGTGCGGCATGCTAATCGACTCGTCGCTGTTGAAGAACGTCGCCTTGTTGGCGGCGAACACAACCTCGTCTGTCGGATTGGCATGGGCATTCAGCGTTGCAATACTGGTGCCGACCTTGTGTACTCGTAAGAGCAGGGAGACGTTGAATGACTTGATGCTCAGGTTTGCGGCCAATGTTGGCCAGACATTGGGCAGCAGTTTACCCATCGTGTGGTTTGCGTATGGCATCTGTCACGAACCAAACTGCATCCACAGAAACAAATAACCAGGCGAGCCAGGCACAACCAAAGGAGCCGCTCGTGATCGGTAGCGAACTCGGTCTTCTTGTCTTATTTCCTTCTCTATTTTCTGATTTTCTTTAGCTCTTCGGTTAGTTATCTTTTTTCCTTTTTTTTCCTTTTACGACGCACTGCCCCCTTATAGTGCTCTTAGTCGTACACCACATAAACTTTCCTTGCCAGACATCCACTCTCGGCTCGGAGCTTCCAAGATTTCCGATGCAGTCAGGCTTACGGGTTGCACCCATGACATCTGAGTCGAATCTAGACCTTTGCAACTCGTGTGGCGGCTTGGCATATGCTGTCGTTCTCGTCCTTGTTATCTCCAGCCAGCGTTTCGCCCGCGTGTGAAACATCCTATTCAACCGTCCAGAAGAAGACGTGCATCAAATGAGACAGCGCACATCGGTGGTCTGCGTCAGGTGGCTGCCAACTCGATCAACACGGCTCGATGACGTCTGTTGTCGTGTCGACAGAGGTCCCGATCAATGCATGTCTGGCCGATGTCTCAAAATGGCTGTTGACTCTGACTGCCACAGCAAACACATCGTTGGATAATCGCCATAAGCTCGTAGTATTCAAAGACCCGATCACCTCAACCTATGACTTCAAGAGTGCCACCTCTGGCCCGTCCATGCGCACAACGCGCACACCTAAAGCCTTCAACCCCTGCCTCTGCTCCGGCCATCCGGCACCGTTCACTGCCCGTGTTCCTTCCTCCACAATGTACGTTGTGAATCCCTCCTTGAGCGAGTCCAGTGCCGTACACCGCACACAGAAGTCCGCCGCGAGGCCCACGACATAGACGTGCGTGACACCCGCCGCCTGCAGTTTGCCAGCCAGCCCGCTGTCACTCACGCGCGGGTTTGTAAACGGATCGTAAAAGGCGCTGTACATTTCAACGTCCTTGTTCGTGCCCTTCTTGATAATCTCGTCCAGCCGGTGCGCCGGGTCGAGCTCCGGCACGAGCGCCGCACCCGGCGTGTTTTGCACACAGTGGTCCGGCCATAGCTGCGTCTCATACGATGGCTCGTCTGGGTTCAGCGGGTTCACGACAGTCGCAAAGTCGACAAACGGCTTCTTGGGCGCGTGGTTGGATGCAAACGAGATGTGGTCCTGCGGGTGCCAGTCCTGGGTGGCAATGCGCAGCACAAATGCCGGCAGTTCCAGTAGGCGGTTGACTACGGCTACAGTCTCGCGGCCCTCTGCGACAGCCAGCGACCCGTTCTGATGTGTTAGCACGTTGGTGTTTTGTGTCCCTGTATCAATGAGCTGTATCAACGACCAAGCCATGCCTGTCCGTGGCTACTTACGGGTGGGCAGAAATCCTCCTGGAGGTCGACGACAATCAGCGCCGGCTTGAACGTGTTGGTGCTCATCCTGGCCGTGTTTGGGGTTGCATGCGTTTGTGTTTTATATAGGCATTCGCGCTGAACTACACGGGCTTGAGTGTTGAGCTTCGGTGATAACGCGTCTGCTTATATCGCGATACGGATTACTAACACATGAACCCCGCGACGGCGGAGACTAACTATTCCGCTACAGCGATTGTCAGGCAAGACTATATGCTCTTCTTCGTGCCGGCCGTGCTCGACAGGACCAAGACCACCGTTGTCGTCGCGCCCTACGTCGCGGTCATGAATGACAGGTATCGGCACTAACCCGCGATTCGAAAGAGAAGAAACAAAGGAGCAAATCGAGCCCAACACAGCGCGGCAGACCCTAACCGATCTTGACCGCCGGCAAGACTCTTCCTATGTGCTTGACTCACCCACCGGCCAGTCTAGATGAGTGGAGAAAATAGAATGAAATTGGCAAGCATGATGAAGTCAGGACTTGTCAAGAAATCGAAACATTTTATTTCAATATATGAAAATATACAAGACATGATCAAAATCAAAATCAAAATCAAAATCAAATCAGTCAAATAAAACAATCAAGCCAAACATCCGACTCTATTGTATTGCATCTTACTCCGTCAACACCATGCAATTAATACGTAATAGCCATCCATTCTCCGCCATCCATCTGCTTCTCCGCTAACGGCAAGGCCAGCCAGAGACGGCAGAGCTGCAACCCGGCATCACTTGTCCACGGGTGCTTATAAATGCCTGCAGGATTCACCGTCTTCTGCTCTACCTGAACCCGAGATCCTTGACTCGTCTGTAATAATCTAAGCAGCAGCCATTTGCCAGGCCCGGCGACGGAGCGGATATACGCCCCCAGACTAGTGACATCTGTAATGACGGGCAAACTGTCAAGCGTCGACGAGAAGGCAGCTAGAAGAAAATACAGGGAAATTTGGGAATTTGGGAAATTTAGGAAAACATTGGCCATGTTACAATGTTACAAGCGGCTGTTGGAGCTGGCTGTCGGTGAAAATATGTTTTTCTACTTGGTTGATTTAACCCTTGTAAACGGCGTAGGCGCAACGTTTAATCTACTTTGATTTTATTAGTATTATTCAACAGTTGTTCTTATTATTGCTACTGTATATAGGAAGGATGCTCCCGGCGACGCTTCGTCTTAGAGTTCTGCTTGTTTTCTTTCCACCATATTTTGTTTCTCGACTGGCATCACAATATTCGCGATGACGGCCACCGGGACAGCAGACCGGTCCGGTCTCGAGACGACGACGACGACAGCGACAACAACAACAATAGCAGATCAGCACCATGATGATATCCAGACAATACATAAAGATGTAGAGGTGGCCAGCAATGACAACGAAAAGAATGGACATGCACAGGATCACAGCCAACCGTCGGATCCGTCCGTCTTGAGAGAAGGAGACGGCGCGGCCAAGACCGACGACAACACCACCGCCACACCCGCACCGCTCTATGAAGAGAGCCGCACGCGCCTCGAGACCCTGCTCATCATGGTCTCGCTGTGCTCCGCCCTCTTCCTCGGCGCCCTCGACGTCACCATTGTGACCGTCGCCATCCCCACCATCTCTGCCCAGTTCAACAGCACCATCGGCTACACCTGGATCGGCTCGGCGTACCTGCTCGCCAACGCCGCCACCGCTCCGTCGTGGGGCAAGATCTCCGACATCTGGGGCCGCAAGCCCATCCTGCTGATCTCCGTCGCCATCTTCTGGATCGGCTCGCTGCTGTGCGCTGTCAGCGTCAACATGACGATGCTCATCATCTCGCGCGCCATCCAGGGCATCGGCAGCGGCGGCATCGTGATCCTCGTAAACGTCTGCATTGGCGACCTGTTCTCGATGCGCAAGCGCAGCCAGTACTACGGCATCGTCGGCATGGTCTGGGCCTTTGCGGGCGGCATCGGCCCCGTCGTCGGCGGCGCGCTCACCGAAAACGTCACCTGGCGCTGGTGCTTCTACATCAACCTGCCCATCTCCGGCCTCGGCTTCATCCTGCTCGTGTTTGTGCTCAAGCTGCACAACCCCAAGACGCCCATGCGCGACGGCCTGCGCGCGCTCGACTGGCGCGGCTCGCTGCTCGTGACCGCCGGCACCCTGCTCATCCTGCTCGGGCTCACCTTTGGCGGCGTCACGTACCCCTGGAAGTCCAAGATGGTCATCACGCTCATTGTCGTCGGCGCCGTGGTGCTGGTGATGTTCGCCTATGTCGAGGCCCGCCTCGCCCAGTACCCCATCATCCCGCTCTACCTCTTCCGCAAGCGCGTTGCGGTTGCGGCCTTCATGTGCTGCTTCTGCCACGGCCTCGTGTTTGTCTCGGGCAGCTACTACTTGCCGCTCTACTTCCAGGCTGTCCTCGGTGCGACACCCTTGCTGTCTGGCGTCTACGTGCTGCCCTACACCATCTCGCTCGCCATGAGCGGTGCCGTCACTGGCTGGGCTATCAAGCGCACCGGCAAGTACACCGTCTTTATTATTGGCGGCTTCGCGTTCCTCACCACTGGCTTCGCCCTGTTCACGAACCTCGGCGCACACGCCAACTGGGCCAAGATCATCGTCTACCAGATGGTTGCCGCACTCGGCGTCGGCCCCAACTTTCAGAGCCTGCTCATTGCGCTACACACGACTGTCGAGCACCACTCGGACCTCGCATCGGCCACGGCCACGTTTGGCTTTATCCGTCAAATGTCGACCAGCATCTCCGTCGTGCTCGGCGGCGTCGTGTTCCAGAACCGCATGCAGCAGCAGCACGCGTCGCTCGTCGCCAAGATCGGCGAGGCCTCTGCCGAGCTGCTGACCGGAAGCACGGCCGCATCAAATGTCGACCGCGTGGGTGCTCTGCTCAAGGGCCCTGCACTAGCAGCAGCGCGCGAGGCCTACTGGAAGAGCATCCAGACCATGTACATCATGTACGGCTCCGTTGCTGGTGTTGGCCTTATCATCTGCTTCTTTATCAGGGAGACAACGCTCAGCACGGAGCACCAGGACCACAAGACGGGCCTTGCCAATATGCGCGCGCGCGGCGACGACACCGTGCCGTCCGGCGACAGCTCGCAGACGGCCGCTGATGTCGCACTTGCTCCGGAGAGCAAGGTATAAAAGTTACTTGATACCCGTATATACTGTTTCTAATGTAATGCATGCCACATATATATGCTATAATATGAATGCTTGATATAGTTCATATTTTCTCATAAACGTGTGTATACTATCCGTGCATTCCTATCCAGGCACCTCGATATATCTACGCCCATGTCAGAGTGAACACCTTGTCGCCTGCGCGCGAGTTGCCCACCTCGACGCTGCCGTCGGCATTGCGCACACTCGTCGGGATCGCGGCGCCCTCGCGCGTCAGCACAATCTTCTTGCTCGCGTCGGCGGCTGGCAGCTTGTAGAACCGCCGGCCGTTGTGGCTGAGGAAATCAGCCAGGTTCTGCTCGGTGATGGCATCCTCGGCGATCACTCCGCGCTCAATGCCCTCCTGCAGGCCCAGCAGCACCAGCTGCGTCGCAAACGGCTGCGTGAAGACGCCCGCAGGGGGGGCCTTGCCCGACTCGGCCGCGTCCGTCTTGGTGTGCAGCAGGTGCGGTGCCGAGTCGCTGCCGAAGAAGAACTTGGAGCTGCCCTCGGCAATTGTCTGGATCAGCACGTCGCGGTCGGTCGGCTTCTTGGGGATGGGCTTGCAGAACGCAAAGGGGTTGCAGCACGCGTCGGCATCCGTCAGGTACAGGTGGTGGGCTGTAATGGTGGCAGCAACGGTAGGGCCGCAAGCCTTGACGGCGGCGACAGCAGCCGCCGTCGTGCAGTGCTCGAGGATGATTCTCAGCTTCGGGAAGCGCTCGTGGAGGGACTGCAGGGTGGGCAGGAAAGCCTCCTCGAGGGTGGTGCCGGGCGGCGCCAGGGACTCGAGCACCTCGCCGTGGATGTTGAGCACAATGTCGTGCTGCTCCATGGCGGCAAAGGTGTCGTAGAATGCCTTCATGTCGGCGACACCCGCATCCGAGTTGGTGGTCACACCCTGCGGGTACAGCTTGACGCCGGCGATGCCAGCGGCAGCGGCCTCGGCAATGACCTCGGGCGTGATGGAGGGGTGGAGCTGCTCTGTTAATACATGCTGTATGCCGTGATTCTATGATACGAGCTCGGACACTCACAAACAGGGACATGAGGAAGTTGACACCCGGGGCCGCAGCCTCGAGCTCCTTCTTGTACTCCAGGACCTGGCTTGTCAGTATATGTGAAATAGATGTTGTTGATTCAGAGCGAACTCACCCGGTCGACAGTGATCAGAGGAGGAACCTAGATTCAGTCAACATGTGTTTGCTTGTGCTGTATTGTCTTGGCGAGTCATACAAGGTTGGGCATCCTATAATGTTAGCTCTCTCTCTTCTTTCTTTCTCCCAGTTCTATCTATATCTCCTCTCTCTCCTCTGTCTTGTCTCGTGTCTCCTGCCTGAGAGCCTCTGTATCTATACTCACACAAATGCCGTGTCAACACCGCCCTGGATGACCGTCGGTGCCACCAGCTTCATCATGTCGCCCTGGCGCATGTGGACGTGCATGTCTGCCGCAGCAGGCAGCTCGAAGCGCTCGACTGTTGTGAGATGCATCTTGAGGGGTTGCCGTGGTTGAGATGTATGAGGTGAGATGAGATGCGATGCGATGAGTAGCCAGTGAGGGAAATCAAGCAGAATCGAGAAGTTGATCCGATAACGTAAGCAGTCGAGTTCCTTCCCTATTTCATAAATAGCTCGTATGTACTGAAATAAAGAAAAGAACAAAAAATGCATTAAAGAAGACGCATACGCCGTATTCCTCTGGCCGATGCGTTAATCAACTTGCAAGCGTCGTTTTCACTTTTTCTCTCCGTTTTCCCTCTATTTTCTCGCTGCATTTCCAGGCCGCTTACTCGGCGTAGATACAGCGCCCAGCGCCCTCGTCGTCTAAGTCGGTTGCATGCCGATACCAAATAGGAAGGCGGTCAGCTGGGCTCTAGGGAGCGCACCAACCACCACGCCTGAAGAGTCATGGCGGGGCCTGAGTGTGACTCCACCGCGAAAGAAATGGTGGGGAATTGCAGAGGGAGCGGCAGAAAAAAGTTGAGCCAGAGAGCCTACCAAGACGGGGCCCTTTTGCCTGTAATTAACTAACGTCTGGGTGGCAGAATCCGCAGCAAAAGCTTTTATCACCAAAAATCGCAGAAAAGGAAAAAAAGGACAGTGTCGTCGCCAACCTCGATATCTTGCACCCGGCCATTCGACGACGCCCGAACTCCACGAGTGTGCAATCGAGCCTGCTCTAGAAGACAAGAACTGCCTGCTATCGCCATTACCGTCTACAATGGCTCTTTAGCCCACGCCTCCGATCTGCCGTCGCTTTCCGCCTCCTCTTCTTTGAACCTCGATATCATCATCGACTCCTCTTCATCTTCTCTACTTCCTCGCCTCGCCTCTCCCACGGCTCCTTTATACCCCGACTATATCAACCACTGCACGCATCTCTCGACATCTAGCCTCCAATTCATCCTACTACATACCGTGTGTTCAACCGGTCGCATCTGGCTGGCCCCAGCCACCCGACAGCATCCCTCTTGCTTCCCCTCTCTTGTGTCTCCTGTCTCCTGTCTCCTGTCTCCTCTCCCCTCTCTCTACATCCGCCACCGCCATCATGTCGTCCCGCGCATCCTCCGAGGACCCCTCGAAGATCGAGCTCCTCAAGGATGCCCTCTACCAGGCCGTCGTCGACAATGGCGGCGAGGGCCGCCTCTGGAACCAGCGCGACCTGCTCGAGCTCGACATCATCCCCGAGCAGAACCTCATGCTCCTCATGAAGGCCGTCCAGGGCCTGTGCTCCGACTTCCTCTTCAAGGCCATGAACGACGGCCGCTTTGGTCTGTGCTGGCGCTACCGCCCGGCCGAGGACGCCCAGAAGTACCGCACGCTCAACCAGGACCAGATCATGGTGTACGAGCTGATCGACGATGCTGGCGCCGACGGCATCTGGGCGCGCAGCCTCAAGCACCGCCTCAACATGCACGAATCGGTGCTCAAGCAGTGCATCAAGCACCTGGAAGTGCGCGGCTACATCCGTGACATGAAGAGCGTCGAGAACATCGGCAAGAAGATGTACATCAAGGCCACGCTGCGGCCGTCGGACCGCGCCACGGGCGGGCCCTGGTTCTCGGACGGCACGCTGGACGAGGAGTTTATCGAGTCGCTGCAGGAGCTCGTGTTCGACGCCATCCGCAACCGCAGCACCTATCTGAGCCGCGCAAAAAGCACGTCTCTGTCGGCAGCAGACGCATTTGCACCCGCAGCGCCAGCACAAGCACAAGCACAAAAGCAGCCGAAGAAGGGCGTCATCAAAGGCGAGGAGCCCCGCAGTCGCAAGCGGCCGGCCGAGGCTCTGTCCACCGACGACAAGGCAGCGAACGGCACCAGCAGCGCCAATGGAGTCGGCGGCACGAACGGCGCGAACGGCGCGAACGGCACCAACGGCGTCAACGGCCACAAGAAGATGCGCCGGCGACAGATCCTGCTGCCCATGCCGGCAGGCTACACCGAGTACCCGACGGTGCGGCGCATTGCCGAGCTGATCGAGCAGAGCGGCGTTGCTATGAACACAACCCTCGGCGAGTCAGACATCCAGCAGCTCGTCGACCTGCTCGTGTACGATGGCCTGCTGGAGCCGGTGCGCGTGCCGGGCTCCAGTGAGACGGGCTACCGCGCGCTGAACGTGTCGCGCATGGAGGAAGCCACGTTTTCCAGCTCTGCGGCCCCGGTACCGCCGCCGACGAACCCCAACGATCGCCGCTTCCCCAAGGGTGCGCCGCCGCCCCTCAACAACGGCCTCACAGAATCGCCGTGCGGCATGTGTCCCGTGTTTGACTTGTGCGAGGATGGCGGCCCCGTGAGCCCGGCCAACTGTGTGTATTTCAACCGGTGGCTGGGACTGGAAGAGGCAGAAGAGGCAGCAGCGCCGGACGCATTAGACGGCGACGACGACTTTGACGAGTAGTCGGCCATCCGTCCAGCACAACCACAAACCACAAGCATGAAAAGGACATCCAGGAATCGGGCTGAACCGGTCAGCGGCATTGGGACGGCGTTTTTTATTTTATTTTGCGTTTTGCTTTACTTGTATTTATATATCCCACACGGACAGGATACGATTGCTTGTGTATAAAGTAATATAACATGTTCACATCTACGAGAAATTGCACGGATGCAGTCAAAGTTGGTCGAGAAAAAAGGACACTCCAAGCAGTTACGCAGTAGAGGCCATCCATGTATCATTTATCGCGGCAGGAAGTGAATCCACGCCAGATGCTAATGCTAGTTTGGCTTTTTTGGGTTTTTTCCTTTGCCAGTCATTTTATTTTTTTTGTGATTTTGTTCAGAAGTAGTTGGGGTACACATGGTACGCGCCCAACACTTACTGGACAATGCCGGAGTCGACAATGATGGGCTTCTTGGCGTACTTGATGGTACCGCGCTCATCACCGGTGGCCTCGAGGGACTTGACGACCTTCCAGGACTCGCCGTCGTCGACGATCTCGCCGAAGACGACGTGGCGGCCGTCCAGCCAGGGGGTCAGGACGGTCGTGACGAAGAACTGCGAGCCGTTGGTGTTGGGGCCGGCGTTGGCCATGGACAGAAGGCCGGTGCGCTCGTGCTTCAGCTTGAAGTTCTCGTCGGGGAAGCGCTCACCGTAGATGGAGCGGCCACCGGTGCCGTTCTGGCGGGTGAAGTCACCACCCTGGAGCATGAAGTTGGGGATGATGCGGTGGAAGGGAGAGCCCTTGTAGCCCTGGCCCTGGGGGCGAGTGGCCAGCTCACGGAAGTTCTTGGTGGTCTTGGGGACGACATCGTCGTAGAGCTTGAAGGTGATGGTACCCTCCTGGTCCTTGACGTTTTCGGTAGGACGCAGGTTGTCGTCGAGGACGGGGCCGTGCCAGCTGACCTTGAAGAAACTAAGCAGTTAATATGGTGATGATCGATGATGATAGACGAACACGGCTATAGCTTGTTGACGTGATGCTGCATGCGGCATGTTGCTTGCGGACTGCTGGATGCCGAATGCTATGATGACGCCATGACGCCGGGCACCAAAAGCATCGCACCAGACGCAGCCGACACAGCAGCTCGAGCTGCACACGCACAGCACATGGGCGATTGAACTTACACGTTGGCGGTATCAGACATGTTTGCGGTAGTAGAGGTGAATCGGACTCGGTTGATGGAGTTGTTGATGGAAGACGGAGCTCGGAAAGCAGGAGAAGAAGAAAAGAGAGGAGAAGAGCAAGAAAAGTTCGACATCCGAGGGGCAGCTCCTCCCAAACAAATAGGGCCCTGGCGGGGCAGGAGGGGTCGGAGCATGCTGGCTGAGAGTGGGGCCTTCATTGTGAATTGAGGTACGGGGGAACAAGTAGCTTGGGACTTGGGTTGGGGCTGCGTCAGAGTTAATAATACAGGGCAGGTGCAGAAGAGGAGGAAGGGGGAAGGAGAGGGAAAGAAGGAGAAGGAAGGGCGTGATGCAGTGATGTAGTGCAGGACCTATGAGGAGGAAAAGCAAGGCGGCAAGAAGGAAGAAGAAAAAAAAAGAAGAAAAAAGGAGAAAAGTGTGTGTTGCTGGGGCAGCTCCTTCCTAGTTGACTCGATTTCGTATTTGTGTATTATTTTGATGCTTCCTTTTAATTGTTTATTGTGTGTTTTTGACTTTGTCGTGATGCTGTCGTTTGTTTTTTCCTGTTGTTTTCTTTTTCTTGTCTTCTTTTTTCCTCTTTCTCTTCTTTCTTTCTTTTTCTTTCTTTTTCTTTCTTTTTCTTCCTTGTTCTTTCTCGCTCAGTGTTTCCACTTAATCGCACTACCCACCAAAACAACGTTAGCGTCTCTCCTTGACATTGAGCTCTTCTGTCTTTTGTCTGATGTCTTCTGTCTGATGTTTGTTGACTGTTGATGTCTGCTGCTCGTCTCGAATTGCTTCATACTCTGTTCTTCTGCTCGTCCCGCTTCTTCTGATGTCATTGAACCGCCAAACCCATTGGCTCTGTCTCTGCTGCCATATCCTCGTGCGGGCCACTTCATTGGTTCCGCGCTCCTCTAGCTGTCCTTCTTCGTCTTCCTTGCCTTTACTTCTTTTATTTCTTATTTTCTTATTTCTTCTTCTCTCGAATCCTTTGTCTCGCTTGCGTCTTTTTCAAGCTGTCTCGTCCGCTGAACCTTGCTGCCCCCTCCACTTGTCCGGCACGAGGGGTAGGCTCTCTCGCTTTCTGGTTGTAGCACTTGCCGCCGCCCCGCTCGAGGTGCATGGTAGAGAGGAGCGAGAAGTCTCAGCAGAAACCATGCGCCGTATGTCGTAGGACAGAGACAGACCAGCAGAGACAAGAGGAGTAGTAGAAACAGGGCTGGGATAATTCGCCCCGTTCCCTGAAAGACTTGGCGCTTGATGCGACTCTCGTACTTGTGTTCTCGTTCTGTCAATTCCATCATATGCACCCCATTCTCGTGCGTGGTTTCATGCAGACATAAGGAGACACAAGGCAACCCGAGAAGTAAGCAATCCGGCGACAAAAGCACCTTGACGATGATGCAAAATATGACAGAAGTGGCCGAGTGGCCGAGTGGCAGAGTGACAGTGACAGAGTGACAAAGATGGTAGAAGGAAGAGGAGACACAAAAGGCCTAGAAGATGACGGGAGACGACACAGAACCAAGATGAGCGAGGGATAGCTGGATCATGACGAAAGGTATGACGCGATCGGCTCGGCAGGAGAGCAGGCAGATCAGGCAGATCAGGCAGATGGGGCAGAGCATGGAGAAGGGGAGTAGGGTAGAGTCGGATAAGAGTAGATAAGAGGAGAGCAGGGCGGCAAAGCACAGCCAGCCACTATGCATGCTCGCAAGCCATTGGCCCAGCACGTCCGAACAGTTCTCACTGGACGACCTATTGGCACGTGGAAGGGATAGACTTGGTAAGCTCAGAGGAGGAAGAGAACAGCAAAGCCGGAAGCCGAGCCGTACGGAGTAGACTCGGAGGCTCCTTCCTAAATTGCCATTGTGCCATTCTGCTGCCGTGTCCTATCCATAGCTAAGAAGGCAATTCGGTCATGTGACAGCGATAGCCAAAGCGAAGAGTGAGGACGGCGTAAGAGTAGATGTAAGCCGATGACGGCCAATACAAACCAGAAGACACCGTCCCGATGATGCAGCTTCGAGGATAACTGACTGGTATCATCTCAAGCTCTCTGGGAGACAGCAGACAGCACAAGACATCAAAAGACACAGAGGAGAGAACCAGACTATGAAATAGATATCTTACATACCTCACAGTAGATAGAGTAAACGGAACGGCCTGAAGCTGGTTCTGTCGATTGTTGTAAAGCAACGATGAAGAAGTCAGGACAAGCACATCAACACAGGTTTTCACCGTCTTTCGGTTGTTGCGGCCCATCCCATCCCAGAGCTCATAGCTCAATCAGTCGACCGAACATGGGTCACTGGACAGCGGGCGTGACAGCTCTTATCGCTATCGCACGTGACCGTCCGAACTGCCACGCACGCGTAGTCGAATAGGGGTGCTTGGCGACAGCGAACGCTCGTTCCGGCGGCCTATCTCGGATTATCGACTATTGCTGCTAGCTGGCATCAATCATCGTCACTGCTCGTATCCATCGCCGATTCACCTACTGTCAACCACACGCGCCCTCCATCCATTTGGATCCGATCTCTTGCTATTTCCTTTGTCTTCACGCTGCTCCCGCTTCCAGCTGCCCATCCGCGCCATCCCGCCGACGACTGGCCGTCCCGTGCTGCCCGACTCGACCGCCCCAGCATCCCTTTCGCCAATTACCTCATCTGCACGCGCACAACACCCGCGGCAATGGATTTCAACAACCTCAAAGACGCCGTCTCCAACTTGACCTTGTACGACATCAAGGCCAACGTGCGCAAAGTTCAGAATGGTAGGTACACCCTGCACAGTCTTCTGCCGTCTCCTGCAGACTTTGCCGGCGTCCGATGCTAATTGCGCAGCCGTCATGAACTACACCGAGATGGAGGCCAAGGTCCGCGAGGCAACCAACAACGAGCCATGGGGCGCCTCCTCCACCCTGATGCAGGAAATCGCCAACGGCACCTTCAACTACCAGACGCTCAACGAGATCATGCCCATGCTCTACCGCCGCTTCACCGAAAAGGCCGCCGAGGAGTGGCGCCAGATCTACAAGTCGCTGCAGCTGCTCGAGTTCCTCATCAAGCACGGCTCGGAGCGCGTCATCGACGACGCCCGCTCCCACCTCACGCTCCTCAAGATGCTGCGCCAGTTCCACTTCATCGACCAGAACGGCAAGGACCAGGGCCTCAATGTGCGCAACCGCGCCAAGGAGCTCGCCGACCTGCTGGGCGATGTCGACCGCATCCGGGCCGAGCGCAAAAAGGCTCGCGCCAACAAGGGCAAGTACACCGGTGTCGGCAACCCTACAATGGGCGGCATTGGCAGCAGCAGCAGTGGCCGGTATGGCGGCTTCGGGTCCGAATCTGCGGGCAGCGGCGGCGGCGGTGCTGGTGGCGGCGGCTACGGCGGCTACTCGGGCGGCGTCTACGGCGATGGTGGTGGCTTCGGCGGCCAGAGCGACTACAACGAATCGGGCGGCATGAGTGCTGCGGGTGGCGGTGGCGGCTCGACCGCTGAGCGCTTCGAAGAGTACGACGAATACGACGAGGGCGAGAGCCGGCCATCGCGCACCGGCACGAAGCGCACGACGGGCGGCACGCCATCCAAAAAGACTGCCTCGTCGTCTTCCTCCTCCAGAGCAGCACCATCCGCACCGCCCAAGCCCAAGGCCAAGGCACCCGAGGTGGACCTGTTTTCGTTTGACGACCCTGTACCCTCGACCACAGCCGCGCCGCTCGCGGCTGCCCCCGCCGCGGGCGCGGCCGCCAACGATGAGGACGACTTTGACGACTTCCAGTCGGCGCCCACTCCTGCGGCTGCACCTGCCGCCAGCGCCTTTGGCGGTCTCGGTGGGCTCGGTGGGCTCGGCTCGCTGTCGACACCGCCGCTGACGACGTCCAACGCTTCCGGTGCACAGTTTGCGGCACCGCAACCCGTGTCGGGGCCCAAGCAGGCCAACCTCACGGATATGATGGGCATCTCGTCCATCTCGCCGCCACCGGCGTCTGGCGCCAACTACTCTGCGTTCTACGCCCCCCCTCCCGCACAGCAGCAGCAAGCACCGCAGCAGCAAGCGCCGCAGCAGCAAAGAGCTGCGAGCGGCTACCAGCCAACACAGCCCAACTACTACCAGTCAGTGGTGACACAGCCCGGTCAGGCGCCCAAGTCGGTGTTCCCTTCGTCGACGTCCTCTGCATTCGGTAGTACATCTGCGACCCCGTCGGTCGGCGGCATGGCGGCACTGCGCCCTGCCGTCGCTGCTACCCCTGCGGCGGCCGCTCCTGCCAAGGTTGGCGGTGATGCCTTTGGCTCCCTGTGGTCAACAGCGAGCACAGGCATCAAGAAGGCACCGACGGGCGGACCGGGCCCGTCGATGGGTCAGCTGGCCCAGGAGAAGAGCCAGGCCGCGATCTGGGGCGCACCAGCGGCGTCGACGCCTTCAGCGGCATCCAAGCCAGCACCAAGCGGTGGCCTGGATGATCTGCTGGGGTAGATTACACTTTTTTGGAGACGTGATTTTAGAGCGTTGGTAGCACACCCGAGGTAGTAGTAGTTTGAATGAATTTTTTCAGTTATCAGCATTCTTTAGCAGTCGAGTTGGTTATTTAGCAAGACAAGGTAATTAAAAGGTTCAGCACGGATAGCTTCTTATGAAAAGAGTGAGAGAATGGATTATTATTAGACAAAAGAAATACCGACAGTGGTAGAAGTAAAGTTGCAAACGCTCGCACAAAAGACACAAAAGACCACCCATACAGACAAGCAGTAATCAAACAAAACAAAACAAAACAAAAACAGATATCCTCCGGCGCTGACAGTTTTTTAACACTTGGGACAAAAGAAAAAGGAGAGAAGACGGAAATATAAAATGAGCGAACAGTAACAAGCACAATTGTCTATGCCTTTCTGGCATAGACAAACAGGTGCGGCTCCTCCCAGACCTCGTCGGGCTTGCAGATGCCTGCCTCGGACGCCCGGGGCAGGAACTGTGTAACGCCCTGGTAGATAATGTCCAGGCCGGCCGCAGAAACGGAGGCGACGGCATCCTCGGGTGACAGGCTGGACACCACAAGGGGCCGGCCCATCCACTTGATGGACTCGTTCTCGACGGGCAGCGGCACGGTGGAGAAGACCATGAAGCCGCCGGGCTTGAGCAGACGGGCAAGGCCGGCGTGGATCTCGCGGATATCGGCTTGTGTGACACCGGCAATCAGCGAGAAGAAGATGGTGACAGCATCGTAGGTACCGGCGTTGTTCTTCTCACGCTCGAGGAACGCACGCACGTCCATGAGCTCGAAGCGGGCATTCGGCACACGCTCACGCGCGGCCCTGAGCATAGCTTCAGAGATGTCGATGCCGAGCACGTCGTGGCCCGCATCGGCGAGCACACTGCAGGCAGGGCGGCCAGTACCGCAGCCGACGTCGACGATGCGGGCGCCGCCGCGAGGGTGGGTCTTGTCGAGCTCATCGACGAGCCAGTCGATGGCGGCAGCCTGGGTGGGCAGGCCCTGGAAGGCGTCCTCGTAGGCGGGGCCGACACTGTCAAAGACCTCGGCGGCCGACAAGAGTCTGGGAGAGCCGTGGGGCGTGGGCTGGGGCGTCGGATCAGGGGAGATATCGATGATCTTTGCCTCGAGATCGATGGGGGGAGCTCTTGAGCGGCGGACAAACAATGCAGAGAAGAAGGCAAGGATAGAGGCAAAAATGGAGGCAAAGAATGCCGTGATGCGGTCGATGAAAATCATGATGACGGAGGGTGTAGATTAAGGTATGAGTGGTATAGATAATGTATAGGATGAGGTGTAAGTGATTATTAGTATAAGATGGTAGGATGATATATAGTATGTATATGATGTGTAGAAGATATAAGAAGATTAGAATGTGAAAAGAACAGAATAAAGGAATGAATAGAAGATGGAGAGGGACAAGAGGGTATATAATGAAAAGAAGAAATAGAGAAGAGAGAGAAACAGGACAGCCGACGGGTGAGAGATAAAGATATGTGCACAAGGTGAACGGAACGCAGCAAGAGAATATATATGAGGGTGTGAACGGGATATCACTATACTTCCACCTGCTTGGGCCTCGTTTGGTAAAAAGCAACGTAGGCCGCCAGGTGTGACCAGAGAAAGAAGGAAGAAGAACCAAAATAAATAAAAGGAATAAAGAAGAAACAAACACACAAAACAAATATGCAAATGGAAAAAGAAAGAATGGGCAAAACCGAAGAATCAGGCGAGAGCAAAGCGAGAAGGCGAAGCAAGAAAAGAAAGAGAAAAAGAAAGAGAAAAAGGAAAGAATACGAGCCAAAAGCAAGCAAGCGGAAGTAGAGGAGACGGAGGCAATAGATCCAGAAACGAGACGAGTCCGGCGTGACGAGACAAGCAAGGGAGATGGGGGCCATACAACGAGACAGGCACCAGACTGCCTACGGCTACGGCCATGGCTGAAATTAAGATATGACCACGACCACGACAACAAGAGAGAGCAGAGAGCCAGACTATTGCGTCGGAAGGGCGTCGGCCCAACTCGAAAGATGGCTACGCTCGAGGCAATGATGTGCACGCGTTCTCGTCACACAGCAGGAGGAGGATGGCCGGGCTGGGCGGCGCATGCATATCAGCACCAGCCGTGTCACTCAACCATGCAGCCAGGCAGTCTGATATTCGCTCGTCCACCCATCCCTCGCTGCCTCTGTGCCACTCTTGCCGGATTGCACTCGACCCTCTCTCGCTCTCTGCCTCTCTGCCTCTCTGCCTCTCCCTACCTCATCTGCATTTGAGACACTGGACCGACACGCCCGGTTCAACTCATACCACAGGAAATACCACACAAACATACCGGACCAATCCCCAGTACCCAATACCCAGACACACAAGACAACCGACAAGAGACAACCGAATGCAGGCAGGATACAAGAGTACAAGCGTACAGGACAACAGACATAGACACAGACACAGACACAGCCAGACAGACAACAGCCCAGTACACAAATACCAGCAATCCCATCTAAATACCGTGTCTCACATCGCGTCTCCAGGTCGTATTGCATCTTGTCAAGTGTCTCGCTGTGTCTGGCTTTCTGTCTTTTGGTCTTTCGGTCTTTCTGTCCCTTCTTCCCTGTCTTCGTGGCGCCGCTCTGCACACTCCGTCCTCCGTGCTGTGGTACTCTCCTCACTGCCATGCCTGTCCCAACCCAGCTACATCATGTCTCAGCTGCCCCGGAGGGAGTGATGGGGTGATGTGCTGCCTCCACTCCCTTGCATGGATACCATATTGACCTCTGGATCGCGTTCTTGACTGGTGATCATGTCTCGTCTGTGTTTCTAGGTAATCTGTCTCTCTGTCTCTCTGGCGTGTCTCTCTGGCGTGTCTCTGTCTCTCCAGTCGTCGTCTAACTATCGCGTGCATTCTTGGGCTCGATGATATCAGTCCAAAACACACCGGCATCAACACCGGTTTAAAATCAAGACACAGCATGGCTTTCTCATCATGCAAACAGGATATATCCACGCCAGTAAACAGCCAATACCCATTCTCCGTGGGTTCACTCAGGTTCACACTCCGCACCCAGCACTCGGCACTCCGCATCCAGCGCCAGCACTCTGCACTTTAACCCTGCCCGGAAGCTTGCCGGCCTGCTGTCCTTTTTCTGTCTTGCAGCTCTGTATCCGGGCTTGGATCTCTTGGTACGATTTCCCACTAAAACACAAAGATGGCCGGGTACACTCGCATACAAAATACCACATGAAATACAACGTAGACGTCCAGGGGAGCTGGGACAGACTACCAGAAAGACGAAAAAAGACCATGCCGGTACCGAGCTGGTGGATCTTCCCAGGGTCGCTAGGGCAGTATGGTCGAGGAGCAAGGGGTTCACTGGCTCGCCTTGGTGCGGCCGTCAGCCGGCTAGGGGACCAGCATCCACGCCATCCACGCCATCCTACGGCCTACAGTAGAACTAGCAGCGCTGCACGCCAAAAGGGGCCGCGAGGTCGTATTTGCACTCCCAGCGCTCTGTCTCTTGGCCAAGGGTAGGGACCCGCCCGCTAATACCGTTTGCCCAAAGAGGCAGTTCCAGATGCCCATCTCTCAGCCTGTCGTTGAAGCGCAGCAACATCGAGATATCCGGTATTCCAGCTTGCTTTCTTTTGCTCTCCTTTTATTGCTATTCATGCATCTTGCGGTGCTTCTGAGTGGCTGCCTCTATTTGACATCCTATCGACCGGTCTATTTACACCTGCATGTCTCAGTGTTCTGAACTATCTTTGGGGGTCGTTGGTTCTGGTCTTTGGTTTTTGGTTTTTGGTTTTAGTTTTAGTTTTTATTATTGATAGCTTTTATTTGATTTTTGGGTTGCTCTTTGTTTATTCTTTTATCTTATTTTGTAGTATTTACACTTTGTTTCTCGTTTGCTTCCTTCCTTCTCTCTTCTTCCTTTTCTTCCCCTATTCTATGCCCCTTGTACTTCACATCCCATACCCCTGCGTCGACTCAATACTCCGTGCATTTCCATCTACCAACATCGGTTGGAGCAGATCGTTCCTCTTCTGGCATCCGGTTTGATTATTACTTGGCCCGGATGCATGAACGGCTGCAGCTCAAAAGTCTTACTCGTAGCGCCCAGGAAGAGGAGTTATGCATGGAAGAAAGCTGCAGGCAGACTGGATACACTTACGTACAGACTTGATGCACGCCAATGCACACAAATGCACACAAAAGTACTGGCATATGCACAGAAGCGCACGAGAACACGAGGACACCACCACGCCAGCCAGAACATGGACAACACACGAAACATATCGCTGATTTTCACTCACACGTGGCTCTTGCGATAATGCACATGCACGCATGTTCGACTATGAGACATGCTGCTCTATTTATGACCATCCTCTTCTATTCTGATGCCGTTCAAGCTGTATTCCCTATTCCGATACCTTCTGGACTGCCTTCTTACTTCTGATCCTCCCTACCCATAAGATTTTTTCTATCATCTTCCATTTCGTCTCCTCTTTACTTCATCTGTCGATCGGGTAAAAGTACGAGACGCAACTGCAACCCAGACGCAACCCAGACGCACTACGAAAATAATAAAGTGCATGATGTCGGAGCAATGGATGAAGGAATGGGGTTGGCAACGTGGGTGCCATGCTATGAAATGGAATAATATTACAGAGTCTTTCCGAGGTAATCTAAGAGAAATCAGTCTCAAGAATGTGAATCATTCCATCGAAGGCCTCTCGGATGACGGGTTGTGGATGCGTCGCGAGCGGCTCTCATACTACTGAGTAAACACATGTATCGGTCACGATCCTCAATGTAAACATGTATTTATCGGTCACGACCCCCATGTAAACATGTATTTATCCGTCACGACCCCCAATGTAAACATGTATCCGTCACGACCCCCAATGTAAACATGTATCCGTCACGATACCCCAATGTAAACATACCTAGATTGCTATGACATCGTTGTCTTATGCCTGACGGCAAGTGGAAGTTTCCAGCCCAAATCCACCGTCGTCTTTTGTTCCCGAATTCACGCGTTCTTTCACCAGTCTCGCCCACAGAGATGGGCCTAGAGTCTTCAGTCTTGGCCATCTATGCTCTTGTCCAGCCCGTTTAACGTCTATGCACTCGCATACCATCTTCTCATGCAAACAACTTTATGCTACATCTTTATGCTACACCTTTTATGCCACGGCTCTTGACGCCCGCCCAACGATACCACGTGATCACTTGGGCGTTGGCATCTCGGACGATTCATCGATATCAATGTATATCAATGTCTCTCTTTTCTTCTTTCTTGCTCGTTCCCAGTAATGTAGGCCCCGTTTCAAGCCCTGTGTTCTGCCCAACCCATCATCTCCGACCGTCGTTTCTTTCTCTCCCTGCTCCTCCTACCCGACTGCGGCCTCCGACATCTGGCTGGGCACGTCAGCTCCGTAGCATCAAGGCGGCAGTGCGATCGGCTGCTCCGTCAATAATCATAGTCAACGGCGTATTCTAGCCATTGTTGCATTATCTTTGCTCTCCTCTTTCTGCGCCAGAACTCTCTTGTGTTCGGTGATACAGCCGGCGTGAGAACATGATTCTTCCATCCGATTACTAAGCAGCATTCGCGATTACAAGTTCACGACGTCCTTTTCCATCACCACTGCGCTCTGCACTATTCTAATTTCTACCTCATGAACGTCTCATAACCGTGTCTGTCTTTTGTCATAACTGTTCATTACCACTTTGCACAAGACATGCCCAAGGCACCCCTGCAACACTCTTTGTATCACCCCAATTTCGTCTTATATGAATACAGCCTTGTCTTGCAAAAGTACAATTGAGATTGCAGTCTTTCTTCTCCCTCGTTCTCTTTCCGCGGCCTCTCTTCTCTTCCGTTGTGGTCTTCGTATTTCTTTCTTCGTCATACGTCTTTGTCAGGCTCGTCAGGCTCTGTTCCTTGAATCAGATGTCTTTCCATCGTCTTTCAGCCACTTGGGCCGAGGCTGAGATTGAGGGGAAGCGAGCTTGTAGATCTGGGGTTAAGTTGAAGCTAGTTGAGAAGACTAGAACGACTCGCATCTGCATTGGCAGTGTATATACACTGCGCGTTTTAATATGCCGCGGCCACAATCGCATTGTGCCCGTTGTGTGCATCACCGCCTTTTGCTTTCTGCCCTCCGTCCTCTGCTCTTGGCCTTTGGCCTTGCTGCCCTGTATTATTCATCCGCTGCAAGCAGCCCCTCTGTTCCCGTTATCGCCCTGGTCGCTCCTTCCCCAACAACTGCTCGCATCTCCTTCCCTTTTCTCCGCATCCCCTCATCTCCTAGATTCCTTAGTTTTTCGCCGCAACATGTGACTTGCGTCCTTCTGCTTAGCTTAGCAGACGAGCAAATGCACAGATGCGCAAATGAATATAACTGCCATGTTTGGCTGCTGCTTTTCCTTTCTTGCCGTCAACTATCGACACATTCTCGCGGTTGCCAACCATTCCCCTCGTTTTGAGCCTCATTTGTTGGGAATTGCCACCGCACACCCAGATCCCAAGCTCTAGCTTTGTACTGCCAGACGTTTATTCTGCACCGACTTATTCCATTTTCCAATCGATACCTCGCAGCCATTACCGCATTGGTATTATTCCTTACGACGTATTGTTGTATTGTCTATGTCGTCGTCTGCATCGATTCTCATTACCGGGTTGGCTATATCTACTGTTTCTGCCGTCTTCACCGTTCTGCAAGACACACACACCGCACAACCGCACAACTGCAAAACCGCTAAGCCATAAATCGCAAAATGTCTGACCTGGACGTTGTAATTGTCGGCGCCGGCCTGTCGGGTCTCAACTCGGCCTATCTGCTGCAGACTGAGCTGCCTGACATCAAGTACACCATTCTTGAGCGCCGCAACATCATTGGCGGCACCTGGGCCTTTTGGAAGTACCCGGGCGCCCGCTCCGACTCATCCTCGGCTGTCTTCCGCTTTGCCTGGCACCCATGGCCGCATGATATGAGCTTCCCCGATGCGCCTCTCGTGCAGGCCTATGCTGCCGATGCCGCCAAAGTGCAGGGCATCGACAAGCACATCCGCTTCAACCAGAGCGTCGGCGACCGCCACTGGTCGACGGACGAGCAAAAATGGACCGTTGATGTGACCGACGAGAACGGCGAGACGTCCCAGATCAAGTGCCGCTGGCTCATCAACTGCAGCGGCTACTACAGCTATGAACAGGCACAGCAGGTTGACATCCCCGGCATCAAGAGCTTCAAGGGCGAGGTCAAGCACCCGCAGTTCTGGAGCGACGACATCGAGCTCGCCGACAAACGTGTCGTGCTGCTCGGCTCAGGTGCCACCGCCATTACGATGCTGCCGCACATTGCCAAGGTCGCCAAGCACACCACCATGGTCCAGCGCAGCCCGTCGTACGTGCTCGCGCTGCCCCGCAAGGACACGGTTACGGCGTACCTGCGCCGCTTCTTCATCTTGCAGAAGATCGGCGATCTTGTCGACTGGTACCGCCAGATCATTATCGAGCACGCCTTTGTCTATTGGATCATGGCGTTTCCTACGGCCGGCCGCAAGCTGCTGCGCAAGCAGGCGCAGAAGCTGCTGCCCGAAAAGGTCGATGTCGATGTGCACTTCAACCCAAAGTACAACCCGTTCGAGCAGCGCCTGTGCATGAGCCCCGATGCCGACTTTTACCGTGCGCTGCACCGGCCCAACTGCGATATCGTCACGGGGGCCATTGAGACGGTCACCGAAACGGGCATCCGGGTGAAGGAGCCGAAGAATGGCGAGGTCATTGACATTCCGGCCGACATGATCATCACGGCCACGGGTCTGCACGTGGAGCTGCTCAACGGCCGCGTGCCCATTGTCGACGGCACGCCAGTCGACGTCACGAAGCTGTACAGCTGGCGCAGTTGCATGGTCGAGACTGTGCCCAATTTTTGTTTCATTATTGGCTACACCACAGGCACGTGGACACCCGGTGCTGATGCACACTTCCGGACGGTAATTGCCGTGATGAAGGAGATGCGGAAGCGGGGCGCTTCGTCGGCCATACCGACGATTGAGTCGGCTGAACAGCGCACCAAGATGGCAAAACTGCCGGTGCTGTCATGCTCGGCTGGCTACCTGGAAAAGGCACGCGACCGGCTGCCGATCTCGTCGGGCAAGTACCCGTGGACAACGGGCCTCACGTACTTTTACGATGTGTTTTACAACTACTGGGGCAATGTGCGCGACGGTATGAAGTATGTCGTGTCGGACAAGAAGAACCTGTAGATACTATATTGAGAGTGGTCGAAAGATACTGGTTTTGGCTTTGCGTTTGATTTGGTTTTCGGACCCGAGTTCGTGCAGTTTTAGATTTTGTTTTGGTTTACGACCTGTTTTGGTTCTATGGTCCCTGGCAGCTTATGATTATTTAACGAATTTCATTTTGACTATCGCTGATTTAACGCCATATTATGCGGGCTTAAAACTATTCATTTTGTAATAAAAAATAGGGACAAATAACAAAGGGGAATATCATTACAAACACAGAGAAATTATAGCATCATCAGACCGGCGACGGCAGCGAAGAGGCTGGCGGCGACAGTAGGGACGGCACCAAAGCGCGAGACGCCGGCGTTCTTGGAGCTGCCGCTGTCTGACGACGAGCCCGAGCCCGAGCTGGAGCCCGAGCCCGAGCCAGAGCTGGAACCAGAGGACGACGTGACCTCAGAGCACTCGCCGGTGAACGAGAAGTCGCCCGCAGCAGACAGGGACTGAGAGTTGGAGCCGCAGTTGGCAGCCTTGGCCATGTAGATGTTCTTGTTGTCCTGGTCAAAAACGGCATAGACGGAGCGCAGGAAAGTGTCGCCAAAGAGGCAGGGCAGGTCGTCGCTGGCGGTGATGGCACCGAGCGCACAGGCGCCCTGGCCCTCCCAGATGAAGTCGTTGAGGGCAACGTTGACGGTGAGCGAGCCAAAGGTGAAGTCGACCGAGCCGCCCTTGTCGCCGAGATCGCAGTCGACAATGATGGTGCCGTCCGACTGGACGGTGGAGCCGAGCGACGACGCGAGCGACGACATGACGTTGGCGGGCAGGTAGCTCAGGGACGAGCCGGTGTCGAGCACGACGGGGATGGAGCTGCTGCCAATCTTGGACGACGACTTGGAGCCGGGCTTGGTGTAGCCGACGGAGTCGAGCTGGACAAAGTAGCGCCAGGGGCCGTCGGCCGTCTCCTGCGGGGGCATGTTGTCAAACTTGTAGAGCGTGCCAGAGAACTTCTTGGTGTCGATGCCGCCAAAGATGATGACGCCGTTCTCGATGTTGTCGCCGACGTCGTCGGTGCCGTCGGAGTCGGTGGTGGTGCCGAGGGCAATGCTGAACGCGCGCGAGTTGGTCACGTCTTGGCGGAACAGCTCGTCGATGATGTTGTAGTACTCGAGGTTGAAGCCGTAGCCGAAGCCGACACCCATGATGGGCACGGCAGCGTCTTCCGAGGACGTGGCAACACCAAAGGCGACGGACTCGAGCACGGAGCTGTTGGTGCCGGGCACGACAATGTTGTCGTAGACATAGGCGATCTCAGCTGTGCCCTTGCCGTACGCGAGCTCGTTGGTGGCGTCGGCGTCCTGGGCAGTGCTGGACTTGGCCGGGTTGTAGCGGCCAACGGTCTCGCAGAAGGCAGCGCTGGTCTTGTCCGAGACGGTGGAGCAGTCGGGGTCGACCCAGAGCTCGTCGGAGCCGGTGTCGATCTGGACGCGGACCTTTTGCGCGGGCGTGCCAATGTCGAGCTCGATCATGTAGGCAATGTTTGTGTGGTTGTACAGCGTTGCGGTGTCGGCGCGCTTGTTGAGGGCAGAGTTGAGGATGGCCGAGCCGCCACGGACCATGCCGCCGGGCAGGTTGCGGCGCTCCACAATGGGGAAGCTCACATGGTTGTTGGCGACAGCAGGCTGGCGCGGCATGACCGAAGCGGACACGGCGGCGGCCGACATGGCCAATGCAAGAATACGGGGCATCGTGGTAGACGTGAGAGGGATGTCAGGGACGTGTGGATGAGAAGTGAAGATGCACGAGGTGACAGCAACAGTGGACTTTGCGCGATGGACAGTAGACAATGTAACGATCGTTGGGAACGGGGATGCCAGTATTTAAGCAAACGAAGCCGCTCACGGATCCGGGTGAAACAAAAATAAGCTTAACCTTGTTAATCAAAATTATCAAAGGAAACAAAGAAATGGAATAACAGGGGGGGACATCAGTAGAAAAACAAATAGAAAAAGGGTTTCCCTGCCCCCGTCAGCGAGAGGTCAGCCGCAATGGCATGCTGCCAAGAGACGAGCGAGACCTGTGAGACCAGCACACCAGGTATCTCGCGCGAGAGACCAGCACGAAAAGCTGGCAAAGTTGCGCAAGTCCTCCTTGCCAAGACGCGCAAGGCAGCACGCGGGAGAGTCGGTGATCTGGGTAAGTAATACGTATTGATCTGCACCTGCTCGGATCGATCTGTCTACAGACCGTAGAGACTGTATTGGCAATAAGGCAGACATCAATGAAGCTACTAATATCTGTAAATAATGCCAATATTTGCCATGTACAATATGTAAGATACGATATTTTCAATAATGGGGGCACGGATCTACTCTTCTGAATCCTTCGTCTGTCTCTCATCGGCCTGGCGTATGTCTCGCGTACCCCAGAGTAGGACAGCCAGTGGTCGCATCGGATGAGAAGGCCTGGCCGGGAGTCAGACACTGCTACCTTGCCCACCAGTCAGCTTAATAGTATTGGGTAATAATAGACAGGTTGGTATTTGAATACAATGTCAAGAAACGCAGGGCGATGCCTTGGCGTAAGCAGCCAACAAGTCGGGTTACATGGAGGACTGGACTCTGTGCTGCGTAGGGCTTTCCACGATCCTCAAGCCACAGTCGGGGTGGAAGGGAGAGTGTACGGAGTAAGAACATGCGGCTACTTGACTTGTACGGAGAGTCTATCGCAGAGAGATGCCTCGCCCAGCTAACCGCGATAGGACATATGAATAAAGGTGGCAGGGGTGTTGTCTAGGCAGTCTCAGGAGACGAGAAGAAGAGGATAAACGACAGCCGCACTCCATCTCCGACTCTGTGTCTCTCTATTCACCTTGGTCCTTTGTGAAGAGGATGTCGGCAGGGAGCTGAAATTACCTCCGTGTCTTGGCGACAGGGGCAGAGAGATAGAAGATGAACCAGGCAAGCTCGTAGGCCGGACCACTTCTCCGACAGCAATACTCGTAGACGCTATTGAGCAAAATGAACGCTACAAAAAGACGGAGTACTCAGGACAGAGACAACACAGACACTACTCCGTAGAATCAGCAGGTGACTATCAACAGGCAGCACAGCCGCATTTCCGTGGGGCTGCGGTGAGAACAGCCAGCGACCTGCACGCAAACAGAATAGCCCAACTGAGAAATAAATAAACAGGTGCATTAGCTCGTGCTGGTAGCGTCTGAAATAAGAATAAGGTTAACTCTAAAGCTTAAGTACGCGTAGGACCAAACTAGCACAGGGGCTGTGTTTGGAGTGTAAGCAGGAAGAAGGACGATGAATGAGGGGATGGCTGATGGATAGGATGGGTAATATTGGATGGAAATATAATAAGGGATAATAAAGAGACAATAGAAGAGAATTAAACACAAAATAAAGAGATGATATTTCAGAATCAGCAGAGTCGAAATAAGCAATGCCGAGTCTGCCTAGAGATGGCCGCCAGATGGAGCATGCCGAGACATGAGTACGCCGAGTCTGCCCAGGCCTGGAGCCAAGGTTGTCAGTGTCGAGTCAGATGTGCTGAAGAAATCAACTTTGCGTTAATCGTTCTCAACAAGGTTCAATTAGCATGACAGCTAGGTACGATGTAGAGATGCCACGAGAAGACGGAAGCGAGCAGTCGAGATGAGATCACTACACTCATCTATTGACGTCTTCCCCCATGACGACACGGACCACCTGGCGATAATGGATGTTCGGGGGTCAACCAGCGCGCTGTTCTTTGGCATAACGCTATTCTAGAGTAATTCAGTCTGAAAGAATAATGCACGGTTTGAATATCAAACACATCAGAGCATTGATGATGTAATACGTGACGGTGCAGTAAATGCTGGAGTCGATGCGTCTTTTCATATGCTACTTAGATGAACTCGACTAATTTATCTTCACATACAATAATGAATACTTTGATTCGAGATAGTTTGATTTCAAGCCGCTGACTAGAAGTATCTCCTCAATCGATGTTTCCGGAAGAGATGGTCAGGTAGCCAGGCTGACGGCAACCCTTCGACATTAGTGCGCCCTAGCCGCCTCTATCTCACCTTGGTCACTCTTAACTTCTGCGGATGCCATCCGTACATAATCATTGCACAACATCCATACATCACCATGTCCGATCGCATTCATGCGGCGGCGGCGGAACGTGATGCTCTGCTGCGCAAGATCGCCGACACCCAGCACGCCAAGGCCGCCGTGAAGCAGCTCACGCCCCAGATCACCACTCTCACCAACAAGCAGTACGATGCCGCGCAGCTCTACAACGAACTGGCCGCCGCCATGCGTAAAAATGAGCAGGCTGCTGACAAGCTGCGCGACCACAGCAGCCTGCGCAAGTTCTTCCACCGCGAAAAGGTCGCCGCCGAGTCGGAAAAGGCAGAGGACCTCTACATCGCGTCCATCGGCTGGGCCAAGAAAGCCGAGGTCAAGCTCGCCCTTGTCAAGAAGGAGATTGCCGACCTGAAGCAGAAGCGCGAGGATCTGCGCGCCATGGACACGGCGCACAACTATGCCCTCGGCAGCCTGGACGCTCTCTACAACTCTGTCTTTGACGGGCCGACGCCGGGCCTCCCCAACGAAGACGCCCTCGAGGCCACCGTCACTGGTGCCCAAGAATGCTACGACGACGTCCAGGCGCGGCTGTCCCACGCCATGGCCGTCGCCAACAACCTCGACAAGGCGCACCAGAGCGCACAGTATGCCGTGACCGCCTTGGGCCTCGCTCTGAAGGCGTCCGAGAACGACATTTTCTTCATGGGCCCACCCGTTACCGTCCACGAGAACGGCACGGCCGCCGATACATACTCGTACAACCGCCGCCACGACTACGACCGCACCGAGCGCGAGATGCTCCAGAGCGTCAACAAGTCGCTGGCCGAGGCCGAGTTCTACGTGTGTGCCGCGCGCCAGATGGACCCGACCGTTGCGCCGGCGCTCTTCTCGTTTACATCGCAGCAGGTTGATGACGGCACCAGCTCGGCCCTCGGCGTCATCGACCAGTACCTTGACAACCCCGTGACGGACCTGCTCTTCCACTTCAAGATCAAAGACAGCATTGATGGTGTGAAGTACGTCGAGGAGGTCGTGCGCGAGGCGTGGTCCAAGGCCGAAGAGAAAGTGGCGGCCATTGAGACAGAAAAGAAGCCCGTCGAGGCAGCACTAGACGATGGCCGGAAGCAGCTTATGGACTTGCGGGTAGCGATATTTGAAAAGATATTGAAGGGAAGCTGAGTGGTTATGCTGCAGCTGAAGAATGATGAACAAGCTGAGTAAATCAATACAAAAAAAAACAGAAACTTGAAATGAAATGAAAGAAAACAGAAGGAAAGTAACAGGGATGGGTATTAATACCAAAACCATTAATTTCAGAAGCTCTGTCTTATGTGTCTATGTATGTGTTTGGGCAGATGACTATAAAGTGATAAATCTATAACAAAATAGAGAATCCATTTTATATTAAAACTAAAATATTCTCTACATATTACCAACATTAGTTTACTATTATTTAGTTATTTTAATATGAGCTCTTGAATGTGCTTTACTAAAGAGATGAACAAATCATAGCTCAAATAATAAATAAACAAAAAAGAAACTGCCTTCTACTTGTTGATTTATAACAGCCCGAATGAAGATATGCCGCTGGTTGACAACCCTGGGCCATGATGTTATCTTATATGATGTTACATGGTTACCGTCAACTTGGATACCATGACTTGAATACCATTGGAAAATACTCTCAAAATACTAACTCGATACCAGTTGCTTGTCTGTTGTGCACGCCATTGTCGTCGTCGTCGGAGCGGGTCACGTGCGTTGAAGCCTTACAATGATTAGTCAGCTGACTTGCCCCTCTGCGCATAGAAAAGATCGCGCCCGACGACTCGTCTCACATCAACACAACGCAACGACAACAGTTCCCCTCAAACACACAAAATGGGCTCTCTGGCACTTCCCCATCTTCCCGAGGCGTGGCACGTCGACCAGGCCATCATCTCCGAGGCCGAGCGGGTCGTCGTCATCCGCTTCGGCAAGGACGCTGACCCCGAGTGCATGCGCCAGGACGACGTCCTCGGCCGCGTCCAGGCCAAGGTCGAGAACTATGCCGTCATCTACCTCTGCGACAACGACAAGGTCAAGGACTTTAATAAAAGTAGGTTCAGCTCTCCGTATCTAACGTACCTACCTTTACCAAGCTAACCGGCAGTGTACGAACTCTACGACACGTGCACCATTATGTTCTTCTGGCGAAACAAACACATGATGATCGATCTCGGCACCGGTGACAACAACAAGATCAACTGGGTCATCGAGGACAAACAGGAGCTGATTGACATTATCGAGACGGTCTATCGCGGTGCAAAGAAGGGCCGTGGTCTCGTCGTGTCGCCCAAGGACTACTCCACACGGCACCGTTACTGAGTTGTGCTTCCTTTGCTCTTTGCTCTTTGCTTCTCTGCTCGCTTGTATTTGCTTTTCCCTGCTTCCTTGGCTACTGGCGTTGGCGTGTTACCCGTGTCGAGTTTCCTCGTGCTATCTCTCGTGCTGGATCTGCCTGATATCTAAAGTAGGACTCCCATCTCTTTTCTCTCTCAATACACTTTACCAAAGACCTTTGCTGAACTCTTCTACCAGGCTATTCAACAGCACAGGACAGCTACTGTCTTTTGTAGAAACAAGGTAACCCGTGACCAAGTTGTCCGTTGCTGCTGTCTGCTATTGTCTGGAGTCGTTACCATACCTCTAGACTCGTAGCCTCACGCTCATCTTGCACGTCCACACTTCTTCTTGCTTTGCACTTGAGCTCCAACGTCGTAGACCGTATTTTATTGTAACGTCGTAAATAGAGTATAACAGAAATCAATATAAAACCAAGCAAATGGAACCCATGATATAGTGACAAATGGTAGTAAACACGCACACGCGCAAATGCGCAAATCAATATCCTTTTCCGCCGTTTGATGTACGTGGTAGCGTCGGCGCTGCCATCTCGAGACTGCCGCAGGAGTTGTCGCAGTAGCCGTTGCAATGGTCGTCGTCATCGTCATCGTCATCGTCGAGCCTCGAGGCTGCCGTTACTCGCCGCCGCTCGCCGCTGCTTAATGGCGCTTCTCGTCGATACGCTCGAGCGCCTCCAGCATCACAATCGAGTTGCCGCGGATCACAACCATGCCGACCTTGACCTTCTCGCCACCCTCCTTCTCCTCCACCGCCTCGTCCAGCACAATGTTCAGGAACACGTCGTAGCCGCGCAGCACGCCAATCACCTTGCGGCTGCCGTTCAGCTGCACAAACAGCCGCTTGTCGAGGTACTATTCGGTTAGCCTGGTTCGGTTATGTTCAATGAGACGACGCCAAAACCTACCTTCTTCAGTTCTGGTTGTGCGGGCGCCATTGTGAGGGTTGGGTGTGATGTAGTTGGTGGTGAGTAGGGTTCTGGAGCAAAGCAGAGCAGAGCTTCAAAACGCGACCTCGCAGCCTTTCAAAGGTGGTGGTCACCTAGCAGCTTTTAGGTGGGGAGGGGTACTTGCCGCTTCGTACAAATTACGTGTGCATATAAGTACTCCCGATAACATCACGTGCCGATAAGCAGCCTGGAATGCGCTCGACCTCGACTACGTCTCGCGACTATCCTCACTACTGCCTCTCGCTTCTCGACAACACCTCACAACGCCCTCAAAATGAGCTTATTTACAAAACGCAAAGGCCGGCGGATATCTTCGTTTGAAGACGATGAAGAACCAGCCACGCCCAGTGGTAGTGCGCCCACCGGCGACGAGGGTATGTCTTTGTGTCTCTGTCTTATGGGCTTCTGTGGCCGCGATCGCAAGCTGACATGAATTATAGAATCTCCAGAACCCGTTGTTAAGCCAATACGTTTCGGAAAGCGGCCAATAAAACAGTCTTCCCTGCGCCGCAGCATCAACATCAACGAGCCCGACAGTCTCGGCACCGACCCTAGCGACTTCAAATCAGATGCAGCAGAGGATGCGCCGAAACCAGAAACCAAAGCCGACGACGTCAACGATGACGATGAACCGGCACTTGTGCGACCTTCACTACTCGCCAGATCCAACTCGCGACGAAAGAAGAACCGCCTGTCGACGGCATCGACTACCTCGCGCCTGTCTTTTGGAGGGGGTGGTCGAGCAGACGACGATAATGACGACGGCAACGACGATACTCCCGCAGTGGTAACGCCAAAACGCGACAAGGCAGCGGGTGGCTCGTCGCTTACGCAGCGTGTGCTCGAGACCAATGCGTTCCGCAAGTCACTATCCAGTCGCCTGCCCACGCGACAGCGACCCGACTACGACGACGACGAAGACACAGATAGAAACAGGCAAAAACACAAGAGCGACTACGACGACGACGACGACGACGATGGACGTCCGCGGTATAGCCAGGCATATCTTGACGAGCTGCAAAACTCAACGCCCAACACGCCGGTCAATCTGTCAGCAATGCAGAAGCAGGAGCAGCGGCAAAACGGCGGCCGCGGCGGGATTGTCGACGATGCCGACCTCATGGACCTTGACCCGTCTGAACTGGACGGCGCCATGCTTGTTGATTCCGCCGAGCTCAACACAATGTCGTCGGATGTGTCTCTGCGCGACAGACTGGGCCTCGGCGCTGTTCTGCCGCCACCACCGGCGGCCAACGTGCTGACCGAGACTGAGATCCAAGAGCGCAAAGACCGTCGTGCACGCCGCGCCCTGGAAGAGGAGTCCATCTCGCTTGGCGCCAGCGACGACGAAGGGTCGGGCTACATTTCACTCTTGACTGACGAGCAGAAGCGCAAGCGCAAAGAGAAGGAGTCGACGCGGCTTGTGCGCGAGGACGATGACCTGGGCGAGGGCTTTGATGAGTTTGTCGAGGACAAGCATGCACCGCTTGCCCTGGGCAAGAAAGCCGAGCGCGAGGCACGGCGCCGGCGCAAGCAGGAGATGGCCGATCTTATCAGCGCAGCCGGCCAAAGCCAGAGTAGTGTTCTCGACAACGACGACAGCGATGATTCTGAGGCAGAGCGGCGGGCAGCGTATGATGCGGCACAGACACGGGCTGGCATGGACGGTCTACACCGTGTTGACAATGACGACGACGAGGATGGCGCGGTTGTCCACGGCGGCATACAGATTCCCAAGATGATGAGCGCGCTGCCGGACCTGTCAGACTGCCTGCAGCAGATGCAGAGCGCGCTGAGAGAGCTCGAGGTCGGGGTGGCGCAGCACCGGCACAAGCTGGCCGAGGTGGCCCAGGAAAAGGCCGAGATTACGGCGCGCGAGACTGAGGTGCAGAGTATTCTGGACGCGGCCGCCGCCAAATACCAAGCCATCCTGGGCGGCAAAAACGCAAAGGATGCAAATGATGCAAAAGATGGCGAGGCACAGGATACAAAGCAGGACGGTCCACCTGTCTCTGCCCCTGCCTATAGCACATTCTCTCCGATGCGCCCTCTGGCACCGGGCCAGTCGCCACTGCGGGCACTGCCACCAGGCCTTGCCGGCGACATAATGCCCATCGAGCGCGGCCTGGAGAGTCTCGGCACAACACCGACACGGCGGCCTCAAGCCGACGACTACTTTTAGTCAATTTTTTTGTATTAGATACCATGTAATCACAAGCGACTTTGAATAGAATAGTTATGCACAATTGTATTATATTTGATGTGAAAGAACATGAAAGACTATAGATGCCAACGCCCGAGGAAATGGAAGCAATGAAACAGATACGATAAACGAGCAATATGGCATTGCGAGTAATAGACAAATGAATAACAAGGGAAAAAAAAACAGAAAAACTCTATCAATATCCAACCGCGGTAATATAGTACATCTCAACGCAGTTCAAGAAAGCTGCAAAGCTTACTTTGACCGGCTCACACCAGCACCAATGACGCCCGGCAGCTTCTCCTCGCCGACGCTGAACAGCAGACCAATGGCAAACGCGACAGCGCCGACAATGGCGACAGTAAAGCCGGTGATCAGCCAAAAGGGAACGCTCACGTCAATCTTTTGGCACATGTTGCCGGCCCACTGGGTGGTGCTGAGGCCACCCTCGGCATCCTCGGGGCGGTTCAGCGTCGAGTAGCAGTGGCACACAAAGCAGCTGCCGCCCTTCTGGGAAGCAAAGCCACCGCTGTTGACGGCAAACTTGTCGACGCACTTGCCGTGGCCGCTGCAGCTGTTGGTCTGGGTGGAGCACGAGTTGAACGACTGGAAGCAGGCGGGGATGCGACCGGCGGCGGCCGCGACGGGCTTGAAGCCGGCGTTGTTGTTTGAGTTGTCGCTCGAGGCCTTGGCAAAGGTCGTCTCACTGTCAAACTCAGTGTCGGAGCCCTCGATAAAGACAGACTCGTCGGTGCGCAGCTCGATGGCGGCGGCGGTGGGCTGGTGCTGGATCTTGCTGTGCTTGCTCTTGGTGCTCTTGTGGACCTTGGCCCAGACGTTGGTCTTGGTGGCGCGGCTGCCCTCGGGCATCAGGACAACAGTGACATCGGCATCACCAGCGGCGGCAAGGGCGACAATCTCGGGCAGGGCCTTGACAATTTCGTCGACAACGGAGGGTTCCTAGGTAGTTAGTATACGCGAGACACGAGGCCAATGCTGAGGTGAAAGGAATATACTCACCCGCTTGACATCGTAGAGACCGACAAAGACACCGTTGATCCAGGCAGACGGAGCCAGGGCCTCGGCCAGAGCAACGTCCTTGTGGGCCACAATGCCACCAGCGGCGAGCTCGTCGACAAAGAGCTTTGCGTTGGCAGCCTGGTTGGGCGGGTCGGCGACAGTGAAGGCCGGCGACGCGGACAGAGCGCCCTCGATGGCGGCGACGTGCTTGTCAGTGACGCCCTCGACGACAACCAGCATCTCGGGGTGTCTGGCGAGCACATCGGCGCCCTCAAACAGGCTGCTGGCATCGCCACCAAAGCGCTCGATCAGGCTGAGCGCCGCATCGGCATCGTAGTCGCGCGGCAGGGTGTCGAAGAAGCTGCTGGCCTCGGTGGCAGCTAGCCGCTGGAGCAGGATCTGGCGGGCGATCTGGCGGGGGACAGAGGGAGCCGTAGAGTCGGAGGAGGAGGTGGAGGTTGATGCCGACTTCGAGAGGATGTAGACGGGCGCGGACGCAACAGCGGCGGAGGCTGCCGAGCTGGCCAGGGAGGCGGCGACGGCCAGGCCGGCAAGGAACTTCATCTTGTGTTGTAGAGTAGCAGAAGGAAACGGAATGGGGGTCGATGGATAGATGCAATGCCCGGCGAGATGGGATGGTGGTGCGCCGTAGGGGAATTGAGAGGCTGGAGTGCAAGACAGATGGCGTTGTTATCTCGAAGCTGGGAGCTTGTAAGATACATAAGATATTACCTTACAGCACGACTTAGGGACGCCTAGCGGTGCAACTAATAAACAACGCCAAACAAAAGACGCACTCTCCCCTTACAGCCGATTCGAGCCCGCTGATTGGCCGCCTGTGTCGCTCTTCTACGTTGTAGGGAGCTGCTAATAGAGCACCGGTACAGGTAGGCTGCAGTTAAGGTGGACCATTATTAATCCGGCCGGGTGGGGCGCCTTTGACGTCCTTCTTAGTGAGCGCTGGCCGTGCCGTCACCACCTACTGATGGACAGTTAGACACGTAAGACACATCCCTGCACCGACACGGGTCTAGCACCTTCCAGCAGCCTTGCCCCAGGATTAGCGCCTGAGCGATCTCTGGCGTTGGCCTTCTGCTGAGGCTTAAGACATCGACATCCGACCTCGCGAAGCACGCAACGGACGGTAGACACCACTGCAAACCACTTGCACTAGGTCCGGCCGACACCCTCGATAGCCACTCGATAGCCACGCGATAGACCGACCCCATACCCCCTTCTCCCCTACGACAACCTAGCACACACAACAAGCCTATGCTCCGGTACCTCCGCTCGGCACGGACGCCGGCCCCGTCCTCGCTTCTGTCACTGTGGTCGCGACGGTCCTACCGGTCTAGACTCGCTGCCGCCCAGGCCGCCGCCGCTGCAGCCGGCACAGTCCCGCCCGTGGTCTACCATGTCAAGGTGAACCGCGCACGGCGGCTCATGCGCAATGCCGTAATTGCCCTCGGCGCACTGTACCTCACAAACTCGCTCGTCGGCAGCATACTACGGAAACTGCCAGTGCTCGACGGCACCGGCGCCGACGACGAGTTCATGTCGAGCTACCGCAACGTCGTGGGCCAGCCCGAGAGCAAAAAGGAAAAGAGCAACACCCCGAAACAGGACGACAGGAATGGAAGCGCAGTGGGCGAGAACGGCGACGAAGAGTTCGACGAGGACGACGAGGACTACATCGACCCAAACGCACTCTTTATCCCGCTGCCCTGGACGTTCCAGATCGTCGAGTCGCCGCCCTACAAGGGCACGGACCCCGAGTGGCAGACGTACATCCGTGTTGCCAAGGACCGCGAGCTGCTGCTCAAGATACGAAACGAGATCCTCGAGGTCGTCAAGGCGCTCGCCGTCGCGAACCCGATCCTGGTGCAGCGCATCGGCCGCGAAGTCAAGGTGCGCAAGCACTGGCTGGACCTCGACTTTCCGCAGCGGCCGCCGCCGATCGTGGTGCGCAACGGACTGCTGCTGTCGCCGGGCAGCATCGAGATTGTGACGTCCGAGGTGGACCCGGTGCTGAGCATCCAGATCCAGCGCGCGCTCGTGCCGACGGCGTTTGCGCTGCCAGCGTATGCGTTTGTCAAGACGCTGCTGTACGAGAACTTTACGGGCGTTGCGCGGTACTTTGGCTGGAGCAGCGAGCCGTCGTTCCCGACGTCGCCGTCGTCGATGACTGTGCGGCTGCCGAGCCTGGGCGGCAAGATGTCCGAGAGCAGCTCCGAAAGCAGCAGCAAGATCAGCGAAGCCATCAACCCCAATGCGACTCAGTACGACGAGTTCAAAAAGAAGATTCCGTCGTACGAGCTGATGCGGCCGGGCATCCAGGCGGCGTTTGCCGAGTTCAAGAAGAAGTGGGCGGAGACATACCAGCCGATCCGGGGCCCGCCACCACGGGGCAGCATCGGCGTGAGCGGGCTGGTAGAGCTGCAGTCGCCGGTGGCGCGGATTGTGCTGGAGGTGGTGGCGTTCTGGGACCCCAAGACGAGCAAGTACGACGGCCAGTCGATGCATGTGAAGCTGCGGAGCATCCGGCCACTTACGCGAGCACCCCTCTAGAAGAAGAGACGACGCGGTAGTTGTTCGAAAAAGAAATGACAGGATATGGAACGGTTCAGCATGGCCACGGCGTTTGGGTTTCTTTTGTTTTTCATATTTATTATTCCCATATCCTGTTTGTTCGCCTATCCAATGATGAGATATTTCACTCTGTTGATGCGTTTCTGTTTCTACTCTGCCGTGATTTCTTACAACTCCTCGTGTATCTGGTCGCCCAGTCCTGGGCCACCACAGCCCGGCATTTGCAAACCTGACACTAATATTATCACCGCCTCTTATAGAAGGAGGATGGCTTTCATCCTGCCGGCATCATCGTAATGGTTGCTGCTGCCAGTATCCGTAATGTCTATGCGTTTGTGCGGTGTACGAAACCACTTGGCAGCTATATATTGCTGCCTGGCTTTGATTATCCTACATCTATCCCGAAAACGGGCAATGAGAGCACATTGGATAATACTCGTCATTATCCTCCTTGTAATCCTTCTTGAGTCATATATTCGACGGCGCACTTATTCACCAGGACGGTTTAAATAAAGATGTATGTGTTTACATGTTTAGTCATCGAGCAGAGGCACGCTTCTATATGCACAGACATCTTTTCCAGGGTTTTATACGAAATAGTCCAAAAAATATAACTGAAATACTGGCGTTTCTTTTATCTTGTTTCTATTCGAATTAAGGGCCACCTACGCAATCTAGACTCCAAGATCGCCATGGTGCCTGCCAAGCCACGGCCGCCTGACTGGTCCGATGGCCTTGCGTCTGCTTTGTTTGTTTTGTTCGTTTTCTGTTGATTGGCGAACTAGAATCTGCGTAGAATACTGTTACGAATCCTTGTCTCTTGTTTGTTTGCAATGCCAGATGATCAATACCAATCGGAAGTCGAACAGTCTGCCGGCCCGACCTAAGATCTTGCTCAGCCTCGGCCGGCGAACAGGTTGCAGTAGTTTGAACGCCAGACAGCCAGGCCAAGCGCGGATCAAAGATGAAACAGGGTGAAAATACAATACGATGGCTCAGGTAGAAGCGATGAGTGCATGGTTGTGGTCGAGCAGAGGAGAGGTTGAGCACACACGAGCATATAAAGAGTGTCCATGTTGAAACGACAGGGCTGACATGGATCTGTAAATAGACTGGAATTTGAAGAGTAAAAGAGCACTGAATTACAAGTAGAATTGCAAGTATAGACTGATCATATATGGACAACGACAGTGAAGATCGATTGTATGGTGGTTGGCGCTGTAGCTGTAGCCGCCGGCGTGGAGCGCGGTTATTGGCGGGCGCTTGCTGGTGCAAATACGTCGTGGAGAAACAGTGGAGGAAGAAAGGAAGAATGAAAAGGAAAGAAAAGACAAAACACAGGCAAACGAATACTACCCAATCAAGCCACTGCAGCTCTATGGAGAGCTCAGACAGCTATGTACCTGCATGGCAAGATATCTCACAGCAGGACTGCAAACCAGACGAAAATAAACAGAGCACGTCAGAGGACAGGGGTCGACTGGTCGATGCAGGGGCAGTACCGAGCAGGCGGTATATCTAGTTGTTGAATACCTCGTATGATGAGATGGACACTGTCGGGATGCTCAGTATATCGATTAGTACATCAATATGATCGCCGTCTTCATTTGAGAACACAAGCGAGTCTACGCCACGAGGCGTCTTCTTCGCCGGATCTGGTACGCCTCGAGGCATCGGCTGGCGTGGCATGGGCAGACAAGAACGAGACAATAAGAAAGAACAGCGAGCAAACAAGACAGGAGAACATAGTCGAGACAGTAGGAGATTGCACCTGGAGGCGTCGGTGGCTCTCGTATTCGGTAGAGCGCTGAAGATGGCTCGCCAGAGTCACGCAGACATGGCAGCGCGACAAGACATGCAGGGAACCAGACGAAGAGCCATGGAACCCCGGCAGTGTAGACAGACAGGGTATGGTAGCTGGTAGCTGGTTGGTAGCTGGTAGCGGGTGGTTTGTACACAGGGCAGCTCCAAGGAATGGGATCATGATGAGCTTAGCTGAGCTGAAGCTGATAGCTCGATCTGAAACTGAGACGTTCATGTAGTATTGAGCTATGCATCATTGTCTGGGCAGATGCTACCGGGCACGTCCCAATACGGCGGCTAGTCAAACAGTAGTAGACGTCCAAGAGAGAAACAAAAGACTGGTGCATAGACGACGGCCGCGTCAAGGCCGCGTCTAATGGCCACGATCCACGGCATCTCCAAAAATACACGGCGGCAAGTAGAGCGAGGAAAGAAGAAGGAAATAACAGAGAAGTAAAAGAGAATCAAGAAAACCGATAAGTACAACTGTGAATACAGATACCCCAAGAAACAATAGCGTGAATACATAAGTCGGCGTTCCCAGGTTGTATCCTTGCGTGTGTTGAGCCATCATCTTCATTGTTACCCTGTGTAGGACAGACACCCTCGCTCTCTGTTCTTGTTCTCGCTTTATTCTCTCGCTCTCGCCTTGCTCTCTCTCACTCTATCCTCGCCATAGCCGACTCATACCGGTCTTCTCCTCACGGCCGTCACATCAAAGAGAAACACCTGCGGACCATCTCCTTGGGACTCGTCACTTCTCACCCACTGCCCCATCCCCGTCCCTGTCCTGTCTTGTTTCTATTGTCTATTGTCTTGTCAATCGTCGTGTCTACCATCTTGTCTTGTCTATTGCATTATTATTATTCATTCATCATAGTCTCTTGTCTTGTCACTCTTGCGTGCTGTGGCGTCGCCCGATCACATCTCATCTTCTCTCTCTGCTTCCTCTCTCGCCCTCCCCGGCTCATCTCCTCTTCTCATCTATCTCGTCCCCTTCTATCCCGTATCCCTTCTACTTTTTCTCATAGCTTTATTGTATCTTTATCGTTCTCTCATTACCTGTCTGTCTCACCTCGGGCGCCTCTTCTTTAACATTCTGTTTTTTTTCAACTTTCTTTATTATCTTTCGGTTCCCCTTCCTCTTTTCTTCCTTCTCTCCTCTTCCTCTTCATCTTCTTCTCCCTTCTCCCTTTTCTTCTTTCTCCTCTCTTCATCGTCACTCAAAGCCTCACTCTCTTCACTCCCCTCTTTATTTTTCTTTCTCCCACCCGACTCTCTTTGCCATCCCTGCTTTGTCACAGTACTCTTTCTGAATACCCCTTTCGATTACTTCTTTGTTTACTTTCTCCTTTCTCTTTCAAACCCATATCTATACAACACTGCCTCACGGCATACCTTCTCTCATTGCTATCTTTATCTTACTATAATCGTCCGCTCACGCAAGCACTGCGCAGGAAGCAGTTTGTTCTTTCTCGGTTCTCCTCTTTCCTTCTTTTTCTCTATCCTTTCTCTCTATCCCCCCTCTCACATAATCTCACGATGGGCATCCGTGACCATGGCTACTATGGCTATGCCTTTGTCGGCGCACGGCCTTGCCAAATCATTGCTCTCAGTGCTGTCATCGGCATGACCGGCCACTTTATCAGCGACAACATCCACACTCACATTGCCGTCCCCAGCCAGATCGTCGGCACTCTAGTTATTGTAAGCCACTCTCTCGCTCTCTCTCTCTCTCTCTCTCTCTCTTGCAGACACTAACGGATAGTCTTGCATTGCATTGTTATGGGCTCTGATCTCTTTCACAGCCTACGACGATACACACTTTCCCTACCATGCTACCAGCGCTGTGGACTTACTCCTCGTGATTCCTTTCATCGTCGTCGCTGCTGTCCTCGGCGGTCCTCTTGGTGCTGTCACCTGCTCAGCTTTGCCCGGCGCCACATACGCCAATGAGAGTGACAATGACCTGCTCGCCATTCAGGTGAGCGGAAGCTCAGGCTCGACCGAGACGGCGTCCTATATGCTCTTTGTCGGTGACAACCAGACCACCTGCTACGCCATCATGGCCGCCTGGGGTCTCACTATTGCGCTATCCATTCTCTATGCCTTCAGCGGCTTTGCCACAGGCCTGCTCTTCTTGGGCCAGCGGCGCCTCATCGCCGCCGAGCGTGCCGCCAACCCGCCGCCGCCAGTCATCCCTATGGCCAGCCATGCGTACCCACAAGCCCCAGGTGCCTACTACCCAGAGCAAAGACAGATCGACCCCGAGGCTGCGCGCAAGTGGCACGAGGCCGAGGACGACGATGAGTACGACTACGACGACGACCGCAGCAGTGTGCACCCCGAGAGTGCCGTGACGGCGGCGACTCTGCCGACAGCCGCTGCGTACCCTTCGGCCGGCGGCCGCACTCTGCACCCCCGTCTCTCGGCTGTCCCTGCCCAAACACGGGGCGACAGCGAATAGGGATGCGTGGCATCACGGCTTCGGCGGAAGCATGTGCCACCCAGGATCAAGATACAGACGACCAAGTTTTGCGAGCTGGATGAGAACGACGATGATAAAGATGACAAGGACGATGGAGACGATAAAGACGACTACGATAACGACTACGACTTTGAGAGAAGCGGCCTCACAACGCCGCTGTCGCCGCCGCCGCCGACACACCAGAACAAGTCGTTGACGGGCACGCCTAGCAGCAGCGGCAGTGGAGGCCGCAGCCGCAGCGTGACGCCCGTGTCGCCCATGTTTGATCGCCCGCGGACGCGCGACTCGTCGTCGTCATTCTATCGTCAGCACCACAACCACTATCATCAATACCAAAATCAGAATCAAAATCAGATCTCACCCAAGACCAACTCGTACACGTCGACCGTGAGCGTTGCTACAGCCACCGCCACGACGCTCGTCTACCAATACCTTCCTGGACCGCATACCGTGATGCCCATATCGGCAGCCCTCTCTGTGTCGCCCGTGTCGTCCATTGTGCCCGACGTGCAGACAGTCGACCCGCTGCCTCCCTCGCGCTCTCTTACTAAAAAGTACACGCCCCCCATCACACTCACCGTTCCCGACTCTCCTGCCTCTCCGTCGCCGGTCGTGTCGCCCCCCTCGGCCAAGTCGCTGTGGTTCCAGCTCTCGCCCATCCGGCTGCACAACCACGGCTTCCACCGCAGCCATAACCACAACCATCGCCAGTCCACCTCCCTGTCACCGCTTACAGTGAACAACTCACCGCTCTCGCCTATCTCCCCTATCTTATCCTCTCTGCCTCCATCGAAACAAAATTTACACGCAAGCGAGAAGCCGGCCCAGCGAGGAGCGGCCTGGCGCAAGACTCTGCTCCAGCGCATCGAGGGCTGGTGGGACCTGGGCCTGCTGCGAAACGGCACGATCAAAGGCCGGGCCGGCACGTCTGGATCGCTGGCCACCGGCAACGCCAGCATCTTGCCCATGACTACCAATTCCTCTACACCCTCTACACGGGCTCCGTTCTCTTTTAGTCGTGCCAACTCGCGCACTGACGAGGGTATCAGCATGTCCCCAGTTGCTTTTGTTTGATTGGTCTTTTAAGCTGCTTAAATTGTTCAAGCGGCTACTTTTCATTGTCTTGGGTTTCTTCATTATCACAGCGGTTAAATTTCTTTTGTCAAGGACGGTAATACGGTTGGGAATGCATCGTATCAGATATCGAATATCAGATAGCAAACATCGGATGGCGGATGCCATATAGATCAGTTTCTTGTCTTGCTCATAATCAACAATATAATATAAACTACAGCAAAAAGGCTCTTCTGCCCAGTACTGAGAAACATCGCCCGAAATCCCAGTCAGCCGTGTTGCCCTGAAGATCCTGTGCTGCCCACACGGCCTCCATGATACGCAGCGCCTCGATCACAGACCCAAACAACAGCTGACCGCCGCAGATTTGTCCCACCATGCCCCGGTACAGCGGGCGCTGCTCATACGTCGCGAGACAGCCCACCACACACAGCGGCCAGGCTGCCACGCGTAGGCACGTCGCTGATGGCAGCGCAGCCAACTCCAGTAGTGCCTGGTCTGCCGTGTGCCGGATGGCCTCGGCCGCTGGCTGCCAGCCGTTGATCACCACGAGAAGGTACGCCAGCACACCTAGTCCCCAGATGTGGCTCGCAATATCTACACTCAAATGGACAGCACCATCAATGTGTGCTGCTTCATGCTCGTGAGCACTGGAACCAGCCGGGCCTCGGTACTTGTCCTGTGGCGGCGAAGCCGCCGGAACAACAGCTAAGCATGAGTGTGAGCCTGAGCCTGAGCCTGAGCCTGAGCCTAACCTTGAGTTGAGTCCTAGACCGCGGTCGGTCATGTCGCGCATCTCGCTTGATGCCGTCATGACATACGGAGAGTAAAAGCCAGACTGGATCGAAGAGCCGGCTGGTGACTTCTCGGACTCAGACGTGTTTATCTTGATCTCAAGAGAGGCAAGGCGGCGCCGGAGATTGGCTTCAATGGGCGCAGCGCGGGCCATCAGCTCCGAGATGGTCAGCCGTCCCGCCGACGCCGCCTCCTTCTTCCAGGCTGCCAGTGCGGCCGTCTCGGTCAGTGCCAGCAGCACCCAGTTGCTGACACCCACAACCTCGTGCATGTCCAGCAAAGCGTTTTCGTACGGGTTAAACATGTTGTACATGGCCTGCGCCGGGTCGTCTGTCTTTTTGTTTTCAGCGCCATCTGTACCTGTCAACGGCCGGACCAGTTCCTGATGGAAACGCAGCAGCCGTGGCGGCTTCTCGACCGTCGTGCTCGTCACAATGTCCATGAACAGCAGCAGCGAGACGTGAAACTTGAGCGCGGCCTGGTCCGAGCTAAACGGGACGGGCGCTAGGTGCAGCGACCCCAAGCCTTGGGGGAACGGCGACAGCTGGTTCATGATGGACGACCAGCTGTCGTTCTTGGACGTCAGATCTTGTTCTGCCGAGTCTGTCGAGTTCTCTATCATAATCTGCTCAAAGAGCGACAAGGCCGCCTCCAAATGAACGTGCCAGCTGTCCAAGCGTTGTAGCACACACTCGAACGATAGTAGCTGCAGGATGCTCTCAAGAACACGCGCACTCTCGGCAAGATGCTCGGCCGAGTGTATCTTGGCGGTGCCTGAGCCATTGTTGCTGTTATTATTATTGTAGTCCCGGTCGCGGATGGCGGTAATGGCCCGCTGCAGCTCGCGCAGAGACAGTTCTTGCTGCTTGTGCAGCTCGGATAACATCGCGGTAAGGCATGCACTGTGGCCATCAGCATTGGCGGTACTAGCGTCCTCCTCCTCACTGCCATGCCCCGATGCATTGAGCGTCTTTTGCTGCTGCAAATTGGTTGTCGCAACGACGGCCATGAAGAACGACGACAGACTCAGGGCCGAGTGGAAGACGGCCTTATTCTTCATCAAGAGCACCAGCAGCCAGCCACGGCCACTGCTCAGCAAGCTGGGGCGGCAGAACGGGTACAAGAACGGAAAGACGTAGTCCAGGTAGACCATCATGAGATTGAGGTCACGCTCCTCGTCGAGATTCGGCGGCGACATGGACAAGGCGGCGGGCACGGGCGCGGATGAGGGAGCCGGATTTGGCGGAGGTTGATCATCGGGTTCAGCAGCTGCTGCCGGTGCCTGTGCTACCCCCGGAGCTACCGCGAAGATGTGCGTGCCCCCTGCTCCTGTCTTCTCACCGAGCGTGATCGTCGCCGTGCCCTTTTCGATATCGCGAAGAAACCGCTTCTCGCGGCGCCACGCAGCGCGGTCCTTGACATCCCGCTTCAGCCGGTCTGCCATGGCCCGCTGCCGGTTGCCATTATCCATCCATGCTGGCCGCTCCTCGCTGTACAGACACTCGATATCGAGGGCGGCGCAGGAATCACAAATGGGGCGAGCCTCGTCGCATTTTTTCCGTCGCAGTCGGCACGTCCAGCAGCCCGCGGAGCTGCGGTTTTTGCTGAAGATGTTCATTAGTGATAGCCCTACGAAAAGGTGAGTGTGCAGATAGTTTTGGAGGAAGTAGATGGCATCAGATTGGTGTTAGATGGTATTGGAATCGAAGCAAATCACGTTGAAGTCGCGTCATGATATTAGTCATCAGCAGGGTCCAGTGCCGATACTTGTTTATACATGCAAATCGCTAGCAAATGGAGGTACCTCACAGAGTGTGATACTTGGTGTAGATCTGACTTTCGTGTTCTAGCAGTTCATTCGGGGTTTCGGATGGAGACGAACAATCTGAAATAGTCTAATAGTCTAATTTTGAATGCTACGCTGCGTCTGAGAGCTCTAGAGCGGCTCGGCTCTTGTCATCGCGAGGCTCGTCACCAACACGTGAGGTGCACGGATAAGGTTAGAGGACATCGAGATGTCAACACAACCAGACAACATGATGCTTGGCCTCTCGTACGGCAGATCGAAGATGATTAGGATGAGTTGTGTCTTTAGTAATCTGCTATATAATTATTAAACAAAAAGAACGAAAGAAAGGCAGAAAGACAGAAAATATAAAAAGAAGAAAGAAATAAGTATAACGAGATACATGATAAACCTGTTTGTTGGCGCTGGCAAGGAGCCAAAGTCTAGACAGCCGTCACTTGCACAGCCTCAGTCGTATCCCCGAGAAGCAATCAGGCAATCAGGCAATCAGGCAATCCATTGCGTTCTGCATCGGCGACAGCATCTAGATCGACGGTCGAGAAAGACGGAGGGAAACGAGGAAACTGAGCAAACCCACTCGCGATATAGGACGGACCCACTTTTCCCACGTTTATGCTCACGCTGTGCGCTCCTGCTCCCCGACAGAGGCGCCATTTAAATCCGCTGCCAGTAAGGGCCCGACCTCACTGACGTCACTCCCGGAGAAGAAGACGCCAACACAACCACATGAAAGACATGTCCTCGCCGCGAATGTGCAAATCCGGTCAAACGACCAGCAGTTGGGTTTGAGCGAGTTTAGCTTTCAACTTGCGCCGCAGCAACACGACTACAACCTCGCCTCTCGACAGCCGCCCTGACCGTCTCAACGCACCCTGACAGCCTTGACAAGCTACCTCAACGACGACAAACATCTACTTCGCCCACTCGACAGCTGCTCCGACTACGCACATCCTGTTTTGTTCTTTCGCTGCCACGCTGCCACCGTTGCAGCCACCGCCAGCACAACCACATGGCACCCCTTATCGCGCCACACGTGCCGAACCCGCTGACAGACCCCGTTGTGTCCCCTGCCGCCGCCGCTGTCACCGCGTTCCACCGCCAGCTGCCTCACTATGCTGCCACGCCGCTGCGCAGCCTACCCGCGCTCGCGGCCGAGATCGGCGTCGGCCAGCTGTACCTGAAGGACGAGTCTGACCGCTTTGGCCTGCCGTCGTTCAAGATCCTCGGAGCCTCGTGGGCTGTCCACTGTGCGCTCGCCCGTGCCATTGGCCTACCCCAGAGTGTGTCCCTTGCTAAGCTAGCGGATGCCGTGCGTGCATGGAATGCCGATACAGAGAGTATCGCAAAGGGGGAGAAAAAGGAGCTGCGCATCTTGGGAACGACTGAGGGCAACTGGGGCCGGGCTGTTGCGCGTATGGCACAGTATGTCGGCCAAGTCCCGTGCCGGCTGTACGTGCCTACGTTTATGCCGCCTGCAACACAAGAAATTCTGCGTCTCGAGGGCGCCGAAGTGCACGTCCTGCAGGGAAAGAACTATGACGACTGTGTTGCCTACGTGCAGGCCGAGGCCGAGCGCGAGGGTTCTATTCTGATCCTCGACGTCGGCTTCGACGGCTACGAGGACGTCCCTCAGGTATGTCGCTATACCCAGTGGTTTCAGATGAACAGAGCTGACAAGACAGTGGGTTGTGGAAGGCTACGAGACGATGCTGGTAGAGACCGACGAGCAGGTGCTAGAAGCAACGGGCGGCCACGTAGCTACGCACGTTGTCGTGCCCGTTGGTGTCGGGTCTATCGCCCAGGCCGTGACGCAACACTACAAGGGAAAGTCGCCTAACCTCTACAAGAAGATTTCCAAGGTCATCACAGGGTCAACACGGACAATAGGCGCTGGCGGTGCAACGACGACAAACGCACCCACCACGAGCCACGCAGAAGCGCTGTGGGACGGCAAGCACGGAATCAAGCCAGAGCAGCAGACCGTCGTGCTGGCTGTCGAGGCTGATACGGCGGCATGTCTGCGTGCATCACTGGCTGTCGGCCGGCGCGTGACTGTCGCAACTGCCGACACCATCATGTGCGGGCTCAATTGTGGCACTCTCTCCAAGACGGCCTGGCCTATACTGCAGCGCGGCATCGACTACAGCGTTGCCGTATCTGACCGCCAAGCCCACGCAGCGGTGCAGCATTTGCTGCACGGCTCAAGCAATCCCAGAAACAGTATAAACAAGATGAAAACGACCCGGAGGACAACGAACTCCGACAACCTGGGGGGCGACAGCATGGCGGATGATGCAGGGTGCTCCGGCGGCGTTGCGGCCGGGCCCTGCGGTGCAGCGACTCTCGCCGGCTTGCGACAGGTCTGCAGCGACGCGCGCGATGTGATGAAGCTCGACGGCGACTCGATCGTCGTGCTCTTCTGCACCGAGGGCCCACGACCATACGAAGTGCCATTTGTATAGGCGCTCTGCATACTCTATATGGGGTGATGTGGGGATACGACTCCAAGATCCATGGGCCCGGTTAGCCGTCCCTGCTTCCCGCCTTGCGTCTGCGATATTATCCAGAATACGACAGGATATATTAAAGACGGCACGACACCGACCGCAGGCTGATCACACACACGTGATTACTGACCAAGTGTTCAACAGTGCGGCGTGGAAGACGAAGATATGTGACAAATATTAAACTGAGCGTGTACCGATTGGCTTTTGATTTATATTTGCTAGCATTTACGTTTTGTTGTCCTCTTCAGTTCTGATTCGATTTTCAACCTGCACGCCATATCCCTTGAGTTCTGGGTTGCTCCAGACTGTACTTCCGTACTAATTGACTCTGTTGATATTGCTGAGTGTTTAATATTAAATGTTCAATCAAAGCAGAATCATGCTGGAGCCGACTGACTTCACCGACGAAGAGCGTGCCCTCTTTTCGCGTCTCAATATTGGCATGCCTGGTGGTCTGCCCATGCCCTCGTTCATCCGACCGAGTGAGGTTGTTACCGAGGCAAAACCACTGGCCGCGTCCATCTTTGCCGACTGGGCATCCTTGACGAAGCTGGTTGGATCCGATGCTGGCCAAAACGAGATTCTCTTGCTTGACCGCTGGAAGAGCATGAAGCAGTGGAAGCGCAGAGACTTGCTGGCGGCTGCGTGGCTCTCATCGGCAGAGACTCTTCCTGACGAATACAAAACGCCACTCCCTGAAGCGCATCGTCCCGACCTGGTGGCCTGGCGTCGACAGAGTGGGAGAGTAGAGTGGACAAAGGAAGACCGCGCTGCCTTTCTGTGGCCTCACATCAATGCGCAAGATCTTGCGAGCAAGACACGCCCTCTGCTTCTGATGGCAGCCTCGCGGACCCAAGCCAGCCCGGATGCATTTGCAGAAGCAGACCTCGAGACAACGCACCCTGGAAAAGCTTGTTTGGCTTTGCTGCCACGATACCTCAACCAGTACTCGATGCTGTTTAGTTCAAGGACGACGCCAGACACCTACGGACGGCTTTACCCATGGGATCAGCTGCCCAAGAAGGATGGAGATGACGAGGACAACGCATCCTTTGAGACGCGCGGCACACACCCGGGAGAAGGACTCTGGATCCTGATCATCCAGGCCCGGCTATATGGATTCCTCGTGCTCGCAGTTGGGACAGTCCTTGGTAGCTCTGGCAGACTTAACGGCGGAATCGGAAAGGATACGACAAACAAGCTGTACACTGACGTGCCGCTTTGTTCACTCGAAGCACCATACGGCCAGCCACAGGCCGGCTTTGATTTGCAGCCACTTCTAGACCTCGTCATTGCCAAACTCTGGGAAGCCAACGACCATGTATGGGCGCTGCGTTCCGACGCAGCCTATTTCCGAATGACACTCGATGCGTGGGCGGCCAATGACATGACACTGAATTCCACAGATAGAAATATCGTCACTGTCAATATTGTCAATGCTTGTATCAGGCATGCACTGGAACAGACCGAGATATGGAACATTCTGTATGCCAAAGTGCACCTCCTGGCACAGCAGATGGAAAAGCATGCCGTCGCTGTGGCTGAAGCAAAAGCAAAGAAGACCAAGTTGCCGCGGGATCTTCTGCTCTCGGTCTACGCAGTCATCTACCATATCCGCTGCTTTGAGAACGACTCCATCGGGCTACTACGGGGTGCAGTCGCGGATGGTGGTGATAAGATCTGGGCACTCACTGGCCTCAAGGACGAAACAATGCGTCAGCTCTTTGGCCCTCAGGCACTGCTGGATGAACTTGAGCTGGATATGCGCGCTGGACGGGAGACTCTCACAGATAACGCGAGCAGTCGCATCTCGCTGTGGGTCGCTCACGAGGTAGCGACTCTGGCTCTCTATACCCGCTGCAATGCATTGTTGAACCGCTTCCAGCCGTGGACCGGTGCCTATGACACTGACATACAGCAAGACAAGGAGACGCGGGCTATCTTGGCGACCGACTTTCAGATGTCCATGGGACGGCTGCGTGCTCTCCTCAAGCACACAATCAGCGTGCCTCCTCCGCCGTTTGTCAACACTGACAACGATGCAGAGTACACCTTTGAGCTGGACACGCTTGCGTTGTTTTGGGAGGGCGTGCATCAGGCGCTGGAGGCCAAGAACGCCATGACACCCCGCATTAAAGACATGCTTGTACGCCAGCCAAACGCAGCGACGCTGATGCGAGTGTGGATCAAAGGCGCACAAACACAAACAGTCGACTGTCGGGCTGCTCGTGTATTCCGCGCTCTGTTCCAGGACGGCACTGACCAGGATGGCAGTACACCCCCTGCAGTGACGTGGTCCGACATTGTGCATGCCCTTCATGCTGCTGGGCTATCCGTTGAGCGACTGTATGCATCGGTGTGGCTATTTACACCGCGATCCAGTAACAAGACACGACCCGGAACCAAAAGCTTGCAGCCGAGCCTGTTCTATGAACCACAGTGTGCGAACGGCACTGCTAAACTGGCACCAGACACGGCTCGCTTGATTGGAATACGGCTGAACAGAGCGTATGGCTGGGATGGAAGCACGTTTTCGAAGTAGCCATGGGCTAGACGTGATACAGGAACTTAAGGTGGACAGGGCAATTAAAAAGACAGTGCTATGCTTGTATAACAATATATATACTATATATACACAAAAACGACCGCCTCTTTTAGATGATAGTAGACCAGGTGACCCGCAAGTAATAAGTATTTAAACAAAAAAAAGATATACAACAAGTGAAGCAAGCCGGCCGATTTCTATTTCTATCCAATAACAACACAACAAATGAAAGTCCCCAAAACGCCATACTTGCAGCAAATACAAAACAGGAACAGGAACACCTATGCAAAGGCGCCGACTATGGCCATCAAGGTGGCACCCGAGACGACCGACAAGAACGCCTGCGTCCGGCGGCGGCCAGTGAGTGTTTTGTAGCTCTTCTCTGTCAGGAAATCCTCGGCCAGCAGCTGCACGAGACCGGCAAACAGCAGAAGCCCGCTCGAGATTGCGTTCATGATGCCGACCATCAGCAAGCCAGTCTGGCTCATGGGGTCGTAGAGGTTGTGCACCAGCAGACCAATGGCCTGGCCAAAGGGGGTCGTTGTGCCGTAGGCCAGCACCATGAGCCAGGGCTGGTAGGACGACCGCGGGAAGTGTATGGCGGCAATGCGGCTGCCGAGTGCCAGGCCCTCAAAGCACTGGTGAAAGGCAATCGCGACGAGGAACACGACAAACGCAGGGCCGGTCGCCACCGAGATGGCCATGCCGATAAAGATACTGTGGAACAGGATGCCCGCCTCGAGCAGCATGCACTGTAGCATCAGCCGCTTCTGCTCCTCCGGGTTTGGTATGTTGGGCGCAGCTGGCTCCCCACCGTCCCTGCTGTCGTGGTTATGGTTGTGTGCCGAGTCTGTCGTCGGGTCGAGCTCGTCAATATCGAGTGCCAGATCGTCGTCGGAATCATCGTCGCCGTCGTCGTTGGAGCTCTTGGCGCCAAGGTGGCTCTGTTTCGCAAAACCGTTGCCGTTGCCGTTGGTGTGGCCGTTGGGCGGCAGAGGAGAGGATTCAGGCAGTGGAGAGGCACCGGCCATCAAGCCCTCGGAAGCTCCCATGTCACCGAGCGCAATATCGTCTGGCCGGTGGTAGCTTCTCGAGCCCCGCCGTGCTGCCAAGCCGCCTCCAGTAGCCCCCGAAACACGGCTGGCACCCCCCGACGAAAGGCCGTGGCCGTGACCGTTGGGCTCGTCCGACTGGACTTCTTCCCACATATGGGAGTGCGAGTGGCCGGCACCGCGCGTTGTGAGGTATGATTCGATCCAGACGACGCTGATGGCAAAGGCCATAGCAATGAGGCCGGCGAGGGGCTCGTAGCCCTGGTTGAAGAAGGCGGGTAGGCAGGGGTCGGTTAAGGATAAAAAGGCTGTCGGCAGGAGGTGGACAAAGGCGGTGGCGATGAGCACGCCGGTGCCAAAGTGTTGGCAGATGAAGATGATTTTGCTGGGGCGCATGCCCTTGTTGGCGCGCCGGCTAAGGAGGGGGAAGCCGCAGGCTATGCTGTTAGTACGTTCTATAAGAGTGGAAGCTACCGGAAGCTACCGGAAGCTGGGGAAACAAGAACAAAGCTCACCTAGTGTGCTGATGAGCAGAATCAGAAAGAGGGCAAAGATGTGCAGGCCGGTCTCGTAGTTGCCGCGCTTGCCGGAGCCGCAAACCGGTCGGGGTGCCGAGGGATCGCTGTTGCCCATGCGGCGGGCCAGCTCGGCTTGCAGGACATCAGTCGAGAGGGTAGAGAAGGTGTCTGCCATGGTGGATGTATGTGTCGAGAAGACGTAGGGTGATTGAGGTGTCGATGGAAAGAAAAAGAAGAAGCCGGCTATGTGAGGCTTCGGCACATTCAGGCAAGCATGGCGCGGACGCCCTAGGACGAAAGGGCGGGTGGGCTAGGGATCAATAGCACACGATGTGAGAAGTGAGAATCATGCGAGCTGCTGATAGTCTGTGTGCCGGAGCTGACGTCGAGGCCGTGAAGTGCGGAGGGAATCAGGTGTGGTGATACAGCAGAACAGAGATGCAGAGAAGCCGAGATGCAGAGCAGGAGCAGGGCCGAGAAGACACATGTAAGCACGAGGTGCGAGTACAGGAATAGCACTGGAAAAGGGTCTAGCGCGCTGTTCCAGGGTTGCCCAGGGAGGAAGCGGCGACTGAGAACGGCACTAAGACTCTTGGGGGTGGAGGACTCCAAGGACTCAAAGAAGGGAGGAGCGAACCACGAAACAGCATGCTGGCAGGCGCCCGAAAACGGCATGAAGCACACTGAAAGACGCTGCAATACGGGAGCGATAAGTGGAGACTGCGCAAATAGGAGGAGCCTAGGGCATTTCTTTAGCGTGCCGTAGCGTCCCTAGCGTAACCGTACCCCACCACAGGTCACAACCCTGCACGTTTCACCGTGGCGATAGTGTTATGAAGGGGGAAATAGCTATATACACCATCGCATGAAACCATATTTAACCACATCCCTTCACAGCCGGCACACAACCTGTTTGGCCATCTGCATACCACCTTGCAACACGACACAAGACCTCTTATTGTCAATTTGGATATACCGGGGTACATCGCATCGCTTAGTATGGCTGCTCCCCACGGAAAGGTCGAACTCTTCAGCGCGACATACGCCCCGAGGCTGGTCGGCGTCGCGCTGAAGAATATCCTCGCGACATGCAGAGGCACGGACGGTTGGGTACACTGCGTCGGTCGTTGCCTTGCTGTCGATGAACTGGTCGCCCGAACCCTGACCGATGATGAGCGCGTGCGGTGCAAGCGCGGCCCGGATCGTATGCGCGTCTGCTCGGCGTGGCCCAATGAGCCGAGCTTGGAGTCGCTCCAATAGCTGGCACCCTGCTTGGAGGTTCCCAGCGACTCGTCACAGCCGCTCACCGCGTGGTACTGGTAGGGGCCTATGCCCTGCACGCCTGACGACATGGGCATCCTGATGGCGATGTGGGTGTCGAACAGACCGGCGGCGAGTGCACCCCCACTGAGCCGTAGCATTGTATGACGCCAACGCGTGTCGGGTTGATCTCGGGCACGGTCTGGCTTAGTCCATCGAGCGCGCGGTGGAAACTCTAGGCCCAGGCTTTGAGCACGCCGATGTCACGGCCCCTGTAGATGTCTCAGAAGGTGCCCGTCTTACTGTTACTGTCCGCGGCCATGCTGGCGTAGTCAAAGCTAACCACAGCAATACATGCAGCCAGATACGAAGCGTTCTGCATGCCGCCAATACTGATGATGACCAGAGCTTTCTTTGTAGCACTAGCTCTTGTTAGGAGCGACACGGTGTGTGAACTTGCCCGTCTTTCCACCGGTCGTGGTTTGAATGTTGACAGTGCGCGCTGCCGGAACGCGTCGCTGCCAATGCCTCCTGGCTACGTTCGGGGTTGTAGCCGTACTGGTGTTCCTGGAGCATCTGCGGAATTTAGACACAGAAACATTTGTGCCACTCCTCACGCGTCTGTGCGCAGTGCCGGCCCTTGCCGGCCATAATGTCGGCTACCTACTTAAAACCATCGCTGTCTGTTGTCATATATTTCAGTTGCAAAGAGGGGTCCGGCAGAGTACATTGAACTGGCAGTTGCTGGTACGTTGGGAATGGCGAGGGGATAGGAGAGCACGAGGCGTCAGCGCGAGCACATGCAGCAATGAGAAGCAGCACCACCGCAGCGTTTGGGTGATGTAGAAAGCATGGCGGGTTAAGTGCCGATAGTTTTGATGTACTTGATATGGAGGTTGACGAAGAAACGAACAACAAGTTGCTCGTTGACTTTTCTGTTCACGCACTTCCTCTCGTCCTAGACAGTTTGCAGTTCTCTACCACCACCCGGGAGATGGACAATCCTTCGTTTAATATGATGGTTTGCGTACTAGCGAAAGCAGCCGCATAGATTGGTTCCCTGATTGTTAAATCGTTTTGTATTATATGAGAAACGCTGGCATCTAGTGTATCATTATCCCTCAACAACTGGCTGCCCCACGGCCGCAGAATAAGCCGCTTCTTGCGCGCCTCGTCGGTGTCCTAGACCTCGCTGATCGTGTTAAGGCTGTACGGAACAATGTCGGTAGGCTTTGGGGACGAGGCAGATAGCTTAATAATACCTCCCGTCTCTTTGCCTACAGCTGCCAGCAAGTAGCTGCCTGGTCCCGACCCGCCCAACTTCAGTCTCTTGGACCGCAGGGTCTGCGCACTCAGGGGCAGCGTCACGTCCTGCGACATCGTGCCAATGCCGACGTGCTCTGTCTCGCTAGGATCCGTTTCCGTTGTTGTGATCAAATTGAACACAGTCACTACCGCCGCACCGTATACATAGTCCGGGATGACGTCAACAAGGCCTAGAGCACCAGCACGGGGAAGTTGGGGAAAGGTCTGTGATGTGGTGCTGCAGTGCTATCCACAAACTTGACACGGGGTTCGCAAGAGCGGCCACGGTGACAGGATCGACCTTGTCACCAAGAGGAAAGAGGTGGAATCTTGATGTGTGTCTGGTTATCGTGAGGGACCCTTAGGTCGGGCCGCTTGATGCACTGAGAGGGTTGCCGAAATGTCTGAACTTGTGCGTAATGCATGGATGTTGACGGATGAGAAGTGCGCAAATAGAGGCTAGAACATGCTAGTTCCAGAAACCTCACCAGCTTATGTACTCGGGTGACGAAAGGGTTGGGCGACTATCATGCAAGCAACGTATAGAGCTGCGTACTAGGAAGTAGATGTCAGCCGCGCCCGAGTAGAACAGGAGGTGGCCTTACGGCTGGTAGTAATGGGAATATTAGGTGCAGTTTTTAGGTAATCTAGCCGCGCTTCCTTTTCTTTGGTCTGCGACATGATCCAACCTGTCACGCACAAGACGCATGGGCAGCATGATTCGAGATGCATACTGGCTGCAATGAACAGCAACGAAAGAGAGAAGCAAACGACAGGATAACATTTGATTACGGGACGGGAATTCCATGGAAATGAACATAAATGTATGAGTGTACTGGGTAGTGTATGAATTCTATGAGGTTGTAAGTGAAGCTTGTCTATGCCCGAGCGTGCATGGCGTTTGTATGTCGTGCCAGCGGATTGTGTGGGACACGATGTGGCCCATGTTACTTGTTAAGCAGGATGCGTGAGCAACGTATGTCTAGATAGAGCCTTGCCTAGTCCCATGCCCGTGCTCATTATCATCAGAATGATAGAAAGAAAGAGAAGAAAGAGAAGAAAGAGAAGAAAGAGAAGAAAGAGAAGAAAGAGAAGAAAGAGAAGAAAGAGAAGAAAGAGAAGAAAGAGAAGAAAGAAAAGGAGGCAGGGGGGGCAAATGACGACGATATAAGACAATGTAAAAAAACGACGCCTAACACCGTTCCATGGCATACTTTTCGGACACGCCGCAAAACCGATTTACTACCGACAGGCAAGAAACGACACCTGTCGTTTTGTTTTCATGAGAGTATATGTCGTACATAGCAAGAGGGCTGTGAGGCTATCTCCTAATTGGCCAGGACAATTGAGACGAACCTACATGCACACATTAATCGTTCAGAGATGGCCAAGAAGCGCCCTAAAACTATATTGTTCTAGCAGAACCGCTCCACTCATATTGGTGGAAAGCCAATGCCATTTGGCTGTCATTTTTGACGGTCTTAGGCCAGCATTGGTGCCCCCTTTTTCGTGACCGCTATATAGTGGAGACTAGAGACCATCTGTGTATAATGATTGGCTGCAGTCGTAAACGGCACTCCAAGCATACACATACCACACCGCGTCGTCCACTTTCTGATCTATGAACCTGTGAGCAGGTCTGCTTGCGAGAAATGAGCTCTTTTATTACCCAGAGTCAGCCGCACGGGGCCATGTCCTGGCTGACTGCTTTCCCTCTCTTTCTGAAACGCGGTGTGTCCGTTCACAGGATGGGGCACGACCTATACCAGGCAACATCGGTGGCCGTTCGAAAACAAAGCAATAGCGAGCTAGCAGGATAGATGCAGCTCTCTGTTTGAAAGTGAAAAGTGAAAAGTGAAAAAATATATAGATACGACGGGACAGGAAAGCCCCGGGGCTCGTATAGATATTGAACACGGCTACAGCTCGTCGTTTTCCTATTTAACTGTGTCTTGTCCACATGGCCCTCCTTCGTCTCGCTAGATACCACAGAACTTGCCAGAACAAGTCAAAATCTTTTAAACTTTCTCAGATCTTCTCAGGCCTCCTCGGACCTTTCAGAAGCTTGCACTACTTATCACTGATTTTTGCAGAGGATCGCAGACACCACGAAACATCATGCACGGCAACCAATTGATCACCCTCACCCTCCGTGACGCCCTGGCGCGACAGAAACCCTCGGCTACCTGTACCATGGCTCCCGGCCCTAACACACGCAAACTTTCCTGGCCAGAGTTCGATGACTCCGTCACGCTCTGGTCTAGCTTCAACATCCAATGCCTCAATGAGAGCTACGGCTCCGTGCTAGACCTGCCGCTGCCGGCCTACGTCGCCCAGGATCTACCGGCCGTTGACGAGCTGCATGCCGTGGATTCGGGCAGTGATGAGGGGCCTCGCCAGATGATAGCCTGGACCAACAGCGTGGTGCGGCCTGTGCTGACGTTCTCCAAGAAGCACCTGGAGCTGCACAAGGGCACTGCGCTGCAATTCGGAACCAGCGGGGCTGACTGGGGCCGGCGCGCCGCCGACATTGTCCCCCAGCTCGACGCACGCACTCACATTGACATTGTGATCGGGCTCAATGACTACGCCCAACAGTCGCTCGTGCTCGGCTTCGGCCGGGCCTCTTCGTGCTGGAGGCCTGGCAGCATTGTGAGCGACCCGAGTAAGTCCAAAGGCAATTTACTGTGGCCGTTGCGCCAGCTGGCCAACCTGTGCATGCTCGCCAAGTGCCGTTACGGGTACATCCAGACGAACGAGTCACTGGTGGCCGTTTGCTTTGCGGATAATCCCGTTGATAAACAGCCGGCCGCAACCATCAAGCCTGTCGCTGGGGGTAAGAAAGTGTACGCGCAATTCATGCCCGTCCCGTGGAACACGGAGCACGGCACAAGCGGGGCCACGCTAACCACTGAGATGGCGCTGTGGTGGCTGTGCATGCTCTCGCTGGCCGACCGCCCGCGCGGTCTTGAGCCGGTGGACAAGATCGTGCCCATCGACACGTGGGTTCTGACCCTTCTTGACGACGGTGTCACCTGGGTGCGCCGCCACTACTACTCGGGCGTCGACCAACCGATGGCAACAGAATCAGCGGCGGCATTGAACACGGGAAACATAACGGTACCGCCCGCCTCCTTGTCCAGCACGAACGTCTTTGGCTTCGAATTTAACTATCTCTTCGATGGTGACACGGGCTCGTTGTAGTTTTGTCGCAACAACGACGGGCTTCCGAACCAAGGCCAAGAGCGGGACCGAAGGCGGCGTGATGTGGGGAGAATGTGAGGCGACGGGTGGGATCAGTATGGAATGTATACACTTTGGGCCTAACTTATTTATTACATGATCTTGTAATTATAAGAGATTTGCGCACCAGATATGCTGCAGGTACTGTCATGGAGGTGCATACCCATGCCTCGCTCTTTCTCTCCCTCTCTCCCTCTTATATAGTCTACCGCACCCTTTCAGGGCATCTTTCTTATTGTCTTCCCTCTTCTCTGTTTCTCTTATTATCGCTCTCTCTCGTCCGTTGTATGTCCTAGAATCATATGATTCTGTGGACGTGTGTTGACGTGAAATGAAGCACTTATTGACTATAGAAGCATCTGCACTTCATTTATTACCCAGTTTAACGTACTGTGAACTCCAAGAAAGGCACTCAGATACTTTGAGCAGAAAACAGAAAACAGAAAACAAACCAGGAAAAACGGCACAAGGTATAGGAAAACTCACAAAGACCACAGAGCTATACACCAAGTCAATTAAAAGAACGAAAAGAACGAAAAGAACGAAAGGAATACAGAAAGAGAAAATCCACTGAATTACAAAAGGAGACACTAATCGAAAGTATATACCGGTAGACGTGACGTAGTCCCGTGCTCGTATGTCTCGTCTAGCATAAACCGTGCTTCCTTGTCTTGCTCGACTAGCGTCTTGTTCTCCGGCACGGTCAGATCGAGATCGCCACCATTCTTCTGCAAGCGCATATTCAGCTCGTGGCAAACAGCGCCCATGGGGCGCTTCGCCGGGAAGATGCAGCCGTCGCGCACATCCCATTCGATGAGAACTGGATACGCGTACTGTGTCTGCAGGTAGTGCGCCACATCATCGCTGCACGGATAATACCATCGGGGCAGCCGGGCAGTGCGGGTGCGAGCGCTTTTCGTTGGCCGCTTCGCCAGGCCCATGGCTGCTGCGGCCGCTAATGGCGCGCGCCAATCAAAGCATCGTGGGTCAACCAATGTGTAAGGTACGACGCGGTGGCGCATCGGATAGCGGTTGCGGCCGCGCAAGATAAATAGGTTGAGGCGCTTCCGCTGTTCTGTCCATTCGGTGTTGTTGCTCTCTTCTATCGTCTGCTCAAAGTCCCAGTAGTCGCAGATGCACATCAGAAACAGCTGGTATTCCATGGCGGCTAGGCCTGCGGGCGGGATTGGGCCTTTGAGGATCTCGGGCGTCGTCAAAAAGTGTGGCGTCGTTATGGCCGTGCTAAAGTCGGCAAACTTCCAGTCAACGAATTGCCCGCGGCGCCCGTCCAGACGTACTATACCTAGCTGCTGCATCTGCACAATGTTGTCGAGTAGACGGCGAGCCGTGGCCACGGGCAGGTCGTCGCAGAGGTTGTCCGGGGTGCCGAGGGCCTTGACAATGCCGCGGATTGGCGGCGGGCGGCCGCTGGGCCCACGAAAGTCGCTGCGCACGTTGCCCACAAACATGTAGATATCGCCGTTGAACTCGAGGGATTTGACTTTGTCGAGCGCGCGCTCGCTGTCCTCATCGAGCAGAACGTAGCCAAAGCAGTCCAGGGCCAGGTCTGCGCGCCCCGTCTCGTGCAGGCGGCCGAAGGCGCGGCACTCGGAATAAAAGGGCTCTCCATACGGCGCCAGTGCCGCCAGTTGCTCCTTGTGGTCTTTCTCGGGGAAGTAGCAGTCGAGCGGGCCGTACCAATTGGTGACACTGACGTAGCGGAACTGGCACGCTAGTGGTAAGAAGGAGGTAACAAAACAGAAAGTAACTGAGGACGTACAAGCTTGATAGCATAGTCTTTGCCGTGGATGCGGGCGTGGACCACATGACCGTGCAGGCCCGAGGCGATGTATTTGACAAACTCAATCCGTTGGGGACCGCCAAAGTCAAACGGCTTGAGCTTGGGGCCATCGACCTGCGGCAGCGGCACGAGGTCCGCCGGGCACGTGGGCCAGTCAGGGTAGATCGGATGTTGCGCGGGAGGCATGGGGGAGGTGGTGGTCAATAGTAATGCTGGTATTGGGAAAAGGGTTGGGGGAAGGGCGTTCTTGTGACAATAGTAATCTAATCGAACAACTTGACAGAAAGAACGAAAGAATAAAAGAATGAAAGAAGCACTTCCACACCGGGCAACTCGTTATATTTATACTGTTCCCTGCCAGGGTGGCTGGCGGTCTTGCTGTTCTTTGTTGGATGTGTCCTGGAGGTGAATGGGATCAGATGACTAAGCTGATTCGGCGGTGGAAACAACGGCCGACAGAAGCACGAATCGCCGCATTCGTTTTTGGTGTGCTTTATGCTTTGTAGTTCTCTTTCTTTTTGCTTTCGTCTCCCATCATTTGCATTGCTTCTTCTTCCCCTTTTGGCTCTTGTTTTTATTCTTCCGTAGTTCTACGCTCAGGGCGTCTGAAAGAAAAGGCTCTGTATATAAATAGGGACATCGCGAAGACAAAGAAAACTTCCTCCAAAACCGCCGCATTCATCAGTGGCCCCACGCTCGAATAAAGGCAGAGAATTGTCAAAGAACGGAAGACAATACGAAACGGCCAGTTTTGTGTAGCGAGGCTGAGTCCCTTAAAGGTTTTATTTTCTTTGTCGGCATTCTTCTCTTCTTAATTGTGTAACTTTTCGCTCGTTCCCCCCATCGCTTTTGTTAATGTGTAGTTGTCTGTTCAGGCCCTTTATATGGTTGGTATAAATATGGTGATTTTATACGATCTCGTACCGCCATGAAGGAGGAAGGGGAGGAAAGTAGGAGTGGTAAGCGCATGCATGTGCGTTGCTTGAATTAGTTTGCCTACGATTGTTTACATCCTACGTTTCAATATAGTACCTGACTAGGATTAGCTCACAGCCGTATTGGACCCTGACCCACCCAATGTTGCAGCTGGAAAACTCGGGAAAAAAGCCATCCGAAAAGGCATACACTCGAATGATACAACATCACACAATGCTATGATACGACCTAGATTGGCCTGAAATAGTCTTTCTGGGTTTTGGTCCGTCTGCTTGTAGTCTTCCGCCGGGGTGGACGCTGAGCATTTCACTGGGCTGGGCTATTTTGATGGGTGTAAGTTGTTCTTTGGATCTTCTTATCATTGGCATATGACAATAGCTTCCTGGATACTACTCTGTCGTTGATACTAGTTGAAGTGGAGTTCAAGTTTCTCGGTGATGCTGCCAAACGTTAACCTGACTTGTTTGCTACAGTGACGAGTAATACAGTGTTCAGTTGCTGAATAAGACGGCGGAAAGAACGGGCGAAATGTCGCATGGCTTAGTTTATGTAAGCAGGTGCATATGGGCAGCTCTTTACCTAATAATTATCTACTAGTGTAAGCTGAAGGCGACAAGTCCGTTAAGTCCAGGCGCTTCTTATACTCGCTAACTAGGGCTCCGAATATCCGTGTTAATGTCGGACTTTATGCAACTTGCACTGGTCGGAGTAATCAATCGAGCGGCAGATTACAACATGAGTATGCTCCGATCTGGGATTAACGCCATGAAAGGTCGCGACAACAACACAACTATATATACTAAAGCCTAGGACTGGATGATGATGAATAACAATCCACTCATCTCATTATAACCAGCAAAACACTATATTCTAACAAGATACACAGCCACGCATCTTCACACGTCATCATGCCTCAGATCGCTGGTAGAGAAGTTGGCCCGATTGGGCTGGGCTTGATGGGTAAGCTGACAAACCAAAACCTCACACCTGGCACAGCAATCTAATTGAGCAGGCCTTACTCGTCCTCACAATGGCCTCACCGACGATGACGCCATTGCCGTCTTGCGTGCGGCCCTTGACGCTGGCGCCAATTTCTGGAACGGCGGCAAGTTCTACGGACCCGAGGACAACAACAGCCTCGTGCTGCTCGAAAAGTACTTTGCCCGCTACCCCGAGGATGCTGAAAAGGTCGTGCTTAGCATCAAGGGCGGCATGGACCGGCCCAATACCTTCAAGGTCGACAGCAGTCGCGCCAATGTGCGCCGCTCTGTGCTTGACTGCAAGGCCCAGCTCAAGGGCCGTAAGACAATCGACCTGTTCGAGGTCGGCAGGCAAGACCGCGTAACGCCGTGGGAGACAACTGTCGATGCCTTCAACGAGCTCATTTCCGAGGGCGCCTTTGGCCATATCTCGCTGAGCGAGGTCACTGCGGAGACCGTGCACCGTGTGGCCAAGATCGCCAAGGTCGAAGCGTGTGAGGAGGAGCTGTCGCTCTTTACACCCGATATCCTGACCGATGGAGTTGCCGCCGCCTGTGCCGAGCACGACATTCCCGTTGTTGCCTACTCGCCCATGAGCCGGGGCCTGCTGACAGGAAAGCTGCGGTCGCAGGAGGACCTGAGCTGGGCCGCTAAGATGTTCCCGCGCTTCTCGCCCGAGAACATGGCCAAGAACCTTGAGCTTGTCGATGAAGTCTCTGCGTATGCGGGCAAAAAGGGCTGCACGACAGCACAGCTTGCCATCAACTGGGCCCGCTGTCAGTCGTTGCGACCCGGCATGCCTACGATAATTCTGCCCATCCCCGGTGGCACGACTGTCGAGAAAGTGCTTGAGAATCTGAAGGTGGTTGATCTCACGATTGAAGATCTGGACGCACTGGACGCGATTCGCGCAAAGTTTGAGGTCCTGGGCGGCCGGTACCCGAACGGTCTTCCTGGAAAGTCATAGGCCGGGAATGAATGCTCATGGATTTCAGAGACAAATGGAGAAAATCGTAGCTCACACAGTATTATTTCGCTGTGTAGGAAGAAACTTGATTTCCATCCAGCCGATCTGTACACAAACAGTAGATATAAACAGAATCTTGTAGTGCACATAGCCATACTTGGTTGTATTAGTACGCTGAGAACTAATTGCACCGTCAACAGTTACGTTTTTCGTAGTCAGCCGTACATTGCTTTTCAAACCCTTGCAAAATTTGGTGTTGATTGGAGAACCCCTTCAATAAACTATAGCTAAACTGCAGTTTCTTGATCACCATCAAAACATCATCGGTCATAATCGCCGCGGAGAATATACACAGTGCATCATATTATGTAATCGTATAAGCACGCGTCTCTAACGTGTTCACACCTCTCCTATTTAGGAAATGCGATCAACAAGACGCGTTGTTACACTATCAAGAAGCCACCTCCATGACGCGAACACAATGCGAACGCACCCTCTTCACCGACATTCCCCATTTTCATGTTCATACCCACCTACCGCACCTCACAATGACTACTCAACTTGATCTGTTCACTGTCGAGAAAGCACCTTCCCATGTTGCTCTCCAAGTGCTCAAAGCACTCTGCAAAGACGATCCCAAGATCTACGAAAAAGCAGCTGCTCTTATAGACCTTGCAATGAAAGTATCGGCAACGGGAGCCGACTTATCGCTCACAAGAAAACGGCTAGCTGAAGACAAAAAGCTCAAGTTCTGCGAACGGTGCGAAACCGTATACGGACCCAACGAGGCCATGGGCCCGGGGGTCTGTGTTGCTCACAAGGGTGAGACGGCGACTAGTCTGACATGTATATGCATGACTGGCAGCTAACTATGGACAGGTGAACTGACTGTAGACTGGGACGGCGACGTCTGGGCGGACCACGACGAGAACTGCCATGGCCCCATTGATACGGAGGAACACCGCATCGAGTACCCCGAAGGCTTCCTGTGGGACTGCTGCGAGGAAGTCAATGGCGACACACCTGGGTGTAGAAAACTGGACTGGCATGAGCATGTGCTGAGTGATAGTTCGAGTGTAAGCTCTGTCGAGGACAATTCAGAGAAAGACGAGTCTGATGGGTCGGAGCAGTCTCCCGTGCGGAAGAGGGTGAAAGTGGAAGCAGAAGTGATAACGATTGATGATTAGAATGCAAACGTGGTGGTAGTGGTGTTTTGTCTATTCAGCTACGGAAGCGTCTGTTTCTGACACGTTATTCTCTTACCATATTGCATGGCTACTACACAATGAAGTAGGTTTTGTATTTTGAGTATTCTTTTGCATCATGTATATTGTCGGTTCAAAACATGAAGAAGACACTTGCATTTTGAATACAACCACAGCTTGAAATCATAAACAAATGACAACATCGTGAAATATAGAAATCATGTACACGGTATGTACGAATTCGCATTGAGAAGTAGGTACACCAATATACAATGAAGTAACGTCCATAACATGGAAATAATGCATATGATATGGACAATGCGCAACCAATAACCAACTATATACAGATGTCATAATAGCACGCACCTCTCCAAGCTCATGCTACGCGATCCAAAGAGATGATTAAGCAGCTACGCAGACATAGTAGCCTAACAACAGGTTGGAACAGTCGCTGTTGATGCCCGTGTTCAAGGCTCTGAAGTCGGTATCCGAGATGCCATTGTCCGTCTCAATGAGGTAGCAGTAGTCACCCGACACGATCTTGTGGTAAGTGCTGCAGTCGTCAGAGGTGCCGGTCATAAGAGGCGAAGGAACCTGCTTGGCACCTGGCACGTGTACGCAGTATTTGTAGCCAAGCAGAAGGTTGGAACAGTCTAGTCTTGTTAGTGAATGCGAGCATGAAGAATGTCAAAGGATGCGTGGTGTGGAGATAGCCAGAATCAAATATAATGATGCCACGTACCGTCAGCAAGGCCAGTGTTCCATTTAACAAGTTGGCTTAGTGAAACATTGTACTTGGTCTCAATGGCGCCGCAAGAGTCGCCCGAGACAACCTCGTAGTACTGGTCACAGTCTGAGGTGGTGCCAGTAAAGGTCGGCGCAGACGCAGTTGATGTGGTGCTGGTGGAGGTAGTCTTGGCTGTGGTAGAGGCAGTAGTGGCAGTAGTCGGCTTAGCAGTCGCGCTCACAGTCGCGTTTCCGTCAACACCGACGCAGACATAGTAGCCAAGGTACAGGTTGGCACAGCTGGCGTCGATAGCCGGGTTCCACTCGTTGAACTCGTCGGCCGTGATGCTGTACTTGGTCTCAATGTTGTAGCAGTTGTCACTGGTCTTGACCAAGTGGTAGCTGCTACAGTCGGAAGCAATGCCGGACTGTGTAGGAGATATCACAGCCGTGGCAGTGGCTGTGGCAGTGGCCGACGTCGTAGTCGTCGTCGTGTTCTGGACCAGGCCGACGCACACATAGTAGCCCGACTCCAGGTTTGTGCAGTCCGAAGCGATCGCAGTGTTCCACGCCTCGAACTCGGCACTGGTAATGTTGAAGTTGGACTCGATCGAGTCGCAACTGTCATCCGAGCGAACCAGGTAGTAGTTAGCACAGTCGCTGGCGAGGCCTGACTGCGTTGGCAGCGTGTCGGAGCTCCAGTCAATAGTAGACGTAGCGAGAGTCGATGTCGTGGTGTTTGGGAGAGCAGTGACGGTGTCAATGGAGCCCGTGACACAGTAGCTGTCACCACCCACAAGCGCGTTGTCACAGTTCACAGAGGGGTTCAGCTGCTTGAAGAGGGACAGGTCAGTGCCCCATCTCTGGGAGAAGATGCGGCACGTATCACCCTCGTTTGCAGCTGTTGACATTTCACAAGTTACAACAGTCGGCAGCGTCGCCGTCGGCGTTGTAGACGTGCTCGTGGTGGTGGACGTAACTGGGCGCGTTGTAGTGGTCGACGTTGTCGCGGCCTTTCCGAAGACACAGTAGCTGGTGCCCGACACGAGATCGGGGCACGCCGCGTCTGGGTTCAGAGCCTGGAAATCAGACTCGGACAGACCCCAGCTTGCGGCAAAGGTGGCACACGTATCGCCGCTGGCAGCAGCCGTGGAATAGGAGCACGTAACGCCGCTCGCGGCCGCAGCTGCGAACAGCGGCAGCATGCCGGCAACAAAAACAGAGCAGGTTCTCATTATGCTGTACTTTGTTAGATCAAGACAGAGATATGTGCTGGAACAAACTTACAATCAGGTCAAGTGAGTAAAGGAGAGATTACTTGACGGTAAGCAAATAGACGAGACCCAGACTGAACGAGAGGGGGAATTCGAGTCCTATGAGAGAGACTCGGAACAAGGAGCGTTACTCGTATCAAAAGTGCTTTTGCCTTATACGCCGGCCGGCAATATACTATATACCTGTTATACATGGTAATGCCTGTCACAGTGTACATTTGTAGTTGTATGGAGCTGCCATGATATCAAGTGGGCCACCTAGGCGTCTACGGAATTTGTATTTGCCTGGAATAACAGTATGCGGTGATTATGCGGTCCTTGCTCGCTCACGCACATCTGCCGAGCATGTCTATCACCTGAAGAATAGGTGCGATAGACAATAGGTTTTCTAGTCGGCGTATTCGGAGCTTGGCGGCGATGCTTTCTAGAGCTTATGTTGCTTGTCGTCTTGGCATATGATAAATCTCATGTTCTTTCATCCCGTGGAAACCTGAGAAATCAAATGATATCTTAACATTTGACTCTCCCGGTGAGGCCTACAAAGACAACGTTGCAGGAAGCTAGCCACAGACCAGGGATGTGCTGACGATGCAATTTCATTTGTTCAGTCCATGCATATGAGGCCACTATGAGAGTAGACAAAGTCGGCGAGGCGAAGCTTATGCCAAGACGGTGAAAATGGACGGTCGTCTTTTGTTATCTCCGTTACGGAGTAGTACCAAGTTTAGGTTCCCGTGACAAGCTATTTTGTACGATAACAAAGTAGAGAAATAGCTGAAGAAGAAGCAAGTATGTTAATGAAAGCTGAAAACCAAAGAAAAGAAAAAGGGACAGATCAAAAGAAGAAAATATACAAATACAAATACAAATACAAATACAAATACATCAGAAAGGAAGCTAAGGCGACACTCATCTCGACAAGAACATGCATGCCCATTTTGATCATTTTTCGGATCATCGTCTCTTCTTGGATTTTGTTACATCATTCGCGTGGATGAGCTCCGATAGGGACGGTCGGACTGCAGCATCTGTCACAACATGACTCGCGACCTGGATGGATTCAGAAAATGCTCTGAGGACATGCCTCGCGATTAAGTTTCTACTCTTATATCCGTCTTTCTCACGCCACCGTTTCCTCATATAGAATCCACACCGAGTGGACAGCCTCTTCTCTCTTGCGTACTTCCGCAAACGCGAATAGAACAAAATCTCTTAAAACCTGAGATATAAGACAGCATCATCCACACAGAAGCATCAGTGGACCACTGTTACGCCGGTCTGTACATGTGTGTATCTCATTTGCACGAGACCTCCTGCTGTAATGGTCCTAGGATACATTCTAGCCCTGGCTAACAGGGTGGCACCGCAGGATGCGAATCCTTCCATCTTGCTTGCTGGCCCGATTCTAGAACAGCATGATATGGAGTCGATGGAGAACCGGTGGAGTATGGACAACAACGGGCCTCAGCCTTGGCGCTTGGGATCGGCACTTGGATCGCCAATGGCCGCCCTATCACATTTGTTATGGCAGTGGATCGATTCCACTAGATGCACTATTTGTCTATGCTTATGCTTAGTTGTCGCATTTATCAGGCACGCTCAGGAACGGTCAGGAACACCCGAACCCGAAACACCCGCTGTACATTGCCTAGCCCCTTTTGCAGTGCTGTGCCTTTGTTTTCTTTCTCACCCAACCCGGCACTTACAATACACTTGCACAGTCTTGTCTTTTGCATGTCTTCTTTTCTTTACTTTGTATTTTGTTTGCCTTGCTCTTCACATCCCTCCGTCTTACCCTACCTAAATATCCGACTCTGACTAATACGGTCATTCTCCGATCGCCTAATCGCGCCTGTACTTACCCAATGGTCGCTGTTAAGGTAGCGGCTCTGCTTGCGGGCGCCGGCAGCGCGGTTGCCGCAGTCTCGTTCCCGGCCACCGTCGACCTCACTCTGGTGTTCCCCCGCAACGCTACCTACGATGCCAGCGCCCTCCTGCCCATTGTCTTTGCGTTTGACAACCCCGAGGCCGTGCCGTTGCTGCAGCCCGATCTGTGGTACACACTCTGGGATGCCAGCAATGACTCAGCGTCCGTTGCCAACAACCGCCTCGTGCAGCCGAGCACACCCATCTCTACCAATGACTCTTTCTTCCTCGCCATCGACAGCTTGGACCAGCTCGTCGGCAAGGCGGGATCTTGGCGCCTTCAGTGGAACCTGGATACGGTGAACTGCTCGTCGAGCACCGAGGGCAGTACGACGGCCAGCACCTATCTCGCTAACTCGCCAATCCGCTCTATCTACTTTACCACCACCACTGACGGCTCCGGCGCTCAACCCGATATTGCCGCCGCCGCGACCAACACGACATGCGGCACTGAAGCCCACGCCAACACTATCGAATTCTCAATCTCAGGCACATTGACCGCCGGCCTCTCGAAGCCTGACGGTTTCGACGGCACCGAGTGCGCGGTTCAAGCAGACTCAGAGGACGAGTATGCCGTGCCCTCGTCATGCGCTGTCAGCCTCGACGACGCAGCTGTTGCGAGCGTGTCTGCTGCTGCTACGCAGACTGCTTGCGCTGCTTCGTCCCCGGTCGTGTCCTGCCCGGCTGCAACATCCACCGCTGCCTCTTCTGCAGCTAGCGGTCTTCGTTTCGTTGCCAGTGGCAGTGCCAGCATCGCAGCTGTTGCTGGTCTGATCGTACTGGCCATGTAAACGAGTCGTGGGTTATTCCCGCAGACGCTCCCGCTCGCCGTTGCAGGTTAATTTTACGCGCCAGATACAAATAGAAAAACAGGGGTTTTGAGTAGTGGAAATAGTGTACATAGTGAATTGCTTTCCCCTGTTCTTTTTTTCTTTCGCTTTTTCGGGTCTTCGCCTTGTGTGAATCTTTACGTTTGTTATGTTTATTATTTATTTCTTCCTAACTAATTATATAAATCATAGCGCAAAAATCGGTGGCTTGGCGGTGCTTGTTTGCAGATCAACAACCTCAGTGTAATCTAATCAGACGACAATACGGTCCTTTTCATCACCTGTTATTTCAGCCTACCGTTGATGTGTGTGGATTGTTTCATCGACGCAGCGTGTGTACGACCATATCAGGGTGCACGGACACCTGGCCGAAGAATGTAGGAGCGAGGCAGAATATATGCATGATAAAAGACGGCATAGGCCGAGCAAAACCTCACAGAGGATCGCGCTTTGTATGTAGCTTGCGCTGGCGTATATGTGATTCACAAGACTGTGCGCACACATACGTTCCTGGTCATACGTGTTCGAGCACGGCTAGATCACGATGCATGCTTCGCACAATTCCCGTCTCAACTCCGGAGGGTCTTGCGCTGAGCTCCATCACGGTGAATCTCGTCCAGGACTGATCCTACCCTGATGGTCGGCACACGATAACGCCGCGGCCTTGTCATGCAAACTCGCACGCTGCCGTCTTGTCACATTCCTCGTTGGGCGACGAAGGATTCTCTTTGCCGATGTGTGGTACTACGATACATGATACTGCGACCATGGGCCGACATCTCTGCGTCTACGGAGCAGTAAGATACGCACATCTTTGCCGCCTAGGCGGGCTGACAGTGAGATACATGGATGTACAAGCTTAATTCGACTAGACTCCTAATCTTACGTGCCTCGTCCCATATTTGTTCGCCCCTTGTTATTACACTTGATGTTATTATGCTTGCTTATGGAGCTTGTTACTCGCATTCTCTTACATGTTCATTATGTATTGCTATTTGTCTTGTGCCTTTCTATCCAATGTTCCATCCATATGATATCATGGTCTTGACATGGACATTGCCCCCAGCAAGCGGCCACGGCTATATCGAATCAATAAGTATTATCACATATTTATTTCGGTACAGGATCGTCATCGGCATAGAAAAAAGACAAGTGGAACAAGCAGATAATGAAGTGCCCAGCTCGTTGTGGATGCTACAGCTCCAGTCTCCAGCCCCTAGTCCCCAGTAGGAGTCACAGAGGATCCTCCGTCGCCGATTAGATGGATGCGAAGCAAGGGAAAACACGGGTAATGGAAGAGACAACGAGGTAACCAAGGTGTCAGTCAGCCTTAAGCATCTGCAGAGACACTACGATAAGTCATGTCAGCAGCCAGCCACGACGATGAAGCCTGCTCTCGCATAATAAGAGGCCGCTATCGTTCCTGTATACTCGCTTTTTCCCTCCACGTCCCCTCCACTCATCCCTCTTCATCACGCACATTGTGACCTTCTGAGCTGCCACTCTTTTCTCTCAGAAAAAACTCACACACAATGCTGCACTCCTCATCCGTACTGGGCGCAGCGCTCGCTGTGCTCAGCTTCGGCCTTGTTGCCCCCGGCGATGCCCGCCTGCTGAGCCCGTACAACGCAGGCCTCCGCACTCCTTCCAGCCCTAGCTACCGCGGCCGTGACAACTGTCCGACCAGCTGCAGCGTCTCCGGCTCTAACCCAGGAAACTGGTCCGTCTACCGTGACCTCGACCAGTTCCAGCTGTGCAATAAGGCCATCTTCCATCAGTTCAACATTTACGGTGAGATGGATGGCCCGCACACAAGTACCCGCATCCGAGCGTGCTCGAGCAGCATCAACGACTTTGCCGCGCTGCCTGACGACACCGTCTCACTTTTGGCTGCCACCCCTGCCGAGAGTGTTAACGTCACCTACGAGATCGGCTGGGCCAACGGCGGCCAGATTTCCAAGACGTCTATGAAGATCGTGGCCAACCAGCTCAAGGCCTTCCTGACGAGCGGCTATTCCCCCAAGAACCATTCTACAGTTATCTTTGGCCAGTACCGCAGCGCCGCCGCCGGTATCTACATTGGCAAGGATCTCAGCGCTGTTAATGTCGGAACGTTCGCCATGAACTACCTCACTGAGAACATGGACAATATGGTCATCCCGGCCGGAACTCTGGGCCTGCAGCTGTGTGGCACTAAGTTCGACGCCGACCACACATTTGGCTTCATGGCCACTAGTGACCGTACTTACAGCGCTATCCAGGATGCCATGCAAACCTGGACCAATGGCACCTGTGTTGACTTTGACGACAAGAGCACGACGTTCACCGGTGAGGCACTCTTGCTGTCGCCCTTGATCGATCCCACTGTCGACACCAGCAATACCTCCAAGATTGCTAGTGGCAACAACACGAGCAATAGTACTGCAAGCCAAGGTCACCGTCGTTCTCTGTACCATCGTTCGCACAGGCTGTTCACTCGCTCTGACTGCGACACTGTGCAGGTTGTGTCTGGCGACAGCTGTGCATCTCTGGCTACCAAGTGTGGCATTTCGGGTACTGATCTCACAAAATACAATCCCGACTCGGACTTCTGTGCCACACTCGCTCCCGGCCAGCACGTGTGCTGCTCGTCTGGCACTCTCCCTGATTTCGCACCAAAGCCCAACGATAACGGCACGTGCTTCTCCTACACCGTCGTCGCAGATGACAGCTGCTCGAAGCTGGCCAGCGAGTATAGTGTCACCAACGAACTGCTCGAGAAGTACAACGCCGACACCTGGGGTTGGAACGGATGCAGCAACCTGATGCTCGGCGCTGTTATCTGTCTCAGCAGTGGCACTGCACCGATGCCTGCGGAGGACCCGAATGCGGTGTGTGGCCCGACCGTCGTCGGTACTGTGCAGCCCAAGGCAGGTGTCAACATCTCGTCGCTCAACCCGTGCATCCTAAACGCCTGCTGTGATGTTTGGGGCCAGTGTGGTATTACCTCAGATTTTTGCACCGATACTGGCACCGGTGCACCCGGCACGGCCAAGTCCGGCACCAACGGCTGCATTTCAAACTGCGGCACCGACATTGTCAAGACAGATAGCAACAACTTTTACAGTATTGCCTACTATGAGGGCTTTAACCTCGGCCGCAACTGTCTGTACCAGGACCATAGCCAGATCGACACGTCTAAATACACCCACGTGCACTTTTCGTTCGCCACTGTCTCGGCCGATTACTCGACGGTCAGTGTCGGCGATGTTCTCGGCGAGTATGAGTTCAACGCGTTTACGCGTCTGTCCGGAATAAAGCGCATTTTAACGTTTGGCGGCTGGGCATTCTCGACCGAGCCTGCGACATACATGATCTTCCGTGAGGGTGTGACAGCAGCCAACCGTGTGAAACTTGCCAAGACCATTGCCAATTTCATAATCGACCATGATCTGGATGGTGTCGATATCGACTGGGAGTACCCCGGTGCACCTGATATTCCTGGCATCCCCGCTGGTGGCAAGGACGATGGTGATAATTACCTCTCTTTCTTGGTCGTCCTTAAGAATCTCCTGCCGGGAAAGTCCGTGTCTATTGCTGCCCCGGCCTCTTACTGGTATCTCAAGGCGTTCCCGATCAAGAAAATTGGTGACATAGTCGACTATGTCATTTATATGACATATGACCTGCACGGCCAGTGGGACTATGGCAGTGCTTGGGCCCAGGAGGGCTGCCCCAACGGCAACTGTCTTCGGAGTCAAGTCAATCTGACGGAAACCTTAACGGCGCTTTCCATGGTGACCAAGGCTGGCCTCGACTCTAACAAGGTCATTGTCGGCGTCACCAGCTATGGCCGGTCCTTCAACATGGCCAGTGTGGGCTGTTATACACCCGACTGCGAGTTCACTGGTTCCGCGTCCGTGTCCGATGCGACAGCTGGCCCCTGCACGAACACATCCGGCTACCTGGGCGACGCCGAGATCAAGGCCATTGTTGCCGGCACCAGCATCAACAAGAGATCGCTCTCCGGCCGTGACGAGGTTACCACCTCGTATGTTGACAAAGACAGCCACAGCAATATTCTCGTCTACAACGGCAATCAGTGGGTGTCTTGGCTGGACTCGGATCTTTTGGCCGAGCGCCTGACCAAGTACAAGTCTCTCAGCATGGGTGGCACCACAAACTGGGCCATTGACCTTGAGGATTTCAACGACGCTCCTGCTGGCTCGGCATCGTGGGCAGTGTTCATCGAGAATGTTAAGACCGGTGTCGACCCAAGCAATCCCAGCGGCGACACTGGCAGCGGCAACTGGTCGACGCTCACGTGTGATGATCCTGCGGTCGACCTCAGCACTGACCTTACATCAGCTGAGCGATGGGCAGAGCTTGATGCGGCTGATTTCTGGGCGTACGCTATCGACCACTGGAAGACAGTGGATAAGCCCGCGTCCAAGCTGACATTTTCCGAGTCCATTGCCAACTCTGCGCACGGCCCGGGCAACGCCGTCGACTGCGGCACTGCACGAGGCACGAGCAATTGTGTCACTACCATCGGATGCAGTTTGGTCACGAGCAATATGAGCAACGCGGGCAGCTATCAGGTTTGGAACTCACTTGTTGTGATCCATGAGATGCACACGGACTATATTGAAGCCGTGACATCCGCGTCGGCCAACGTTATTGGTCCGGAGCTCGACAGCTTTGAGAAGACGTTTGCACCCGTGCCCCCTGAGAAGGATGATTCGTGGCTTGATATTCTCCTGGGCGCCATTGGTCTTGTCGGTACTGTGTCTGGCTCGGGTTTCTTCACCAAGTTCCTAACAACACTTCCCTACGCCATCGAGAAAGGCCTCACCAGCGGAAAGGCGGGCAAGATCCGGGATTCCGCGGTGGAGATTATCACGTTTGGTGCGACCTTGTACAAGTCACTTGATGGCGATGGCTCCGAAGGCTGGACGGCCGACGACCAAGACACGTTCTCTGCGTACATGGGCCAGATCACCGTTGCATGGCAGAATACGACTGAGGTGATGCTCAAGACCCTGTTTGACGGCTCCGATGACTCCATCGAGAAGCTGAGCACGTTGATCGATGATGGCCAGCTGGTCACTGGCGGCTCGGGACTCCTAGATCTGGGTGACGACAACACACTCGTGAGCCTCGAGACGATGATGGCCAAGGCGCTGTTCGCATACGCCATTCCGGCTATCTGGAAGGAGGCCGACATGTACCCCGTTGTTATCGACTCTGGCTTTGACTGCAGTTACGGTCCCACCAAAAACCTTGTTCAGGCGTCATTCTTGACGGAGGACGTCGGCAATTCAAGCTACTCATGCTATGACGGTCAAATGTACTTCTTAGTGTACCCTGACGGCAATGCAGAGTCCAGTAACTTCAAGGCGGCTGTTGGTATTGATGCGCTCACAGACGGCGCGTTTGGTGGTCTGACACTTGACGAGCTGGTCGCTGGTGCCGTGCGCACATACCGCCAGAACGGCAACCAGAATGGCGGTGACATCACAAGCCTGTCCGACGACGGCTCGCTCAGCGACCTGATGAACCTGGACATCACGACGCCCGGCTATGTGCGCATCCCAGTTTGCGGTGGCTACACGGCTTACACAGCGTGGAAAAACAACCACAAGGACGCTGACAACTACCCATGCAACCTGCCGGTGTCCATCAGCGACTGCGAGTCTTCGACGTTTGTCGATCAGACGTCGGACGCATCACCGTCGATCTCGGACTGCCAGACGCTGATCAGCAACATCGATCACACCGACGGCGAGTGGGAGATTGAGAATGTGGCTCACCAACAGCACCAGATTGCGCAGGCGGGCAGCTGCAAGTTTGGCGTGCAGGGCAACGGCGGTGGCATTGGGGGCTTCAACGTTGGCGCCAAGGACATTGTCGATATCATCAGCGACTCGATCCGCGACTACGGCGGTAGTGGAAAGGTAGGCGCCAAGGGCGTGATGGCCTGCAACGGCATCTCGGGACGCAAGGTGACCGTAAAATGGGGTCTCTATTAGCGGGCTTTGTCTTTGTCACCTCTTTCGTCATCCATGTCAACAACATCACATGACGTGGAAAACAAACGTCGAATTTTGTGTTATACCTCGACCCTCGGTGGTTTTCTTTTGTATATTTAGTATCACGATCATAAATATTGAGCTCAAGTTTCTATTATGTTAAGCTTTTGCGAATCGCACACCGCATGGCTGTTGAGCCTTGCCACCCCTTTCTGCTGACGATGTAGCGGCTGTCGATCATGTTTTCTGTCTTGTTTTCTTTCTTCCTTTTTCTTTCCATCTCTGCCAAGCCATGTGATGCTTTATACTCTGGCAATATTCCACACTGCCCCGTCCTCAGTATCACTTGAAAGACTCCCGTTTATTTTGGTTGTCTATTAAAGTTATCTCCAGGAAACTTATTCGCTCTGAACACCTCCCTAGGACTAAACAATCACGCCCAGAGTATAAACGTATTTATAGGAACCTTGTTTGTCACGGGAGACCATCCAGTGCGGCTGTTTAACCAGACACGTCTACATCGACTCGGATGATGAAACAGACAAAATCAGATCGTGCCCTGCTGTGTTGGACTGTCTTTTTTCTTGTGTATGTTGCTATGATACTCGAAATATGCTCTTTGCATACACAGCCGTCGTTAAACCAACCTGGCAGTGGCTTGTTGCAAGCTAATGCTCCTTCGTCCTTCAGCTGCGGGCTTCTTTTGAAATTTGATCTGCTTTGATTCTGTCTTCCAGATATAATACCTTGCCAGTATCTAATATGCTCCGATTGATATCATTTTAGACTAGCTCTGGATTGTCATAGTGGCAGCATCAGTACCACTTGTCAGTGGTGCCACACTGCCGTAGAACTTGACGTGAACCCCTTGACGAGAGGCTTAAATTGCATCTGCTTCCGCGCGAACAGCTCGATACTAAACCATTTTGCGATGGCTGTGGTGTCCCCGATTGTCTCTTTGGACAGAGCGTAGTCTATGTTAGCAACCAAGAAAAAAACTATTGCTTATTTTTATTCGTTTTTTTTTTACATTGCAGGTATCACTGTTACTAAACTTTTAGTATTAATATTTTGTTTCAGATAGTTGTTGATTCAGGTATATGTAAATAGACTGAGTAACAAACATTTTTTTTTATTGTTTCAAAAATAATTAAAGCAATGCTATTTATAAGTCAAAGACGAGCGCCTTGAAATTACAAACCTACGAGTACGATAAAAAGAAAAGAAAAACTTACATTATACCTGATTAGTTCAAATTCTAGGAACGTTTATTTGTGGCGATGCTCCCTACCAGAGCGATGCTTCTCCTCCTCTCGGGGAGGACGGCCACTCGAGCGCGAGCTGTGGCCATGGCCATGAGAAGAGGAAGCGTGACTGCGCGTGGAAGACCCAGTCGCGCATCTACACACTCCATTGGCACGGGCTTGGCGAGCAGTCTCCACGAGAGTCTTGATCGAAAACACCTGGGCGTCGTGGAAGTATTGGTGGGAGGAGGAGAAGAGCCACTGGGCAAACAAGGAAGCCGGCTGGGCCTGGTCAGGCTGGCACTGGGGCTCATCACCAAGCATGCCGCGAATGTTGTCATCACAGCGGCTCCAGGTGTGGTTGGCGAGTGCCAGAGCCGACAGGCCAGAGCTGCCAGAGCGGGAACTAGGAGTATAGTTCTTGAGTGTGTCGGCAGTAAGGCCGATGAGGTTGAATCCCTTTGCAACATCCATGACACTGAGCTGACTGGAGCTGCTGTTAGCATGGGCAGTACGGGGGTCGGCGATTGTTGACGACAGCGACCGAGACAGGTGGGATCGGCGGTCAGCAACCGAGACCGAGTCGTCGCCGAGATCCATGACGTGGCGACAGAAAGGCACAGTGCCGGCCTCGGCCTTTCTCTGGACAGACTCGAGCCGGCTTGCGAGGACGGAGAGCTCGTCCGTGAGATTGGCAATGATGACAGAAGCCGATTTCGGGGTAAACGCGGCCTTGGCACTTGTGGCCTTGCCGTCGACGGGTCTGCCATCAAAGAACTGGCTCTCAATGGTGAGGCGCTCAAGGTTGTGCTGCTGCTGAATGGCAGTCTCCATGTGCTTGGTGCCGAAGCGCATTTCGAGACGTTTGGTGGAGAGGGCCACCTCAGACAGCGCATGGCGCATCGGCTGCAGCCAGTCGCTGCGGCCAACACCAGACTTGATATCAGCTGATGAGGAGTTGAGGCCGGAGAGGCGCAGCCACGAGCGGTGCTCGGACTTGGTCATGACGACAACACGCAGGTTGGATGTGTCGGAGATGACAGAGGCAGAGTCGGATGCAACCGAGTCGGAATCGTTGGATGCGGCCGAGCTGCCGTCATTGCCATCCTCGTTGACAGAGTCGATTAGTGTCGCGAAGACAGAGTTTGCGTCGGATCCGTGGATGCCAACGTGGTATTGTGAAAATGTGTGCGACGCATTGGTCAGGAGGGCATTGAGCTTGTCAAAGCACTCGGCCTTTTTCAGCAGAGTTGTGAACATTTCGTTGGAGATTTGTATAGAGCCATCACCTGGTACCATGGAATTGCCGCTAAAGGGAACCTGATCGGAGTAGATGGGCTGCGAAACGTCGTATGCCTCACTGGGCCGGAAGGCAAAGTCGGGCTCGTCGTAAGCCTGGCGATGCCGATGTGATGAGGGCGGGGCCTGTCTGTGGTGTCTGTGAGAAGAAGACGAGGGGTCGTCGTGACGATCACCCCGGCTCTTATGGCGGATCTTATCAAACATTGTGAGACCTGCTCCGATGTTTGTAGAGTATAAATAGTAGAGGAAAGGGAGCAATAAGTGTGCTGATTGCTTAAGGCGTTAGTCTTTAACAGAGACTGTTGGCTTACCTACGAAATAGATGATTTGCTTATTGAGTGCTGAGTGTTGCTGCTGTTGCTGTTATAGTAGTTGTTGATGAGATGAGAGAAAATAGACTGGTATTGTTGGGACAGAGATGCCTATATATACCCTGTGAAGATGTCGCAGATGGAGTCGTGAACATATGTGAACAAAGATACAACCTGAACATTATGGATGTGGTTTTGTGAGCTTTGAACAACAGAGACGATTGTCTGCGGGCCAAAATATATACACGTAATCAACATAATGCAATTGTCCATTGGGAGTTTCTTTCACGTATTGTTTTATGATGCTGAATGAGTTGAACAGCTTGGCCGGATATGGACGACATCCGTACAAAGACACTTGACCCCTGACCTTTGTAACCTTTCAAAGCACAGAATTGACGATGATCAAAATAGCTACATTCGTTTCAGTATTGTGTAATATAATATCTGCATGACTTGCAACTTATCATGTACTCTATTCTGACATGGATCCGATTAAAACTTCAATCATAAATTAGAAAAATATCGGGTCTCATGGACATGTGTTGAGTAGAGGTCGAATGCCTTTTTCTAAGTAAAATGTCGTAGTCCATGACAGTTACTCCTTTAGCCACCTTGCACCACCCAGCTCACGTGCAGTAGGCCGTAGTTTGGGATCTAGGATAAGGGAGCCCGAAACAAACTCCACAAATGCGTCCAACTCTTCCGGTACGGCAAATACACCACTGCTGGCACACATGGATGCGAGAGCATATGGAGGGAAGGACACACTACCAGTGAGGTTACCTTGACAGTGTTAGTAAGTATTACGGCGGGTAGAGAGCCAGTGATGACATACCGTTCGAGTCAAAGAACTCGTCCCGTTTGTGCATTGACGACAAGAACGCCTCGGGAAAGCGTCCCAAAATGGATTGCATCTGTGCGAGATGAGCCTCCGACGAGTAGTCGGCCGTGGCCGTTGCTTGCCCGTCAAAGCACAGCTGACCCGTGACCAGTTCCCAGATCTAGACTGTTAGATCGATCAATTGGATAAAGATGGGAGATACTCACAACAAGACCGAGGTTCCAGATATCAACCTTGCTATCCCAGGGTCCGCCAAGAATGACCTCGGGAGCCCGCAGCATGTTTGGCTGGATCCATTCTGTAAGATGTTTTGTTGTCCATGAAGAAGTGCCAAAGTCAGCAAGACGAAACGAAATGTCGGTCGAGGTGGTCAAGTCCTCGTTGGCAGAAATGACAGGCTCAGATGGGATATAGAAGTCCTGTGGTGGAGGAAGTCCTGCTGGATCTTGCTCAAAGACCTCGGGAGATGCATGAATAAACATGTTTCTGAGCTCGGGTGTTTCGAGAAGAATGTTTGTTGGTTTAATGTCTGCTTGTTAGCCGCTGCTGCCACTCCACTCGTGAGGGCACATACCGGTCTGGATGATACCGCATGTATCGTGGAGAAAGGCGAGTGCCGCTACCATGTCTCTGGCCGCTTGCTTGGCCATAGGCAGAGGCAGCCGCCGGTGCGCGAACAGGTCGCGAAACTGACCCACGTCCGGCCCCATCGCTTCCAAAACTAGGCATACATGCTGACCATTCGGCCCCTTGTGCTTGAAGTCGTCGAGAAGGCCGAGTACATGCTCCCCCCCCGGCTTGTTTTGGCTGGCTTGATCGGATATTTTCTCCAGGAGCGCAAGCTCGAACGAGTCACATTCGCCGTCATATGTGTCTGCCGCCAGAATCTTGAGAGCCACATTCTTCTTTGCGTGTGTGTCGTGTGCCAACCAAACGGTCGAGTAGACGCCATACCCAAGCTTTCTTAGCACCTTGTATTTTCCATCATCAAATACATCACCGATGCGTACAGGATGGAAGCCCCCAGGTGCATATCGTGAGATATTTTCCTCGGCTGTTTTTGATAGGGCGAAGTATGTTTTTTGTGTGGTACTAAAAGCTGCGCGAATGCGGCCCAAGCCGAGCCGGCGAGTCGTCGCATCCAGTGCCTTTGTGATCCTAAACATGTCTAGCGTGTCCTAAATCGTATCTTGGGCTCTAGGTTTGTTTGTAGCAAATATCGAATATCTATCGTACCAATAGTGTTGCGATTGTGTGCGTACTTATCCTCGAAAAGAATGGTACAAGGTAACATTTTACAGACACATATCAGGAAAGGGCGGGACTTGCCAACGGGAGACCGTGCGACCCACATAGTACAAATAAGCTACCCACCGATAATAGACACTTTCCTAAACAACATCCAACAAGTCATGCCAAAGATGAAAACTATATATAAAACAAACTAGACTGAATAACAAACAAGACCGAGTAACAAACAAGACCGAATAACAAACAAGACCGAATAACAAACAAGACCGAATAACAAACAAGACCGAATAACAAACAAGACCGAATATCAAAAAGAAGACTATAAATACAAAAAAAAGACTATAAATTTGTATGATAAGTGTCTCAGGTTAAAAGAGAACCCACAATGATATATATGTGTGAGGGAAGGAGTATTTGAACTGTAGTACTGCTATTTGGAAGAATCTTCTCATAGTCGCTATGTGCTAACTTTTTCATACGTCTATTTATGTACTGGCATTGTATAGCAATTGTACCCAACATTCTTGCCAAGATGGCCAGGGTGACGATGTCTTTGTACGCATACTTTGTATGACCACAATTTCTATTTTCCACGCATTATATATTATGCGACTGAGTTACAGACCTCAATTAACCATCTCAAGATAGTGACCGGGTCCGTGATCTCGCCGTCTTGACAAAGAATATTTATATAGGGTCATATGCGTATCTCACAAGCCGGTTGGATTTGATGTGTGCATGTTCCAACTCATGTTAATCGAACAGCCGCGCGGGTACGATCAGTGCATGGCCAGCTTCGCACCGTTTTCCCTCATAAAGAAATGATTGCAGAATACTCTCGAGGCATTTTGCTAAAAGAAAACATATTACTTACAGAGAAGATGTGAAGTCCTCACCCAAGATAGAGTGGGATATAAAGGCTGTACATATGCCGCGAAGTATTTGCAATTATCATCGTCAAGATAGTAAAACAACAATACCCCCAAGTTAGCAAACAATAACACAATCACAAATCAACTGTCATTATGAAAAATACCGCAATCTTACAGATACTCAAAAGTGTCAAGTGGGGGCACATCACTCACCATGCCAAGGACGGGCGTCGACCAGAAGCCGAAAATCTCGTGAGGGCATTCTATGACCAAAAAAAGTTGGAAGCTCGCGGAATCGAGCATGCTATAATCAAGCACGTCTCCCCAATAATATGCCTGTCATTGGTCTACATTACTTAGTGCTAACAAATGAGTAGGAGTACATTTCATGGAGGAGATGGGAATAAGAAAGAGCATATCACGGTAGAGTTCAAAGATAGTGAAGGCGAGCACGTCACGACTAAACATGTCTATGGTCCAAATGATAACAAATGATGACCCATCCAGCCTTCTAGTCAACCTCTGGGAGGTAGGAGGTTTATATGTGGCTAGTACCTAAGTGTCGGAGCGACTAAGCTTGATCTCTTTATTTCAGGCCAATTCGACACCAAGAGGAGGAATTTTGCTGTATGGATCAGCTAATGGCTGACGGTCAAGGTGACTGCGTGGTTTTTCATATTTATGTACTATTCCTGTAGTTTACATGAAATATTATTAGTTCAGTGCCCAGACACACTGTTCCGTTATTGCCGTCTTTAGTGTAGATACGACCTTGCCTTGAGCCTTCAGGTTTTGCTAGTTTCATTGTGCATGCTTATTACGTTGTTTGTTGATTGTGACAACTAATCGACCATCGGACTTTCTATAAACTCCGGGACCATATCCACGTGATCTACACGCCTTACCGGTTGCGGCCCGACGCTATGGGTCCACTTCCACGCTGTCCCCAATCCCCGGGTCAGCACATTTTACATTTGTCATACACTCGGCCGGCGTCTTTCCTCGTGTCAAACTCCGTTTACACTCAGGAGTCAGTCAACAAGACAGTCGGCAGCGATCCAGCACACGCGCTCCTCGCCTCTCCTCTTTACTGCGTGGTACTCACCGCCACACACCAAACACCGCAGGGTGGACGCACCATGCCGCTGCAGGCTTCGTCACCGCGGTCAGCCGCAGATGATCGGGGCCGGTCGACTGCTAAATGGGGTGCCGCGTGCTCGTCGTGTGCATCAGCCAAGGCCAAGTGCATTCGGACAAACGAGGACCTCGAGTCCAAGTGTGATAGGTGAGTCGGTCCTGTCTTTATTCCTGCGTAGTGTGCCGCATGTTGTCTTGTTGTTATGTAGGGATCGAGTGGTAGTGGTGGGTTTCGTCTCGCCTCGTCGAAATAAGGTTACGACAATATATCAGACACAGTGTCTCTCGTTTCGGGTGCGGCCTGCTAATACGACGTCGGACACTCTAGATGCGAACGACTCCTCAAGGAATGCACAGGCCAAGTCCACAAACCGCGAAAAAAGCGAGCCAACAAGCCGTCGTAAGTATATCATGCGGGATCTCTGGTCTATATCAACTGGCTCGTCCGCCTCCCACCTCTGCCCAGCGTCGGAGATTCTCCATCTCGAAAACTCCGTTGCGTACATGCCGTATCCAATGTCCATAAACGGCAATGTGTGTTTGCCGTTTTCGTATTGCACCCGTCACTGATCTTCAGCTTCCGGAGCCAATTATGCTCTCTGCAAATAACTGACATGATCAAGAAAAACTGCCCAGTTGGAAGAACGACTCAATGGCCTTGTGGACCTGCTCCGAGCAACTGGCGATCTACCCGTAGTTGAGCACCAGGAGAGCGCCTCACCCTACAACCCCCCTTCAGTGCCGTCACTTACTCGAGATGGTAAGTCACTTATGACAAGTCCCTCGCTGCGCCCTTGCATATACTCACCGCCCAGAACCATCATTGCCTTCCTCGGGTCCATCACCCGGGAATGGTTCCGAGCTACGCCGGGAATTGGTAGCAACCGGTTCGGCTCCGCCAGCTACAACCCATACCAGCAATATCATCCAGAGTAGACCGCCCACAATCCCGTCGTCATACAACTCTTTTGCACCACCGTCGTGTATCTGCCGACCAGAAGCTGGGGAGACAGTCACCGATGCCGTGGAATCAGACGAAACCCTGCTGGATAAGTTTCGCAAGGATGTGCATCCGCTGCTTCCAATCGTGATCCTCCCGACGTATAATGGTGCACCTGCTACTGCTGCACAGCTGTCAGCCGACAGACCCTTTCTCTTCCTCGCTATTAAGACTGTTGCATCCGTCGACAACTACAGGAGCATGCAGGGTCTCATGTATCAGCTGATCAATCACGTCGCCGACTATATGCTGCTACGGGCTGAGCGGTCTCTCGACCTCCTTCACGGCCTACTCACCATCCTCTCATGGTACCATCATCACTGCATGATGCACGCACAGCTCGGTAACCTGCTCCATCTAGCAACGAGTCTCGTCTGTGACCTGAACCTCAACCGCCCTCCCCGGATTGCTGAGCGGACCGATCTCATGGTCCTCAACCCTAATATACCCAGTCCTCGCACAAACGATGAGCGGCGTGTTCTCCTTGGGCTGTGGTATCTTCGATCATCGTATGTTTCATTTATATACTAAAATGTGCATAAACATCTACTGACATATCAGTGTCGCGCACTGCTTCCAGAAGACAGAGCCGATGAGATATACCCCCTATATTCGCCAATGCTTGCAGGAACTTGAAGACGCACACGAGGTTGAGAGTGACGACGTCCTCGTCGCAAGTATTAAGATGCAACATCTGGCTGAGCGCGTTATTGCACTGAACAATCGCGACGAAGTTATCGACGACCTTCCCGGCTACCCTCGAGCACCGAAGTCTGCATACAGAATCGCGTTTCAGGGCGAGCTGGATGTTTTGGTCGACTCATTTACCAAGGACGTGAAGACTCATCATCTTATCCAAAGCCATGCTGCCATTCTCAAACTCCGTCTATATGAACCACCACTCCTCGACCTCGCGCTCCTCAAAAAGCTCTCTGGCTCACTGACATCCGTGGTGTCGCCGATCATGTCTACTGCCCTCGATACCCTCTACGCTGCCCGTAACGCAATCAAGGGATTTTTCGACCTCTTCTTTGAAATCCCCATTCCTTCGTTCCCGTGGCTCCCGCTTCCTCTCTATGCCCACGTGGTGCATGCAATTACCATGTTGAGCAGATGGGCACGCCTTATGGGTCCCGTGCGCCCCCCACAAGCCAAGGTCCTGGGCGATGGCAGCGCGAATGTCAACAATCGGTCCAAAGGCGGCTCTGATGGAAGATCAAGTGCCCCCTCTGTGTCCCCAGCCCTAAATATGACTACCCCGAAGCCGAATAGTAGAAAAAGCATTACAGGTACCGGTCCAACGTCGCTAGACATTCGGGACCCAAGCCACCGGCTTGTGCCTGGCCAGGGAGCGTATGCTTCGGCACCTGGTGCCAGCCACCTCACGTTCATGCCAGGCGTTGATAGCCGTGATCTGCATCGTGACCCGTCTCTTCACGTCGCCATCGCCCGCATGCGTGAGCACCTTCGACAGCAACCCGATCTCATGCTCGATATTCCGGATATGCTGGCGGCTATTTGGGACCGGTTTGAACAGTCGAACCACCATATGCGGAAAGCCGGTGCCGCCAAGTTCGGTGATTCTGTGGGTCGCGGCATGAATGCATGGGATCTAACAGCCCGCAAGATCGCAATCATGCGCTTCAAGGTTGGCCGGTACCTTGACGGTTCCAGCTCTACCATTGGAGACACGTGTGGGGGTGGTGGCAGTGGGAGCACCAGTGCTGGCACGGCCGATCAATCATCGGACCAGAGACAAGAGCAGCAGCTAGCCAAGGCCGGTTCTTACTCGTCCGACAACGACAACCAGCTAACCCGGGCACATCAGACCGGAGAGGCTCGGGTACATCACCAGCTCGCGCCAATGTACAACCAGCAGGAGCTATCTTATGCCCAGCAACAGCAACCACAACAATATGATTACTCGCAGGCCTTGCCACCTCAGAGCCAACACCACCACCACCAGCAACTCCCGATCCACAATCATAACCTCCACCTCTCTATTCCTAGTCCTGGTATGGGAGCCGGTATACCGGCTACACCCATTCCACCCTCGCTGTCTGGCCTTCCTCCTGATCTTGGAAACTATGTAATGAGTGGTGCTGGAGTCGGCGTTGCTGATCTTAGTTATGGACTCGGCAACCTGGAGGGCTGGGAGAGTGATTCTCTCTGGGGTATGGATATGCTAGCAGATGGCAATGCCAGCCCGAATGTATGGGGTGACAACATGGACTGGGTGTCTTCCACAATGAGATGAGCCCTACCACGCACATTCTTATTCTCTGTATACGTTTGACTTTGATTCCACTTTTATGTTCAACATCCATTTTCGCTGGCGATATACGACCTTATATTTGCCTATTCTCCTACACCGCGTTCCAATACATGTGTGCCTGTAATGTATTTTATGCATTCGACATGATGCGAATATGCACGTTACATCGTGATGAACTTGTCATTTACGTAGTCAGCAGCCGGTGCAAACGCGTAGCCTCTCTGATTTGTGACAAGTCTTAGTGGTGCTGCATCAGGTCGCGTAAAAACAAAGTCGCAGTTAAAGTGCGTGTGTCCGAATGCCCAAGCCTTCACATAGGGCGACTGGAAGCACACCTGGCTTGATAGATCTGTCGAAAATGCGCTCGCAATCGCATCAGAGGTATGAACCCCGTATTTTGGGCTACGACTGCGGGGGTCTGTGGTTGGGCTCCAGTGCGTGAGAATAATAATGGTGAGCTCCGGCGCTGTCGACGTAAATGGGGGTGACCGCGAGACAGTGAGAGATGACACGGCCTCATTCAGCCACATCAAATCCCTTGCATGCATTTGGTTGTGCCAGTAGACGTCCCATCGATCCCCTGTCAGACGGAAGTCGTTCATGGCCTGGCCGACGGCGGCTGATCTTTCTGGCGGGACGTGCGAGAACAGACTGCAGCCAAGAAATACGATCTCCACTGACCTGAAGACCCCAGGAACGTTCGATACTACTCGGTATGCGCGCCTGTTCAGTATGATAAGCTCACCGAGAGCCATCTCGCCCGACGCGCGCCGAGCTGTGACTTCCGCCTCGAATGAATGAAGAATCTGCAGCGTGGCAGGCCATGTCGAGTGGTAGGCTTCGTGGTTTCCAGGTACGAACAAGACTGCCTGAAACTGCCGCAGCTGTGTGTTTAGAAACGTCGCGAGCGAGACTCGGTGGGGTTTGACGTTGCCAATGTCCCCGAGAAGAGCCAAGACAGGCGCCCTCGGGATGACCTGGAAGCTTTGATATCCTTCCGTGTATGTCTCAAGGTGAAGATCAGATACAATCTGAACAGCCATCGTGACGTCCGGATGGTGAGGAATGTTGCAGTGAGTTTAGTTTATCTTGTGCATGTGAGTGTCTCTTCACGTCACGACGAACCCCAGTCGGACATGGGCTGTACGTCCGATATATTTATATGCAATGGCTGCCTGATCTATTCCTCCTATTCGCTCGTTGCACTTGAGATATGGGTTTATTAATGTGGGCTTCGCGTCATATCGTGTGAGACACTGTCAGACTAAATAATGCCTCTCCTACACTGAGAGGTCGAGATCTCTTTACGGCTTTTATACACTTGCTTTAGGCATCAAATGGAGTAAGGCCATACCATTATTTTACAGTCAGGTTGTCCTCTGCTGGGGTGCTCTAAGATACACCATAATCAACCAACAGCTTATCGCCTATGCTTACGTCTGACAAGCAGCATCCATTTCAACGGGTTTGCATCCCTCCCAGACGCATCACCCCGCGACCCCTCATATCGCTTTGAAAATTGTCACGCTTCCTATAATCCCATCTTTTCTTTTTACTAAATTTTCCGAGTGTTGCAAAATAAAATGAGTTTCGGAATCGGAGTCGGCGACCTGCTCGCTATCATCACTCTCGCGAACAAGATACGGAAGGACTTCCTCGGGGCTCCAGCGGATTTCAAAAGTATCACAGATGAGTATGTGACTTAATATTGCAGCGCCTTTGTTTCACTGCTGACGATTGGATGCTTAGAGTCAGGAACGTCTCGATTGTTCTCCAAGATGTCAGCGTCTTTCTCGATGGCCTGTCTGACGACCAAGAAACAAAAATCCTGAACCTAGTCCAGAGCTGTCGCGGAGTTCTCGAGGACCTGGCCACGATAATCGACAAAAACAGCGAAGTGGCTGCCGATAGCCTAGGTAATGGAGGCGAACAGATAGCCGGTCACAAAACTACCAACAAAAACTTCAGCAGCTTGGTCAAAAGGTCATGGAAGAGAATCAAGTGGGACTCGAAAGAGATCGGTGCGCTCCGGGACCGTCTGATCTCAAATATCTCGGCCCTGAATGCATCGATCACCATAGTGACAAAGTAAGTGCAATCCTTGCTATACAATTTCGAGGGCTTACAGAAGCTAACACCAGGCAGCCAAAACACAGTCGCCGTCAAGGGCGGCGTAGATCGCCTCAACCAGCACCAAGACGACCACGCACGGGCTGCTATCCTGGACTGGCTCACACCCATAGACTACGGCTCCCAGCAAACGGACTTTATAGCCCGCAGGCAGGATGGAACTGGTCAGTGGTTCTTGGAGTCACCGGAGCTGCAGGATTGGTTACAGGGAGACAAGCAAACGCTTTTCTGTCCCGGCATCCCAGGCGCCGGAAAGACAATCTTGACATCAGTCGTTGTCAACGAACTCTCGACACGGTTTGAAAACGATAGAACCATCGGCATTGCGTACTTGTACTGCAACTTTCGGAGGAAGCACGAACAAAAAGCTATGGACTTGATTGCAAGCATGCTGAAGCAGCTATCCCGAGGCCAACCATCGGTACCTGACTGCGTGAAGGCTCTGTACCACAAGCACCAAAGTCGGGAGACGCGGCCGTCACTTGACGAAATGGCACAAGCTCTCCAGGTCGTTGCTCGCATGTACTCCAGAACGTTTGTTATCGTCGACGCCCTTGATGAGTGCCAGACAACCGATGGATGTCGTTCCAGGCTCATCGCAGAGATCTTCAACCTTCAGGCCAAGTGCGGGTCGAGTATCTTTGCAACTTCCAGGTTCATCCCGGAAATTACCGGAAAGTTTGACGTGGGCACATCCTTGGAGATTCGTGCAAGCAAGGCGGATATCGCGAGGTTCTTGCAAGGAAACATTTCCAAGCTATCTGCATCCGAGGACTGGAGTGCTGAGCTAAAGGATCTCATCAAGATCAGCATATCAGATGTGGTTGACGGAATGTAAGTCATTGTATCCATGAGTCTACTTGATACGTTTACTGATATATAAAGGTTCCTTCTGGCACAGCTGTATCTCCAGGCACTGAACGACAAGACCAAACCCAGAGCAGTGAAGAAGGCCCTATTAGAATTGCGCAGGCAGGGGCCCGGGTCAAGTGAGAGCCAGAAAAAGGATATTCTGGATCTGGCATACGACGATGCCATGAGAAGAATTCAAGAGCAAGGACCAGGATTCCGGGATCTCGCAATCCAGGTCATCTCATGGATCACGTGTGCCCAGCGGCCACTCACAACGCTGGAGCTCCAGCATGCTCTTGCAGTCGAGCCTGGTGAGTCGGATCTCGACCCAGACAACTTTGATACAGTCGAGAGAATGATCTCAGTATGCGTTGGGCTAGTCACAGTCGACCCAGAAAGCAGCATTATCCGCCTAGTACACTACACAACACAGGAGTACTTTGACAGGACGCAGGATCAGTGGTTCCCCAATGTGCAGTCTCAACTGGCAACCATCTGCACTACGTATCTCTCCTTCGATGCCTTCTGCTGTGGTCCGTGTGCAAGCGACGACGAGTTGGAACATCGGCTGGAATTCTATCCACTACTACACTACGCGGCTTTGAACTGGGGACACCATGCGCGCAAAGCTGTGGTTTTCGACCGCAGTATCGTGGAGTTCCTTCAGATCCCCGGTGCAGTGAAAGCAGCAAGTGAGCTGTTAGCCTACTTCTGGGTCATGTTTTCTGAAAACGATTTCGTACGCATAGAGCCTGAAAGCACCACAGGGCTCCACTTGGCAGTATACTCGAGTGTTGACAAGGCGATTACAGCCCTGTTACAGAACGGCGCAGATGTCAATTCGCAGGATAGCAATGGAGAAACGCCATTACTACACGCCGCCATGCTTGGGCACCACACAGTCGTGAAGCTGCTGCTTGACACCCCCAATGTCATGCCCGACTTGAAAGGTGAACGGGGCCGCACGCCTCTCTCATATGCTGCTGAGTATGGGCACGAGGCTGTCGTGAAGCTACTACTCGACAACGACAAAACCATGCCCGACTCTAAAGGCGAATGGGACCGTACGCCTCTCTCATACGCTGCCGAGGGTGGGCACGACGCCATCGTTAAGCGCTTGCTCGACACCGGTAAAGTCATGCTCAACTCAAAAGGTGAATGGGACCGCACGCCTCTGCTGTATGCTGTTGAGAATGGTCACAAGGCTGTTGTGAAGCTCTTACTTGATACGGGCAAAGTCATGCATGACTCGAAAGGTCAATGGGACAGCACGCCTCTCATATATGCTGCTGCAAATGGCCACGAAGGTGTCGCGAGGCTAATACTCGACACCTACAAAGTCACGCCTGACTCGAAAGAGCAATGGGACCGCACGCCTCACGGATACGCTATTGAGCATGGGCACGACGCTATCGCGAAGCTACTACTCGACACCTACAATTCCATGCCTGACTCCAAAGATCAATCAGATCGTGCCTCTTCCGAACACAATGTAGAGAATGAGCATGACGCCGCCGTGGAGTTGTCAGGGCAGGTAGCCCTCGGTTGAAATGAGTACGATAGCTCTAGAGACTGGGACAGGTGATCAGACACTGCAGCTTAGTATTAAGAGGACGCGGCGTGGATGTACCAGATATATTGACGGGATGTGGTGTTTGTATTATCTAAAAATGGGCTCGATTGTTTGAATGCCTATATGGAAATACATGTGCTATAGCCATGCAGTGAACACACTGTTTTATTCGATACTCCCGTTCCTTTTCTATATAACCGGGATTCAGTTGTAACTCGGCATGTTTAACAGTAGTAAATGGCCTTCTTGGGCCCAATATTGGAGTAAGTTGAGTTATGAGAATGATGTGTGTGATCATTGTTGGCATTGGCGTCGGATGCATTATACCGGCGGGCTACTCAACGACCCCGTAGCGCAGACCGGTGTGTGCTCGCATTTTCTATAAAACGGAGGCTAAGCAGACAGTATCTCAATATTGAATTCTACGATTACATCAGTCGATAATACGATTAATTGCTGCCCTGAGAACACAGTTGAATATGCCACCACCAGTGAAGCTACCTACACGCAGACTCGGCCGAGACGGGCCCGAAGTACCAGCCATTGGATTTGGCCTCATGGGCCTCAGTACGGCCTATGGAACCCCAGGGTAAGAGAGGCTCGCAAATTCCTGCGTGCACTGTTAGACATACTCATATAATAGACCAGATGAAGAACGGCTCGCCGTGCTTGATCGTGCGTGGGAGCTGGGCTGTACTCACTGGGACACGGCCGACTTCTACGGTGACAACGAGGAGCTGCTAGGCAAGTGGTTTGCCAAACACCCCGAGCGCCGCGCCGATATCATTCTGGCCTCCAAGTTCGCACTCAGGTACGGCATCAACCCCAACACCCAGAAGCCGGGTATCACGGTGACTTCGACGCCAGAGTACTGCCGCGCTAGCTGTGAGAAGTCTCTGGCGCGTCTCGGTCTGGACTATATCGACCTGTACTACATCCACCGGGTCGACGGTGTTACTCCGATTGAGTATACTATGAATGAACTGGTCAAGCTCCGCGACGAGGGCAAGATTCGCCACATTGGGCTGTCCGCACCATCCTCGACGACGCTTCGCCGCGCATATGCTGTGGCACCCATTGCTGCGGTCCAGGTTGAGTACAGTGTATTCTCACTGGAAATTGAAGGTCCCGAGAGCACTGATCTGCTCAAGACTTGTCGCGAACTTGGAGTAACTACGTTTGCATACTCGCCCATCGGTCGTGGGTTCCTGACGGGACAGATCAGGACGCCTGACGACTTTGGCCCGCAGGACCTGCGTCGCTTTGTACCGCGGTTCCAGGGAGACAACTTTGGCAAGAACCTGGTGCTTGTCGATACGATTGCCGACCTGGCAGCCAAGAAGGCACCGAAGCCTTGTACGCCCGGCCAGATGGCACTGGCATGGCTGCTGGCTCAGGGCGACGACATCATCCCGATTCCGGGCACAAAGCGGATCCCATACCTGGAGGAAAACATCGGGGCAGTGCATGTCAGTCTCACGGCAGAGGAAGAGGCAACCATTCGGGGTATTGTGGATGATATTGGTGTCGCGGGTGAGAAGATGGGCAGGGGTACAATTGAGGACTACGGAGAGACTCCCTCCCCGTATCTATCGCTATAGTTATAGGTCAGTGACTGTCTTGGTCGACCATCTGATTCGAGCGCAGAGGATCGATGTGCCGGACCCGCATCGGCCCACGTCCAATGTTTAAGCAAGACCAAGTCGCTATCATGAAGTTTGCCATCCCCCTCAGTGTAGCCGAGACCTCCTCCGAAAGTGAATGACCATCATCCTTGATTAGCACATCCATAGGCGTATCCCCGTTTGCATCAACAACGTATACATTGACTCCATTCTCGATGAGGTATTGCAAAAGCTTCAACGTGCCCGATGCCTGATCACGGTACGCGTCCCATACTTCTCGGCAAGATCTGACTGACCAATCCTTGGTTGCCATGTTCCACAGTCGGCAGACCTCGTGCAGCACAGTCCATCCCTCCACCGGGTGAGCGTTGAACCTGTTTGGCGCGCGGCCACACACACGCAACCGGTAGTCGTCGTAGGCTAGGTTAAGGGGGGCGTAGAGCGGGTTGAAGTCAATCGGAGGTGGGCCTGCGACCATGGGCAGATAGAACACGGCACCGACTTCTCCGTTCTGTGCGGTAGCAGCTCCTTTGAAGCGATCGATGGTCGCAAGATGCGCCGAGATGGACCCGTATCTGTTGTGGAGCATGCGGTAGGCGATATAGAGGCCGAGCTCATTACCATAGTCCCGTCCGACCCAGCCGAGCGAGTACATGGAGCCGAAGAGGGCTTTGGCCATGGGCAGGCAACGGTCGGCCTCCGAGTCCTCTCGATACTCCAGCCGATGTAGATCGCGTTCATATCGGAACATTATCCTCGAGAAGCAGCCTCGGCCGCTGCCGTGTGTGTCCATGAGACACCGAACGAGCTCCGACGCAACACTGGTTTTCGGTGTGGCAAACCCGACCCTGTCGATGATGATCTCGGCCGCTGAGGGACTTCGGCATCGATGAAAACCACCCCAATTGCAAAGGTGGCCGCTGTGGTTCCTAGCTCTGCCACACACATGTGCAATGGCCATCGGGTTACGTCCGTTGCTGTTCTGAGGTGCAAGCAGAAACGAGATGGGTTGATAGACCCCAGCGTCCATGCGGAATCCTTTATTCACCAGCTGTTCAATCTTCTTCAGTTCCGGTTCGTTCTTCGCATCAACAGTGTTCGAGTTGTCCGAGGTCGGTAAGAGTCGGCATAGCTTTCTCTTTGGTATCGTGGCCAAGTACACGTCAAGTGGTGAGATCCAGTGGAAGAATCCCTGGTGGCCAGAGGTGTCGATTCCTGTCTCGATGAAGAAGTCCCCGTTCAATCGGCCGAGGTACAGATGGTTGGGGTCTGCACCATTCGCGATGCAGGAGGCAAGCCAGCGAAAGCCATTTGTGTAGTCCCTGGCGGCCATCCAGGCTGCAGCAAATATAGGAATGTGCAGGGCGTACTTCTTCGGGCCGTGCCGTTTGAGACCAAGGTCCACACCGTTGATGTTAGCGCCACGTCGGAGAAGCAGGTCGAAGACTACATGGTTGTCATTGAGAATGGCAGCGGAAAGTGGCGAGACCAGCTCGCCCCGTTGCCCGCGCTTCACGGGGCGGTCGACAAGAGGGATCGACCGCCATGCCAGTGGCAGAGACGCGTCTGATTGCGTTGGGTGAGCTCGGTCAAGCTTTTCCTCGCCATCCATGATCGCTTCGATCACAACGGCATCGTGAACCGACCGGATGTGACGTGGTATCTGTTGGAATACGGACGATGGGCCAATGTTTAGGTCGGCCACGGCGATGCCACGAAGAGTCTCGTAGTATATGCGGATCAGTTTGGCCTTGACGTCGGCCAGTTCTGGGTTCCAGGAGGGCTTGCTCATAATGCGTCTGAACAGCTCGCGTGCTTTCCTCCTGCCGAATTTGGCCGCTTGTTCGCGATACTCCAAATAAGGCTCTTGTTTGTCTTCTTTGTCCGGCAAACACACGTGGTTTAGATACGCGGTCATGTTCGCCAGGCTCTGGGAGCAGGTTATGATGTTGAGGCGGGCACCATGGTCTAAAAACATTGCCCACATTTCAACGTACGTCTTTCTCTGTTCTGCGTCCATCTTGGCGGTGTCCAGCTTGGCCAGGGCATGCAGAGTCATTTCCGCAATGCCAATCAGCGTTTGTGATGAATCTTGCTCGGGGAAGATATCGTACATCTTTCGGAAGCGCGCGAGGACGAAAATGCCGGCATTGGTCGCGATAAATCCTTGTGGGAGGCCATAGGGCTTGCTGATCAAGAACATGACAGTAGGCGATGCATTGTACTGTGCGAGAAGGCGTTTGATGATGTGGATGTTGAGGTTCTTGATGGCATGGAACATGGCAAAGTCCCGCATGGCTTCCAGCCGGAAAATGTCGCGCTCGATGATGTAGTGGTAGTCTCGTTTGCACTGACCAAGAGAGAGCTGGTCACTGATGCTGAGATTCGTGACGATGGCCAAGAAGAGCTCCATCGGGAGACTCTCGAGCCCGAGCCTTAGTGCCATGGTGGGCGCGGTGATGCGGTGGATGCGGTAATTGGTAAAGTCGTGGGAATGCGAACAAAGCAGACAATATTACGTCTACCTTGGTTTCGACTTCGATGGAGGCGTGTTGATGGCAAACTGGTCGATACCCAGCTGACGAACGCGTCTCGCAGAAAAGGGTTGGATGCGCTAGGCGGCGGCTGAAGCCGTGCTTATGTAATCGTGCATAGCACCCATTCGAACAAGGCGAGCTGAATATAATCATTGTAGGGTGCAAGAGAGGGAAAGTGTGCTCACTTATGTTTGTAATAATGCAAATGTTATGCATATATGCCAAAATTGCTGCGACAGTCGCAAGCTACGCTTTATAGATTGACTATTTATTCGCAAGCGCAAACGTATAGGATTACTAAAAATAATAAGAGGAACAATGTTCCAAGACCCATTAAACTTTTCGCTATAATAAAAAACCTACTACACACAACGGCCACCATCAACCTCGATATTGACACCTGTGATAAAAGCAGCCTCTTCGCTCGCCAGGTAGCAGCACGCGTTGGCGACATCTGCCGGCGTTGATGGACGGCCCAGGGGGATTGTCGAGACGAAGCCAGCGCGGTTCTCCTCCGTATCTGCCTTGCCGAGGAACAGGTGTGTCATGCCGGTGCTGCCAACAACGGGCGACACACAGTTGAAGCGGATGTTGTTGGGGCCGAACTCGACGGCCATGGACTTGGTGCCGTTGATGACAGCGGCTTTGGACGCATTGTACCAGGTAAGGCCACCACGGGGACGCAGGCCGGCAGTGGATGCGACCTGGATAAAGACGCCGGGGCGCTTGTTGTCCAAGAAGTAGGGCACGAGAACCTCGGTGGACTGGTAGACGGAGCGCACGTTGACGTTGAAGACGAGGTCGAACTCCTTCTCAGTGACCTGCATGGTGGGCTTGTTGGCGTAGGTCGCGCCGGCGTTGTTGATGACAATGTCGAGGCCGCCAAACTTGTCCGTGGCGAGCTGGAGCAGAGCCTGCCAGTCGGCAGCCTTGGTGACGTCGCCCTGCAAGAAGGCACAGTTGTCACCAAGCTCAGCAGCTGCTGCCTGGCCGGCGTCGGCAGACAGGTCGGCGATGATGACGCGCGCCCCCTCCCGGATGAACTTGGCGGCAATGCCCTTGCCGAAGCCCGACGCGGCGCCGGTGACAATGGCAACCTTTCCTTGAAGACGAGACATTCTGAGTTGACTACCAACAACGAAACGATGTATATAGATGCGCTGGATATGTAGAGACTGTCGGATGCGAAAACAACATCAATGATGCAGTCGGAACAGATACGGATAAGGAAAGCAGAATCAGAAGGTTAACGAGATCCGAGATAGGTCCCGGAAGAGCCCCTCGCGTTGTGCTGCCCAGCTACTTGATCTAGTGACTTGCTGGTGTGGTTGTTTCTCCTCTCGAGCATGCGACTCATGTGCGGCCGGTATAAGCTTACCAGGACAGGAAAGCAACCAAAGGCACACATAATCGGCCCACATCAATTCAACGAACGCAGTGTGCAGTTCCCCGCACATTGTCCACTCGCGGTGCTGTCGCGCATGTTGCAGCGTTGGAGCTGCCCTACGGAGCGTGCCACGGCACTGAAGAGCCCCACGAAGTGGTAAAAGCCCCTCGTCCGACTTTCTACACTGCAGATGCGACTAGACTTTGTAGATGATATTTCATGGTCAGCATGGGTCTAGCCCGGTGCCGGCCTTCTCGTTTGACGTAGCCGAACTCGGGCGCATTTCACCTTGGAGTTCATCCACCACTGTTGTATATACAGTTACATATACAAAGCTGATGCATCCCGAGTCATAGCGTGGATTTGCCACCGACAGCAACCGACAGCCCTCGCTCCCAATGACTTCGACAACTACGTACAAGATTCTGGTCCTGCCAGGCGACCACGTCGGCCCCGAGGTCGTCGCCGAAGCCCTCAAAGTGCTCGACGCTGTGCAGGAATGCCGCTCCGACATCACGTTTGAACGTACCTTTGACCTGGCCGGCGGTGCGAGCATCAACAAGCACGGCGTGCCAATCACCGAAGCGGTTCTGGAGAAGGCTGTCCAGAGCGACGCCGTGTTGTTCGGCAGCATTGGTGGCCCCGAGTGGGCCGGTGCTGTACCGACACCCGAGTCTGGCCTCCTGGCCCTGCGCCACCGCCTCAATGCGTTTGCCAACATCCGGCCCTGCGAGTTCTACGCGCCGTCTCTTGTATCACAGTCACCCATCAAGGAGGCACTGGTCAAGGGCACCAAGTTTGTCGTCGTGCGGGAGAACTGCGGTGGCGCCTACTTTGGAGCCAAGACCGAAGAGGCCGACGTTGCATCGGATTTGTGGGAGTACAAGACACCTGAGATTGAGCGTCTAGCACATGTCAGTGCTGCCGTGGCCCGCATGATGGGAAGTGGTAAAGGTGACGGCAAGCCGGCGACAGTGTGGAGCTCAGACAAGGCCAACGTGCTAGCAAATAGCCGGCTGTGGCGTCGCGTGACCCAGTCTGTCTTTGAGAAAGTGTACCCCGATATCGACCTCCAACACCAGCTGGCCGATAGCATGGCGATGCTCATGGTTGCAAAGCCGACACGATTCAACGGCGTGATTCACACCGACAACACTTTTGGCGACATCCTGTCCGATGTCTCCGGCGGCATTACGGGTACACTGGGTGTTCTGCCGAGTGCGAGCATCTCTGCCGTGCCTGGCGGGCGGTGCAACGGCATTTACGAGCCCGTTCACGGCAGTGCACCAGACATCTCCGGCAAGGGTCTGGTCAACCCAGTAGCACAGATCCTGAGTCTGGCCATGATGCTGCGCTACTCTTTCCTGATGGCAGACGAGGCGGCGGCTATCGAGGCGGCTGTGTCGACAGTCCTCGAGTCCAAAGAGGGCGGTGGCCTCGAGTTACGCACGGCCGACCTGGGTGGCAGCGCAACAACGACCCAGGTTGGTGCAGCTGTCTGCGAGGAACTGAAGAAGCTGCTGGCCAAAGCGTGATTCCCACAAGGAGATCATGTGAGCAACAGCGGCCAGGGCGTGTTCCGCAGGGTGTCTCGTTTGAACTTCTAGCAAACAACATAAAACAGCGACTCGATCTCTTGTATATCCGCAGCAACTGGATATGCGGACTAATATCGGTGTGATAAGACATGGAACTCGATGTGGTGGTGTAGTTAAATAGCCAACAATACTTCAAACAAGGCATAAACAACGCGATAAGGATGCTGACATAATATGCGATTGCCCTGCAGAATACGCTGTAAGCAGCCTGCAGCCCCATCCACTACGGGGAGTGCGAGGGCTAAATGCCTACAAGTCCCAATAACCCGCCCTGCCGCCACGAGATGGCCCACTTTTGTCCACTTCTCCGCATTCTGTATTGGTGGAGGACTACTCGTGATCGCCTGCGCTCTCCTTCCTTTGTCATGGTCGCTCTTTCCGTCTGAACAAGAGTCAGCCTACTTGCGCCTTCCACTATATGACGTCCCTCGCCGCATTTGGACGTGACAGCCGTCAGCCCTGTGTTGTGACGACCTTTGGAGCCAGAGCCTCGTGTTCTCCAGCATCCCCTTCCCCCTTAATGTCACCTTGACCATCATCGACCATCGTCTGTCTTCGACCGCTACGACTGCATATCATTATCTAGTCCGTGTCCGACCCAGTGCAGCAGAACGGGCGCGTCAGTTGTCCTTGTGGGGTTCCCAATGCCTCCCGTGAAGCACATCCGTCGCCATGCAGACTGCCTTCCAGCCCCCGTCTAACAGCGCCCTCAGGCAGAAGAAGCAGCGCTCAAAGACCTCCTCCGGCGGCACTACTGCTCCGTCTCTCGAGTGCTCTGTCTGCGGACGGTGCTTTTCGCGGCCCAGCCATCACGATCGCCACTATCGTACCCACCTACCACCAGAAGGCCGGCTGTTACTGCCGTGCGATCGCTGTAACAAGACTTTTGGCCGGAAGGATGTCCTGCTAAGACATTTGCGCACAGCGCACGGCGTCGATCCCGGTCCGCAACCAAAGGCGGCACAAAAGTCGTGCTACCGATGCGTGCAACTACGGCGGAAATGTGACCGAGAGCAGCCATGCAGTCTCTGTGCTGCCGGGGGTGCTTTGTGCCAATACCCGGGGAAGCTGGCAGCCGGCAACACACCCGGTCCCGAGGTCAAGCACTCACCAGTGGCCAGCATATCTCTACACGACTTGCCACAACATCAGCAACCTCTACCAAGCTACCAACACCCCCCACAACACCCCCAAGATATATCATATACGCAGAAGCCCGACAGCATGCCCATGGTACTGGGCTATACTACGCCAGATTCTGCTGTCGGTCGGAACCGGACACCGCCGGGTGCGATGCATGACGACATGCCTGCGCAACAGCAACTCTTCCACAATGGGCTACCTAGCGCATACCCAAGCCATTCACAGCTTCAATCCCAGCCTGTGTCTCAACACCAATTGCTTCCTCCCGAACGCCACAGTGACTACGCTACCGCAATGCCCATTGATTCACTCAGTATCCCCGGGTCTCCACAAGCTCCGTTGGGCCAGGATGGCCCAGGACATGACTCGTATCTCAACACCACTGGAAGCCATGGCGTGCCATCTGTGCCATCAGTGTCTACCCACTCTGTCCCGCCCGCCTCTGGCGTCAGCCCATCGTTTTCCGATGAATACTACCTGGGCCCGGACACGTCAACCTTCGCTGGGTCGTTGTCAGCGGCTGGACAGCTTGACTTCCGCGGCACTGGGCTTGACTGGCTCGCATTTGACGTCCCAGAGATATATACGCCGACCGATGGCGTCGGGCTGTCTGGCATCGACTCGTCAATGGTGACCCAGGCGCCACTACAACACTTTGCCCAGCAGCCCGCATCCTATCCACCCCCTCCACCCCCTCCACACCTTCCATCGGCACAGCTGCCATCACAAAGTCATTCACAATTCCCAGCACATTACGTTTCACAACAGTCCTCACACCACCTCGAACGGCCATCGAGTTCACATTACTCTTCATATCCTACTGCACCTGCAGTGTCTCATGGGCTGCCAGGCAACTCGCATCATGCGTCACCTGGACCTCAACCTGCTCCCGCCCCATACTCCAGCTCCTCCCATCTATCATACCCTCCTCTTCCGCAACCTTCATATCCCAGCCAGGACAATGGGCACATTGCGTCTGTACCGCAGCAACCACCAAATCCGGTCCTCCCTTGGCCGTTTGAAGAGGGTCCGCATGACCAACAACCCCAGCGTTACTCTCTCCCACCACTGCGTGAAGTCCTGCAGAATAACCTCCTGCAGTCGTCCAATCCTGCACCCAGCGACAAGTCTGTGCTTGCAAACCTTGTAGTACTGATGTCTGACACGCGCATACCAGATGCGCCTGTTACCGACGACGCAAGACACGGCAACTCGGACGGTGCACGGAAAACACTCGGTAGCGGTGCTGATGACGGGCCTACATCTGTTCCTACACCAGTGCCTCTGGACCCTGGCATGGCACATGCTACTTCTCTTCTCAAGCAGCTTGTGGACACCTATATCACCAAGTTCCAGCCCATCCTCCCACTACTTCACATACCGACTTGGGACATTGTGACAGCACCGCGGGTGCTTGTGTCAGCGATGGCGTGTGTCGGCAGCTTGCTATCAGACGACGACCGCTCCAACGGACTTACTCTTTCCATCAGCGATATTTGCATGCCCATGATCGCCTGGATGGGGTCGTCTGACAGTGCAAATTACCGCGACATTTCATACCTTAGTGCACTCTGTGTCCACCAGATCTACTCGCTCGGCTCCGGCAACCGCCAGCTCTACCAGAATGCAGACCGATCACGAGGCATCCTGGTCGGTGGCCTGCGCGGCATGGGCTGCCTGACGACACGTCTTAGTTTGGAGGACCAGGCTGAACAGGCTGCGTATGCCTCGTCTGCGCACGGCATGTTTCAACAGTACCAGAGCAGTGGCCCTGGGACAGCGCCGCCTACACCAACAACAGGCGATCCCCCTTCACTAATCACAGCAGCCTTACAGGAGCAGTGGCTGTCCTGGATGTACCGCGAGCGTGAAAAGCGGACGGCATGGTCCAGCTTCGAGTATGACTGCAGTTTGTGTACGCTCACAGGACGGCGCGGTGCTGTGGACCTGAGTGAGCTGCCTAGCCGCTTGCCGTGTGCCGAGACACTGTGGGATGCGCCGTCAGCTACTGCCTGGGCCGCTTTGCGCACCCGGCTCCACCCCGACGCGCAAGGGGCGCTTGTATCGGTTGTCGTGAGGGGCGCGCTGCGAGACGACTCGGCCGATACCAGCAGCGATAACGGCTCTTTACTGTCACTCCACTCGAGCACAGGCACATCCAACTCGCATACCAAGAGTCAAGGCGTGTCGTTTTGGGGTAAGCGGCTGTGTGCACAAGTCATTGGCCGTCTCCTGTGGGACTTGAAGCAGCTGGAAACGCTCGCAACGTCCCAGTACTTTGGCATGCCGTCTCTGTCCACAGCGCAGACGGCAAACAAAGTGCGCCTTTTACGGGCACTCGATAACCTGCTGGTCTCCATGGACCAACCCACCACCGTAGCGGATCTGATATCCTACAAGTAAGTTTTCCTCCATACCTAGTGCTGGACATGAACATACTAACATGAAAAAGTATTGCGAGCCTTATTGGCCACTACTCCCATCTTTACACGGCGCAGGATGTGCTCGATATCATTCTGTATATTGTCCGCAACACCGTTGCCCACGGCTCCCATCGGCTGCGACACCATAAAGGTATCCAGATGGCAAAGAGGCGGCTGGTGGCTACACTGTCTCAAGACCCGCAAGAGGCAAGACGACTCGTGTATCATGCTGCCCAAATTGTGGCGGTCGCCAACGATTACTTGGTGTCTGCGCCCTGTGAAATTCTTAGGTTGTTCATGGGCTACACCTTTTTGATCGTTTTTGCGGCATACTGTCCCAGCAGCTACCGATTCGAGCTGCCCGATGCCGGGGCGCTTAGCGCCGGGGCTATCCAGCTTGATGTGCCGTCGCATCGCATTGCGTCTACCGCTGATGTTGACAACTGGATTGCGCACGGTGGCCCTGCGGCCATTGGCTCCGTGCCTAACCTTTTTGCTGACGGTGGCGCACTGGCCATTTGCCGCGACGCGCAAGCTATCATGCAGCGCCTCAAAAATTGGGGCCTGGCCGAGAAGTTCACCAAAATTTTGCAGAACTTTGAGTCGACTGCACTGGCCGAGTTGAACGCTTGATATAGTATATATGTACAGGATAGAAATGAAGTAGAAATGAAGTCATCACCGACACATGAATAGAACTGTTTCTGCTTGCTCTCTTCTGTCTTCTTTCGCCACTCCCAAACTCGAATACCCTAGAAAATCGCCAAACAGTTTGGCGGACTGCTTACACCACCCGGCATATTCAGCGGCGCACTCGTGAGGAAGAATGTCCACCGGTTGTGCTCGATACACATCTGGCTCAAGCCTTCGAGATCAAACAGCTCGCCGACGGGAATGCCCCACGCCGGTAGCAGGTACTCGTGCATGAAGAGACCTGGAACGTCAGGCTCGCCTCCCGTCCTCTTAAACGACTTCTGCGGGGGATACACCTCGAACGATACGGCATCGCCTGCAACTGCCGCAAAGCCCGTGTCCCAGATCCACCGCAGCATTTCCTCAGTACCTTCGATGCCTGCATGCTGCGGGGTTTTGCTCAGTGCATAAGCCAGCTTGTCAGCCGGGCCCATCTGGGTATCCCATTCCCTTGTGAGTCCGATGCGCACAAACAGAATATCACCGCGCTGGAACTCGACACCTTGTACACGCGCCACATCTTCAAGAACTCTCAGTGGTATTGCATGATCGCTCAGGGCCTTGTACTGCAGCCCTGGCAGGTGTGTACGCGCGTACTCAACATAGTCTAGCAGCACGCCGCGCCCGGCAATGCCCTCTCGTGCCCAGTGGTGGATACCGATACGCGTGTTGGAGCGGTCGCAGATTTCCGCCGATGTCGTGCCACCATAGAATAAGCGCTGAGCCGGTCCTGTCTCGGTGGCCGGGTAGGGCGACGAAAAGTGCCGCAGGCCGTCCCATTGCGAAGACTGTTGTGGGTTGAAGATGTAGATGTCGTCGAAGCCTGCGCCGCCAAGCAATGATGTGATATGGTGCTGTGTGGGGGCGCGGTTGAAGTTGGCAATGTCAAGCTTGGTGAGGTCCCAGTTGAGGGAGATGCGCTGGCCGGTGCGGATGGAAGATGCAGCAGCAGCGACGACATCAGGTGTCAACAATGCGAGCCGGCCAAGACCCTCCTCGGGGGACCCTGGTGCACCGGGCCACACACGGCGCTTGTCCGGGAGTTCGTCGTAGGACAGGCTGTGCAGGTCGAGCGATGCGAACTGGGATGCCTCTGGTGGCTCCAATGGTTGTGGTATCAACTGTGGTCGAGGCATCATCTTTGGCTGTGAAGACACGAGCTCTGCCGGTGGCGATGGTGGTGCCTCCTCGACGACAACCGATGCGGTGTTAAGATGAAATGGGCACATGGCCAGTGGTTGATGCCGGCGCGCTAGACTGCAATGTGATGGGGATGCTTGAGTCATAGGCGGGAAAGGATCGAAAGAGTTGTCAGTCACGAGTGCCCTTGGCCGAGGTTATTTTAAGATTATTTTCATGTTTGCTATCGAGCAGCAGTAATGATCGTTGCAACTGTTGAACATGGGTCATGTCATGGCTTATACCGTTGTTGACGGAGTGTTCCGTGTTGTACGCTCCGCCGGGCGTGCCGCTGGAAATGTATTCTGTCTGCTATTCCTCACAACGGCGCCTGTCCTTTTTACATTTATTATGCATCTTTATTGCTTATTTCTTCTTCTTTTGTGTGTTCTTTTGTGTACCCTGGGCGCCCCAGCCTTGCACGGGTAGCCCGTGGAATTTGGGGAGGTGGAAGCCGGCTCAAAGGCTCTCCAGAGGCCGAGCATCGAGTACTCATAAACAACGCACAGTAGAAAGGAGACAATCATCTTGTGTCGTCATCAGTATCTTTGCAGCATGATAGCGTCTTCGTATTGCTCGCACCCGACTGTACAAAGAGTGCCGTCAATGTATCCTTCGCCGATGTGGTTGCTTAGTAGTGGACAAGGCTTGCCACACTTCAGACATGCTTTGCCTCCTAGTCATGGGAAGCTCAGTCCTCCGCATTTACCAGGATCAAGGTTCAGACAATACAGCCGACATACTTAGCTACCAGTAACTATTCGCTACGGAGTACTATGGCGAAGCATTCGGTGAGGGTCTTCCCCGCAAACGAGAAGCTCGCTTCATTAGTGTCTCCAGCCGGAGATCATCGTTCGAGCTCGCATCGTGAACTATGCGGCACGCTCCGGTCACTACAGCAGTCGACATGACAAAGCCCTTGTAAAGCCATGCCATGTCGTATTAGTAAATGTCTCTGTTGTCTGCTTTGTTCCGCCTTTTATTGTATTGTACCTTGTTCCGTTGATCCATGTCTCATGTTTGGCCAAGAACAGTGTATTGCCTCCATGGCTCCCATCACGAGCTTCGTCTCATACTACCCTAGAACTCATTAAACCCGCCAGTTAACTTTATGACCTGTCTTTATCCGTGACCTCGGTTCCTCCGAGAACCTATTGTTACCCTGTCCCCGGATTTGTTCTCCAGTTTTGTCAGCCTATTTGTACCATCCATCCTGCTTGTCGTGCCTCCCCTCGCTCCCGCTCCCGCCTACGTGAGAGATATTCCACTTGTGATTCCGATCCTCTGGATTGTGCAGGGGGTAGTACCCGACATTGTGTAAGCCGTGATACGGTAGCATTCGCTGCATATCATTTCCGTCCTGCAGCCGGCATCCGATATACAATTGTGATATATCATTCGTTGGTGTACGTTCCGCTTGTCGTCTACGTTGTATTATCCCTCAAAATGTATTGTATCTGCGGCTTTATGTTGGATTTGTGCTCTGAATTGATATACATGTCCTGGATTTATTTTTCTTCGCTATCGTATGAATAATTATAAAGTTGTTTGGTGTAATATATGAGAAGCTGTGTATATAATTCCCTGGCCTTAAAAAAAAGCCAAAACAAAATGCAAGGGCTAGTTACAAAGCAATTGAAATGCTAAGGACTTTTGACAGAACGTTACATTAACGTCTTCATGCACTTGCACGGGGCTGGGCGGGTAGTGCTACTTTTTCAGTGTCCGACATGTGCACAACATCCGCCGTCTTGAGAAATTCGTCGAGCTCCTTGCGCTGCTCCGCGGAAATATCGTTGACATGGACAGCCACGTCATCGCCGAAGCGTGCAGAAATCTCCTCAAGTGACAGACGTGCCGTCTCGGGAAAGTAAAAGTAGACAATGGGAATAAACACGATACACCAGATGATGATGACCAGGTAGTATTTCCAGCCAGCGTTTTGGAATCCCATGGGAGCCGTCTGCAGGAGCACGAGTGTGGCTGCAAACTGCCCAAACATTGAAAATCCCATGCCAATAGGACGGATCTCCGTGGGGAAGATTTCGGACACATAAGTGTACATTGTCGTGTCACAAAAGGTGCCCTGGAAGGTGAGATAAAGGAAGACGAAAAATACGCCTGCAGCATTGCCGCCCTTGTTGCCTGTACCCGAGTACTGGGCAATGCAGCCCGCGAGACCAGACGTCGTAAAGAGACAGCCAAAGAGGCCAAACATGAACATGCCACGACGCGAGTTGATCTTGTCGTGTAGCCATGCACCACCCGGGTTGTAGATGACACCGGCGGTGGTCAGCCACAGTGCAGACAGCAACAGAGGCATCGATCCCGTCTGGCCGAGGTTGGTGTAGAGCAGCACGGAATAGTTGTTGATCACGAGCGGGCCAGCAAACTCGGCACCCCATTGTGTAAGGAAACCGACAATCATGCGCTTTCGGTAGCTCCTTCTCTTCATCACAGCCATCCAAGGGCCGTGGCCAGTGGCCTTGAGCTTGGCCGCATCCATGGCGATCTGCATTTTGGCCTGGTACAGCTCTTCCTTGGCGTGCAGATCGTCGGGGTCGTCCGCCGACTGACGCAGCGTGCGCAGGACCTCCCAGGCCTCTTCGGTCAGGCCTTTTTGCAGCAGCCAACGTGGCGAGCGGGGAATCCAAAACGAGGTGATGAGCAGCACAAGGGGCGCGAGACACTGCATGCACAGCGGGAAGCGCCACGCAAAGCCCGCGTTGACGTCCTCGGCAAAATAGCACGCGTAGCCGAGCCAGCTGCTCATCATGTACCCAAAGACGAGAAAGATAGCGTGGTGCCCGACGAGCCAGCCGCGCTTCTCGGGCGTCGCGAGCTCACTCATATACATGGGACACACGGTGACGAGCAGGCCGATGCCGATGCCGCAGAAGATGCGACCGACATAGAACATGGCAAGGTTTGCGGCGCCGCCCTGCAGCGCGCCACCCAACAAGGCCCAGGCGGCACCGATCTGGATGCAGCGCTTGCGGCCGAGCGCGGTGGCTGCCCACATGATAAATAAGCTGCCAATGGCGCCGCCGGCACTGAAGAGGCCGTTGGCAGTGGCGATAGCGGGCGTTGTCTTGGACGCGTAGCCCGGCTCGCCGGCCTGGGGCAGATCAAAGTAGTGGTACCATCCTGGCTGGCCAATGGTGCTCCCGATGATGGACGAGCTGTAGCCGTATGTCTGTCAAGTTAGCTATGTCTGAGCATAGTTGCTTGCTCGTTGTTCGAGAGCGACGCACCAAAGAACCAAAAGCAACGGCAACAGTAACGAGCCGGTTGTATAGGTTGGTCCGAACATGAGCTTTCCTCGCGTGAACCACGTCGGTCTTTGCCATTGTGGTGCCGTGCGCTCGACGGTGTCGGAACAATGTGTCGTGAATGTGTCGTCAATCGTCAACGAGTAGTCGAGTAGGTTGTCTCGGTGCGATTCTTTTTCAGTATTATTCTTTTTAGTGTCTCAGTAGTCATGACCACAGTGACAGCCACAGGGACAGGGAGACGAGAACAAAGGAATGTTGGGACGACAATGGAAAAAGGACCGCCGTCACAGGAAGAGTCACAAGGAGATAAGTATCATGAAAATATCAACAGAATGATAAGCATGGGCATGCTGAATATATAGCACTGCCCAGGCTTGACTCCCTTCCTCTTTTCAGGTTTGTACTTGTTTTTGTTTCTTTTTTTTCTTCCTTTTTTTTCCTCGTGCCTGGCTGATTTCCAGTCTTAGTACTAAATACTAAATATTTCCACTCTGTGCTTCTTAATTTCATAGACACCGGCCGGGAAAGGGGATAGACTACTCTAAGAAGACTCTTTTCTTCTTCATGCTTCTGAACTTGTCTTCGTTTCCTCTCCTAAACGTAATAGCCCTGTTGATAGTCAGACTACGACGCTGCTGTTGTTTCGGCTACCCCAGCTCCCCAGTACCCCGGAATTGGGAGAACGACAAGTGGGTTCCGCCATACAGTTGGAGAAACAAAGAAAATAAAGCAGTTAAATATGAAGAGACCGAAAGATGACAATAACGAGATCATAATAGCAATTTTCCTATGAGAAACGACACTACGGGTCAGGCAATACCCTGAAAGTAGAAAAAGGAGATAGCTTCGGAACAGACAGGCAGACACCCTGACTCTGGTAACTGCCACGAGTCTCGGTAAGATGAGCTTGTGTTTCACTCATTTCCCGTGTGTCCTTCTTTGCTACACAACCAATCACATCAAAAGACGGCTCATCCGCTAAGCTGAAAAGACCACATGCTGACGGCATCCGGTGCATCCCAAGGTATCATCAACGCAGCGAGCAGTGAATGAACTCCCTCCTTGTATGCGTAGCATGAGACACAATACACAGATAAATAGGTTCGTGAGATCAAGAGCTCTTACAGAGTAGACGAAGAGTCTTGACTCACTGTCGGACCGTGCCACGACGATGTGGACTACGGAGTACGGCGTGCAAGTGACACTAGGTAGATAGCAGTGATGTGGAAACGCCACTAGTTATATTATGGTGACGGGAACTGCAGGACACCAAGCTCAAATGCCCCATTTCCACTTCCCTCGTCCCTCTTCCTAGACCCAAAACAAGAACCGGGATGCCGCATGTTTCCGCGGCTGTGTGTATCTATGAACCATTTATAAATATATGAGGGGTAACTGATACAGTCGGTGAAGGTGCAGTCAGCAGATATAGTGGGAAAAGTACTAAGTCAACTAACGGCACAGTATCGGCGTTCTGTCTCGGCGGTGAACAAGGCCACTTGGCCGCCTGTAAGCCCCAGATCGGAGCTCTGATAGGTGATCTCCATCGGCGGTCGGACCAAGACCGACTAAGATCCTAGAGGACCGATTTGGTTGAGAGTAGATCCAAATCATATCACCAACCGTTGTCGCCGCACTATCTTCTCTGCTACAGTCACCATCCGCACATCACAACACCTTCATCATGGCGACGCTCGACCTCCCGTTCACCCTCAACGATCCCAACCTGCTTCACAATGACAACTTTGTGAACGGCACCTGGACCCCGGCTGCTTCTGGTAAGCGCTTCGCCGTCGCCGACCCAGGTACCGGCAAGACCTGGACGACGTGCCCAGACACCGCCGCCGAGGATGTCGAGCAGGCCGTGAGCACTGCCAACGCCGCCTTCAAGATCTACTCCAAGTGGACACCCCGCAAGCGGTCGCAGACCCTCGGCAAGTGGCACCAGCTGATCTCCGATGCGCGCGAGGACCTTGCGCGTGTCCTGGTGCTGGAAACGGGCAAGCCCCTCGCTGAGGCTCTCGGCGAGGTCGACTATGGCCTGACGTTTACGTGGTGGTTCACTGGCGAGGCGGACCGTATCCAGGGCGCCACGATGAACTCGGCGCTGGCCGGCCGCCGCGCCCTCACGATCAAGCAGCCCATTGGCACATCCGTCGCGCTCGTGCCCTGGAACTTCCCGCTCGCCCTTGTTCTGCGCAAGGCCGGTGCTGCGCTCGCTGCCGGCTGCACCATGATTGTCAAGACGTCGCCCGAGACGCCGCTGACGGCCTTTTGCTTGGCTGAGCTGGCCAACCGTGCGGGCTTCCCGCCAGGCGCTTTCAATGTGCTGAGCACGTCGCTCGAGAACACGCCGCCCGTCGCCGAGGCCCTGTGCCTGCACCCGCTGGTCAAGAAGGTGACCTTTACCGGCAGCACGCGCGTCGGCAAGCTGATCTCCAGCATGTGCGCCAAGAACCTCAAGAAGTGCACGCTCGAGCTTGGCGGCAACTGCCCCTTTATTGTCTTTGACGACGCAAACCTCGAGCAGGCCGTCGAGCAGCTGCAGTCGCTCAAGTGGCGCCATGCCGGCCAGGCGTGCATCACTGCCAACCGCGTCTACGTACAGCGCGGCATCCACGACGCCTTTGTGGCGCGCGTCCTCGAGCAGACGTCCAAGATCAAGGTCGGCCACGGCCTGACGGTGGGCAACACCATGGGCCCCGTGACAACGCCGCGCGGCCTGGACAAGGGCGAGGAGCTGTTCCAGGACGCCGTGAGCAAGGGTGCATCGGTGCAGATGGGCAAGGGCGTGCGTCTCTCGGCGGGCACGGGCGAGGCAGGTGGCTATTTTATGTCGCCGACTGTGCTCACGGGCATCACAGACAGCATGGCCATGGCACAAGACGAGGTGTTTGCGCCGATCCTGGGCATCTCCGTCTTTGACACCGAGAGTGAGGCTGTCGAGCGCGCCAACAACACGAGCATGGGCCTCGCTAGCTATGTCTTTACGAAGAACATTGACCGAATCTGGCGCATGTTTGAGAACCTTGAGGCCGGCATGATTGGTCTCAACACGGGCAACGCGTCGGCCACCGAGGCGCCCTTTGGCGGTATCAAGGACAGCGGTGTCGGCAAGGAGAGCGGCAAGGATGTGGCTGTCAACGAGTTCCTCATCACTAAGACGGGTACCTTATCAGTGGAGGACCATTATTAGATCATAAGTGACTACAATAAAAGTGATTATGTTTCGATATGAGTTTGATTCTGATGTGATTTAGGTTTGATTTATTTAGGTTTGGGTGAAGACAATACTAAATTATTTTTCTTATGAAGAAATCCCTTTCTTTTCTTTTCTTATTATTCTGGTTTAAAGTTCAATATTCTACAAACTAACTCTAAATATATCTCCAAAATCAAGTAATATCTAGCTGAGCTCTCTTAATCGTAATAAAACCAAATAAACGCCACAAATCAACACCCTCATGAACATACTTGCAGACTTGATTCTTAAGATGGCTGATGAAAACCCTCGGTCGGACTTTACGGGACGGCCCACTAAACCCTAGCGCGTTGTCATAAGTTCTCGTAGGCAAGGTTGCGCCTTGATCGGTGGTCTTCTGCGGCCTACCGGAGACGATGGCCTGGGCGTCTCGACGAAGTCTCGCTATTATTACGCCTGGATTCTTGTTGATTGGTTTGGTTATTTGATAGATTGCAAGGCATTGCAGGCGAGCTCTTGACTACTAAGATTCCCCCGTGCCCGCCTAACAAGCTGCTGTCGAGAGCGCCTGGCTGGTGGGGTAAGGCAGAACCGTGGGCCTGTTAGGCGTTCTGCATCCTGGCCACCAAGGCATCCAGCGGGTTTGGCGGAATTCACAGTGACTCGGTCACCCATTTGATTTCCCCCTTCTAGCCGAGCATCAACATACGTCGGCTTCCCTGACGTCTCACAGGCCTTTCTGACCTGATACGACCTCTACGAGCGTTCAGCCGTCGTCTTGGCAGCATTACTCCTCACTTTAAAGACTGCACATTGGCATCTTCACTTCAATCAAAATTTACTCTGTATGAGAACTATACTAAGAAGTATCAGATATACTGCCATGCTACGAGACAAAATAACGTCGAGAGTAGACAGGCACTTTTAGAGAGTATACGATCCACGACCCACGACAACCACAGGGCTGAAGACCGGGCATCGAGAGGTTGCATCCACACATCATCACCCGTCCACCCAAAATGGACTCGCCGTCCGTGAGCTGGCTCCATGCCTTCCCGCCGCTGGCTCTGCTCGCGAGCACGGCCATGACACAACCCGTTGGCCGGCTGCTCCAAACGCCTGCCGCCCACAGCGTATGGCTGCGTGCATCGCCCTTGTTGCACGCCCTCGATGCCCTCGGGCTCCTCATCCGCTGCCTCGTCTACTGCATCGTGCTGCGCATATCCCCTCGCAAAGCCCTCTTTGCCATTGGCACAGAGCGGTTTCCCGCCGAAGATGCCCACATCAACGGAAGCCCCATCAACAACGACACGGCAGTCAACAGCGGCGAGCGTGGCACGACGTCCCGTTTTGCGGCAGTTGCAAAGACACTCGGTGCTACTAGCATACGGCTGATCGGATTTGGCTTCGCCGTGTTTTCGCTGGCTGATCTGGCAATCACCCCAGGCGGCCGTGAAGCGCGCTGGACTGCTGCGTGGGGATGGATGTATGTGTTTTCCTATGCCATCCTCGAGGTGGCCACGCAGGCCTATCGCTGGGAGCTGGCCAAGCCGCAGTACACCCCGGCTGACTTTGAGTTGGACGAGGTGGAGGCTGGGCCCGATAGTGAAGACGCTACGAACAACAACAATGACGCAGAAAACAGAGGTGGAAATGACAGCAATGGCAGCAACGACGACGCCGTCGGCAATGCCAGCGACGACAGCGGAGAGTGGACTGACAATAGTATGTCGAGCGCCGACACTCTGCATCCTGGCAGCGAGCTGCCCTCTAAGAAGAAGAGAAAGAGCAAGCGCACACACAAGACCACAGAAGCGGGAGGGCCACAAAACCAGGGCTCGGGCTCGTCTGCAAACGAAGCGGACCACGAGGAGACCAACAACTTGCTGTCCTCGCCGTCGGGCTCGGGAGACCGCGATATCGAAGCCGAGGCCGGGCAGCACCGCGCGCCGACGCCTGACGAAGTGCATCGCTACGAGTACAACGGTGACCCACTAGCTCACCCACGGCTGCCGGCCCTCAAAGAACTTCTGGGCAAGCTAGACTTTACCCTGCTGCACGTCCTCGGATGGCCGGTGCACGTATTGCTGGTCTACTGGGTCTTCCTCGACCTCGTCCAGCCGCCCATCAACCAGCACATTCTGGCCGTCGACTTTACCAACGAAACGGCGCCCTGGGATGTCGTGACCAGCTGGGCATCGCCGCTCATGTACCTCAGCACCCCCTTCTTGCTGTCGGCCTTGCTGGTTGACATGGCCCTCATCCTGGGGGCTGGCTTGGCCGGGTTCTTTCTCTTCGCCGGCATCAACCAAGTCATTTTATCCCAGATGCCCGAGGCGCTCAAGACGTGCAGCAACGGCATGTGTAGTACAATCTCGACCTGCCTGTCTGTCTTGTTTGGCGGCATGGCGTTTCTTGTGGCCTTTGTTGCAGGGTCGCCCATCATCGGTGGCTGGCTGTTCTCGGGACACCTCATATGGATCTATATGATGCTGTCGCTGGAGACCGTGCTGCTGGTCTTATACTTTGCTGCTAGCTTCTTGCTGTATATTTTCATCAAGGCGTTCATTGGTGCGACCCTTGGCTTTGAGAAGAAGCCGCATCCACTGGATAACAACCCCCTCCAAGTCCTCGCACGCCAGAGGGATCTAGAACAACGGAACAACAACACCCCCCTCGCCGACGACGGCGTAGCACTAGGTGCCGTCGCTGCCTACTTTTCCCGGCTCATTAGGGATGCCAGAGAGCATTTGACGGAAGAAGGCTGTGCGCTGCTCGCTGCGGTTATCATCACCTTTGCCAGCTCGCTCCTGTGGTACATGTCACGATTCCAGGATTCGACGCACTGGCTGCAAAACTGGCGCGATGCTCTCCAGTTCATCAACGTCACAGCAATAGCCGACAACAGCACGCTGATGGCTAACACGACACTCGCGAACAGTACTGCTGCGAGCGCGTCGTCAGTGCCCCAGCCAGTATTTCTTTGGTGAGGCTCTGTTGAGTATCGTCATGGACATGGGTTTCGCCCTTCTTCTTCTTTGTTTTTCTTTCCTCTTCTCTTTTTGGATCGTTTTTAGTTGTATTACAAATTGCCCTCTCCCACTATCTTTTTCTATTTCTTACTTGTCTTATCATACCTCGTTCTATCGTTATCCCCTTCATTATTCCCAGCGTCATTACTCGCCGATGCCGGTCCCGGACCATTTTATGACGCCATTTCCATCACGACTGTCCCAATATGCTTTTTTTTCTTCTGTATTGCCTCTTTTTTGCATCACGCCTTGGATCCCGCAGCATTCCTTTTGAATAGTATATATACCTCGAACATAGCTAGCCCTTTTAGAAAAATATAGTCAAGCTGCTTCGACACCTGCCATTATTTTCAATACCGCTGCTCTGCATCCTTACTATGCCTGATATCAAGCCGCTCGTAGCAGCTCGGTACGGCACCGAGCCCACCGCCGACGTCGCCCACATTACCGTCAACCACACTCTCGAGACTTTGCTGTCTCACAAGTCTGTCCGCCACTTCGTTGCCGACCAGCCTCTTGTCCCCAAGGGCTCCGTCGATGTCCTTGTTGCTGCCGCACAGAGTGCGCCCACTTCGTCCAACTTGCAGGCATGGAGTGTCGTCGCTGTCCAGGACAAAGATCGCAAGGACAAGCTGGCTACTCTGAGCGGTGACCAGCAGTTTATCCGCGATGCGCCGCTGTTCCTTGTCTTCACCGCCGACCTGCACCGCTCCGATGTTGTCTCCGCCAAGGAGAGCACCCCCGGCGACGCCCTCGCATACACTGAGCTGTTCCTGGTCGGTGCTCTCGACGCTGCATTTGCCGCACAGAACACTGTCGTGGCGGCTGAGGCGCTCGGCCTGGGAGTATGCTATGTCGGAGCTGCGCGCAACAAGCCCCGTGAAGTTGCTGCTCTCCTTGGCCTTCCTCCCCGCGTGATTGCACTCTTTGGCCTCGCTGTGGGTATCCCCGATAAGACGGCGGCTGCTGTAACGGCGCCTGTCAAGCCCCGCCTGCCCGGAGCTGAGGTCCTGCACCTTGAAACATGGGACGACTCAGACCAGAAGACGCATTTGGAGACCTACAACAAGGCTCTGGGCGAGTTCAACTCTAGCCAGCGCGCCGATCAGCCGGCATGGACAAACCGGGCGGCAGCGCGTGTTGCTACAAAGGAGAGTCTGCACGGCCGGCACGAGCTGCTAGAGGTTCTCAAAGAGAGAAACCTGGCCCGTCTATAGTGAAATATCACAATTTGATAGACGATAAACTTTCAATTTAAATTCGAGTTGTAAAGTAAAGCTACCGGTGCTATTTGCCGTGCTTTTAGCAAAGGCCTCTATACAGAATCTCAGAAACAATTTACTAGACCATCTTCGTACACGATATGACAGTCCATTCTTACGATGAGAACGGCTCCAGGCAAAAGGCAAATGCCGTCTTCTCGACTTTGGCCAGCAGATCAGGACGAACACCTGGTCCGCAAGCAGCCGAACCAACACCGGCCACCTTTGCATCCAGTCTCAAGAGTGTCGTATCCTTGAGCTCCTTGCCTACCAGGTCGCAGGGGTGCTTGGCTGCGTCGACGTCCCATGCTGAGTATGGATGGGCAGCCCACGAGAAGCCACCAGATAGGTGAGGCTGGTCCACGAGGGGGCTCAGTGTTGCGCGCAGACCGATGCCGTTTCCTTCGGCAATTACCCAGCCCGTCGCCATGCGGTTGCCGTTCTCTTGAGGAACGTCGTATGGCACTTGCAGACCGTCAAGACTGGCCGCGTAGACGTTCACGAACTGACTGAGCTCCTTATCAGGGTAGGCTTCACCAGGTCCCTTGCCATACCACTTGAAGTTTTGCGCGAGGGACTTGGCAACACCAACATCGAGACCAATTCGGGGGACGTGCTGGGGAGCAGACCCAAACGGCTCAAGTGTGAAGGCAGCGTGCAGCTTTCCAGACTGCTCCAGAGTGTACTGGGCACTGCAATTCCAGCCCCAGCCAAGAACAGGCGGTGCGATCACAGTGTCGATGTTGATAACTAAGCTGTTCTTGTTCTCAGTAGACGGGATCTGGACGGCAATCTTCTTGACACGGTGGAAGCGCAGGACATCCACACCAAAGCGGTCCCAGTAAGGGACGGACGCCGGGCGGTCGTTGTCGGTGGGAGCACGCCAGAAGCCAGGTGCCAGAGCAGGCAGATCTTTCTCACTGGTCGCCTTGAGTATGGTGACGGTCTCACCGCTGGCAGACTTGGCGGCCCACTCCGTAATGTAGCCGCGGGACTCGTCAATAGTCAGGGTGGACGGGCCAAATGTGTACGTCGCAACACCGGCTGTCTTTACCTGAGAAAACTTAACTTGGCCGGTAGACAGCTTGTTGGAATACGGAGATGCCAAGAGGCCTAGGTGCTGCTTCTTCTCCGACGTCAAGTACTGCTGGAACTGGGCGATGCTGCGGTCAAATTCGGACAGAGAAGAAGGCGCATCTTTCTTAGACAGGACAACTGTCAGCAGAACCTCGGAGCGGCCCTCAAACTTGACTGTAGGAAGTGCATCAAGCACGATGGTTCCCTTGCTGTGTGCAGGGATTGATGGTAGGTTGACCTCCTTTGATTCGAACAACACTACTGTCTCAGGGGAAAACTCCTGAACGCGGTAGGTCAGGACGAGGTGATCGAGGTTGATGAAATCGTACAGGTTCTGCAGCTCTAGTGTCACACCATCAGAAGCCAGAGCCATGCGCACCGGCTGGGCGACAGTCTTTAGTTCAACGAGACCAGGCATCGGCGCGTGGTCACTCTTGCAAAGGCCATCCATAACGAATGTGCTGTCGTTGGGGAAGTCGTTGAAGTCGCCGCCGTAGGCGTAGTAGTCGTCTCTGCTTTTGACAACGCCCAGCTCCTTCTCCTCCTGCTTTCCCTTCCACAAGCCATGGTTGGCCCATTCCCAGATAAAACCACCCTGGATGCGAGGCGTGGCTCGGAACAGTGCTTCGTAGTCCTCCAGTCCACCGGGACTGTTGCCCATGGCGTGTGCATACTCGCACAGAATGACAGGCTTGTCAAATTTGCCAGTCTTCGCATCGACGCCATCGGTCGCAGCAAGCTTTGCCAATCGCTCAATGCTCGGGTACATGTACGAGTACATGTCGGCTGTTTCGGCGTGGGCATCACCCTCGTAGTGTACCGGCCGGCCCGGGTCGAAGTTTTTGGCGTAGTGGTACATCTCTTTGTGGTTGTTGCCGTAGAAGGCCTCGTTTCCGAGCGACCACACAATGACCGAAGCGTGGTTCTTGTCGCGCTGCACCATAGCCTCCATGCGGTCGACGTATGCATCACGCCAGGTAGGGTTGTCGGATGTGAACTTGGCCGCCTGAGGAAACGCCAGCTTCTTGCGCTCCTCGTAGTCCATCTCCTCGGGAATATCGAGCGGGCGAGCAACGACATCATAGAAGCCGTGGCACTCGAGGTCAGCTTCGTCCATCACCCACAGGCCAATTTCATCAGCAGCTTGGAGAAGGCCGGGAGGCGGTGGGTAGTGGGAACAACGCAGGGCATTCAGGTTGTAGCTCTTTATCTGCTGCAGGTCGCGCAACATGAAATCGTGCGGCACAGCACGTCCGTGAAGAGGGTGGTGGTCATGGCGGTTGGTTCCGCGCAGGCGCAGTGCAGAACCGTTGACACAGATCAGGCCGTTGATGAGCTCGACCTTGCGGATACCGACCTTTTGCTTAATCGTATGGCTAGTCTCGACAAGCGCGTTGTTGGCACCCTTTGTCGTGAGCCACGCAAGCTCAAGTTCAATCTGGTAAAGGTTGGGCGTCTCGGCTGTCCACTTGGGCGGGTTCTTGAGCTCCATCTTGAGTTCTATAGGGACGGATGCTGTTGTCGAGCTCACACTGACGGGGGTAAGCTCGTCCCATGCAGCCGTAGCCGCGGCACCGGGTGCCTTGACGCGCATCTTGAGCTTGGGAGCCGCATTTGCGCCAATGTCGTCACCAAACCGCAAAGTGACACTAACATGGAGCGTCGCATCGGTGTATGTCTTATCCAGCTCTGTTGTCACGAACCAGTCCTCAATGGCTGACTCAGCAGGGAATCCTAGCAGGTGCACGTCGCGGAAAATACCAGACAGCCACCACTGGTCCTGGTCCTCGATGTATGATCCATCGGACCACTGGTAGACTTGGACGACGAGGTTGACCTCCAGAGATGAGGAGGCTGCCACGTGGTTGGTGATGTCGAATTCGGCGGCGTTGCGAGACCCCTGTGCATAGCCCACAAGGGCACCATTCACCCACACATGGTATGCGCTGTCCACGCCGTCGAAGCGCAGACGGAGCCGGGGCATCTCGCCCCAGACCTTTTCCCACTCCTTGGGAACGGTGAACTTGCGACGGTATGTGCCAGTGGGGTTCAAGGATGGCACGAAGGGCGGCTCCACGGGGATAGGGTACTGCACATTAGTGTAGTTGGGGGCACCCCATGCATCACCGAGGCCACGCTGGCGGCCCTCAAGCTGCCAGTGGCCGGGAACTGTGATTGGCGACCACTCGACAGAGGAGACAGTCTTTGGAAGCGAGAGCTCGCCGGCATCTGGTGCTGCAGCAGGTGAAGGAGCATAGTGAAACTCCCACTCGCCGTTCAAAGACAGAGCAGTGTCTGGCGGAAGGTAGTCTGTGCGGTGAGGCAGAGTTCCGCGCCGGAAGACGGTCTCGTTCTCATAATCATGCCGGCCTTCGACCTCGGAGCGCGGCAGACTCGGCGGTGCGGCAGGCAAGCTGCTGCGTATCTCCATAATGGTGGTATATAGTTTCAGCACCCCAATGTCTCAATGCGGCTAGATACTAGATGAGGTGGTAAGGAAGTGGGAGATGAGGGGATGATATGACAAGAGATATGAAGAGGAGAGGAGGGGAGGTGGAGAGGAGGAGAGGCGGAGATGTGGTGGAAGCCAAGGGCGACGTAGACAGATGAGATGGGTATCTGCCGTGGCATGCGGAGGCAGAACACCGTGTTGAGCTGTATTGATGCCCAGTAAGGCGGGCCCGGGCTAGCTCAGTCCGATACTTGGTCCGGGGGTCGCTGGCTCAAGGCGGCTGTCGACTAGAAACACGAGAGCTTCGGGCTGCCCCATGTAATCCCCAACACCACCTACCCCGCTATACCGTGACCGTGGCGCGACCCGGTGCTACTTTCACATTAGGTGCCGTGAGGGGGGGGTGCACAACAGGAAGGTGCGACCGTATATCAGTGGACAAACGCCAATGACAGTGCCGTTACGGCAAGTGGGGGAAGCTTGTTACCAAGTTGGGGTCGGCGTCACCCTACTTGCACCTTGTACTACAAAGCAGAAAGTAAATACGAATAAACCAACCACCCAAACTCGACTTAAGCTACGAGAAACTGGGCATTGGCCTCTCGCAATAAGTTTAGTTTGTTTTTGATACGAGGGACAATTGCAACATTTCATCTCATTCTCACACCCTTTTCTTTGAGTCTTCCGTCTGGTATCGGCACATTGCAGCGAGCCCGGAGTCAACAGAGTTGTCAACTCTATAGTGCAAATAGCAACTCCGCACGGCATTTGACAACGCCGACAACACTCAACCCGAGCTCGCTCAGGTCTGTTACACATAAGCTCCGAACAAGATAATCAACATGGCAAACAGTATGCCCCTGATAGCTGGCTCATAGCTGCTGATGTCGACCCTTTTTACACTTGCTAGTGGCAGTGTAAGCCCATTGTGGTTGACCGTCCACATCCCGTCCTCCTCCTCTTACTTAGTTCCTCTTAGTCTTCGGCTGCACAACGAACGATGGGGCAATGGCTCAGTTGGGAGAGCGTCAGACTGAAGATCTGAAGGTCCTCGGTTCGATCCCGAGTTGCCCCAAGATGATATTTTTGCATCCTGTCACGATGCCTGACTCTTGTTTTTTCGAGATATTTTCTACACAGAAGCACCACACAAAACACCATCTATCCGACGGCCTCACATCGAACAAGGGGCAATGGCTCAGTTGGGAGAGCGTCAGACTGAAGATCTGAAGGTCCTCGGTTCGATCCCGAGTTGCCCCAAAGATGATATCAGTTTAGATCCGTCTGAACTTTACTTTTTGCACTTTTTATACACTTTTATATTACATCTACTATTAGTGAAGCTTGGTCGGCGTCATTTAAAGACATTGGTTTGTCTCCTCCAATTTCACACCGTCTATTAGTAGTATGCGGTACAAAGCTTTCTTTAGGTAAGACCCCTTCATGAAATACATATTCCGATAGTCCCATACATCTCAATACTAATCAATCCATGACATAAATATCGTACTAAAACTGATTAGACTGGTCTCGGCGTGCACCCGTCTTTCTTACCTTTCCGTTCTGGTATGTGGCATGACCATTTGGGATATGATCTGATATTACCTAGAATACCTACCCTGGGATTGTCTACCCCGTACGGAGTATTTATTTTCTTACATGTTACTCTGACCGGGCCTTTTGCTTTTTCCGACCCAATTATTTTGTCGCAACCAATGCTTATTTCGTCTCTGGTACTTTTTGTAAGCATATGTCAGTGCCATTTCGTGCAAGCCGTGGGCAACAGCCGTGCGGGGAAGTGCACTTTGTCGTTGGCTCGAGGAGCCCAACAACGTTAAGTATTTCCCGAGTGGACTCTAGATCCCCCGTTCCCCGAGATCAGTCTTGACTGAAGGTCAGTGTCACAAGAGCACGTTCCTGTGCTACACCCCGTAGAGTGTGTGTGGCAAGGACCCATGCTCGTAAGACCTGAAGAACGGATCGCATATCTTGCGCCATGCTCCCAGGCTATTTATACGGCAGTCTGGCCCACGGAGTCTGATCTACGCATCCCCAAACCAAAGGCATAAACACATCAGGACTTGTTTCTTTGCAAGCAATTATGGCCGAAACCAACAAGGCAGGAAGTGCTCATCACGAAGACACCGTCAGCCCTGCGGACACATACCACAATGAGACGACACCGGACGAGAAAGCAGCTCACGACGCCGAGCAGCTTGCCACCGATGTCGAGACGGAAGTATACTCGCCATGGACATGGCCAATGATCCGTCTCTATTTTGTGCTTATTGTTGCGTATCTCTGCGGATGCTTGAACGGCTACGATGGTAGTCTGATGGGCGGCCTCAACGGCATGACTTCCTACCAGGAATACTTTCACATGTAAGGCACCAGCATTGTTTATGATCATGTTTGGCCCCGAAAACTGCTGACCATCCACAGGAAAGTAGCAGGCTCGTCGACGGGTATTGTCTTTGCTATGTACAACATTGGCTCCGTCGCTGCTGTCTTCTTCACCGGTCCCATCAACGACTTGTTTGGCCGCCGCTGGGGTATGTTCACGGGAGCCGCTCTGGTTATCATTGGTACTTGTATCCAGGCACCATCGACAAACCGCCAGCAGTTCCTCGGTGGCCGCTTTGTCCTCGGGTTCGGTGTGAGTTTCTGCTGTGTGTCTGCTCCTTGCTATGTCAGCGAGATGGCTCATCCCCGGTGGCGCGGCACTTTGACCGGCCTCTACAACTGCACGTGGTACATTGGCTCCATCGTGGCCAGCTGGGTCGTCTACGGCTGCTCGTACCTTGGCAGCTCTAGCAGCTGGCGCATTCCCATCTGGATCCAGATGGTCTCCTCTGGTGTCGTGGCATCTCTCGTACTATTCCTACCCGAGTCGCCGCGCTGGCTTGTTGCCCATGACAGGCACGACGATGCTATCAAGGTCCTGCAGACATACCACGGTGAAGGCCGTATCGACCACCCCATGGTGCGCCTCGAGATGCGCGAGATGGCTAGTCAGGTGGCGCGCGAGGCCGACGACAAGCAGAAGAGCACCGCCCGTACCTGGTACGACTACCACGAGCTCTGGAACACGCACTCAGCACGCCGCCGGCTTATCTGTGTCCTGGGTATGGCATGCTTTGGCCAGATCTCGGGCAACAGTCTGTCGTCTTACTACTTTGTGGCCATGATGCAATCCGCCGGCATCACAGGAGAGCACAAGGTGCTCGCCCTGAACGCGCTGAACTCTGTTCTGTCATTCCTTGGTAGCTTGGTGGGTGCCCGTCTGACAGATGTTGTGGGACGTCGCCCTCTTCTCCTGTGCAGTATCGTCACCTGCTCGTGCTTCTTTGCTGTCATCACAGGCACGTCCAAGATGGCAACCGAGGATCCAAATGCCACCGCAGCTGCCACCGCCACCATTGCCTTTATTTTCTTGTTCGGCATCGTCTTTTCCGTGGGATGGACGCCCCTGCAGTCCATGTACATTGCCGAGACGCTGCCAACGGCCACGCGCGCCAAGGGTACAGCAATCGGCAACCTGGCATCGTCTGCGTCGTCAACTGTTCTCCAGTACTCCTCTGGCCCGGCCTTTGATAAGATCGGATACTACTTCTACCTTGTATTTGTGTTTTGGGACCTGTTTGAGGCGGGCATCATTTACTTTTACTGGCCTGAGACAAAAGACCGCACTCTCGAAGAACTGGATGAGGTGTTTGCGGCGCCGAACCCGGTCAAGAAGAGTCTCGCAAAGCGCGACACGGCCGACACAGTGCGGAACACGCTGCGTCAGAGAAATGTCACAGCAGTGGAGGCGGAGGTGTAAGCAGAGGTGAGGAACAGTGGGTTGCTAAGAGGGGGATCCGGCCCAGACTCTACACAAATCTCGAGGCACACAACACCAGAAACGTGCTTGCCAAACTAGTTAGCACTGCCAGCCCTGTGTTCCCCTGCCCGTCAACGCATATGATAATGGGGTTGGCTTACAGACAGACACGGCCCTTGATCTAGTTGTATCTATGGTACTGGGATTGGGATGACGGGCAGTGGTAGGCGGAGATAATCTAATTGCATCATATTGCCTGTTCACAATAACAAATCTGCGTAACGTATAGCATGACCCTATGTCGTTTTGGTTTTCAGTTTCAGTGCAGTACAACTCCTGCTACGCCTGGGAGAACTTTTACTTGCTCCAAGCATCCACTATCCTGTCGCTGATATCGACGTGCCCCGGTTTTGTCTCTAAGAGGATAACCATATTAGCTATTACACCAACTAGCCTGAGCTGTAAAGCACTATGAATCTCAAGTCAAACATGGCTTAACGGCTATCGAGATGAAGCCAGAACAGATGAGCAAGAAAAAACAAAATAGTGCACCTTGTTTCCACGAAAAAGGAGCCAGTACAGCCCGATTACCGGACGTGTGTCTTCTCCTCCCGTCATCTCCATCGTGTATCTCACTTATTTTATGTTAGTCCTATTTCGCCTGCCGTAGTCCCGTTTTAGATAAAGTCCGCAGCTGGCTAACGACTAACACAACTCCGAAATAGAAAGACAGGAGAAAAGTAAACGGGAAAAGGAAAAGAAAAAGAAGAAAAAAACATCATGCGGGGCGAACCGACTTTCCAATCGCCGCTCTCACCGGCTCACCTCCTTGAGTCGTTGCTCCTCCGGATATCCTTTTCTTAATCAGCCCCCCTCTCTCCCTACCCCCGTTGCCCTCGTAGTTTGAAAGGACCTTGAAGCTTGTCTCCTTGCTCCGTCATGCTACGTTCCTCATCAAACCAACCACCACTCCCCTAGCTTCACACGGCCTAGATATCACAAAATGGCCCCCCCTTTCCGCGCTGAGCATATGGGCTCTTTGCTCCGGCCCCAGGCCCTCCTCACTGTCAGGGAGGCTGTCCGCGATGGCAAGACTGCCGAGGAGGTTAGCTTCGATGAGACCGAGAAGAAGGCTGTTGCCGATGTTGTCGACCTGCAGCGCCAGCTTGGCTTCCGAGCTCTTGGCGATGGCGAATTCGTCCGCACCCGCTTCTGGGGCCTCATGTGGGATGAGGTTGACGGCACCATCCGTCTGCAGGATGCCGAGGCCAGCATGTTCCGCCTCTATCACCCCGACGTCGTGTCTCTAATCGAGCAGGACCGCAAGGTCATGCCCGGTGACAGCGTTATTGCTGGCAGCAAGCTCCGCCACAACCCCAGCAAGTCTCTGTCCAACCTGCACGAGCTGCGCCTGATCCAGGCGGCCCTCCCGAAGGAGAGCTGGGCCGACATCAAGCTCACCATGATCACCCCAGCATGGTTCCACATGCGCTATAAGCAGGGCAAGGCCTATACCCCGGAGGCCTACAGCAACGACGGGGAGTACTTTGCGGATGTCGCCAAGGTATACCAGGAGGAGCTCGCCCAGCTGTACGATGCTGGCCTGCGCAACGTCCAGTTTGACGACCCCGGTCTGGCTTGTAAGTTTGCATCCACGATTACATCAGCGACTTCGGAATTAGCTCTTAGTCAGCATGTTTGGAGTTGATGTATAGTCATATACTAACGTTAATAGACTTCTGCTCGGACAAATTCCGTGACGGCTGGGCCGAAGACAAGGACAACATCGGCACCGTCGACGACCTCCTTGATGCCTACATCAAGCTGTACAACGACTCGATTAGCAAGACACCCGCTGACATGCACACTGGTGTCCACCTGTGCCGTGGTAACTTCATCGGCGGTCGTCACTTCGCCGAGGGTGCCTACGACATCATCGCCAAGAAGTTGTTCCAGGAGCTGGATGTCAACACTTTCTATCTCGAGTACGACACCGCCCGCTCTGGTGGCTTCGAGCCCCTCAAGTTCCTGCCCGCCAACAAGTTTGTCGTTGTCGGTGCTATCAGCACCAAGCTCCGTGAGCTTGAAGACAAGGAGGAGGTCAAAGGACGCATCATGCAGGCCGCCAAGTTTGTTGCCGAGGGCCGCGGCCAGACCGTCGAGGAGGCGCTCAAGAGCATCGCTATTAGCCCCCAGTGCGGTTTCAGCACCCACGAGAGCGGCTATCCCCTGAGCGAGGAGGACCAGCGCAACAAACTTTCCCTCGTCCGCCAGATCGCCGACGAGATCTGGGGCGAGCCATAGATGCTCCACCACTGCATCTTTTCTTGATCGTTTAGATATTGTTGTTTTCCCCTTTCGCATGAATATTCCCAAAAGTGGAAGTCGACTCGAAGCTGTATTCAACATTGAAGCGTTGCGGTTTTTGCATTTTCCTGTTTGACGTCTTGTATATGTTTATCAGTTGTGTTTCTTGGGCGGTGCTAAAAGTTCATGGAAGACTGGCATAGTCAATGTGTATATACTCTTGAATATCATGGGCGGAGTAGGGGCAGAGATACGCCGAATGGGCACTTATTAACGCGTCAGCAACGAGTTACAAAAGCTCAATATCAAATGGAATTAACTTCCGCATACACTCTATAACTTGACGAATGAGTAGAGAATGATGCGAGGTTAGTACTGTATGTCAAATAGGCTGGCATTATTATAAATTAGCATTACATAATACAAAGATTGAATACACGAGAGGAAAATATACATGATAAGACGATTATGTGAATCACATGGCACCATAGATGTCAGGTACTAAGGCTCAAACCTAGTCCAACCTCGATCAGAACTTAGCCCCGAGTCAAAGAAACACTGCAATCCCACAAAATTACCAAAATGGTAGCCATCATCGCTGTATCCTTCGTAGCTAGCGGCTGGCTGCTCTTCTTCATTCTCGGTCGATTCGCTTAAGCTGTCGTTCGCTTCTCTATCGCTCTCTTCAACTTCGTTGAAAAGATCTTGATTGCCAAATGGGTCGTATTTTATCACCATCTCGGGCAATACAGCACTTGGTCCTCTCGTAGAGCAGGATGAAAGGCGCCCCTCATCCTCTCCAGCTCCTTGCTAGCCTGCTCATAAGTCGAGGCCGGGACTTGCACTTATATGGGTGAGTGTCTGGAAGTATAGTTTTTGGAACAAACAACACTACCATTTCACAAGCACAGTTCAGGTAGGGATGCAGTCTGCCTTGTAACCGATCTTACTTCTTTACATATCTACAAAGACACCATTAAACAAGAGACCAAGAGGTTTACTTATGTTGTTTTCAGCAACTAGGGATATGACTGAATTAATATGATATATAATCTATGGAATTGTAATTTATTCTTCGATCTTGTGCTGTATTCTAGTTAATTTGTGATATTACTATATAGTTTGGTTGATGTTCTGAATTTTTTACTTCAACAATTTTCCTTTCTTTCTATAATTAAATTATACTGCTACGATCGCGTAATTGTCTATACATAATAGCCAGTATATTAGTAACTCTTTTAGAAATGGGTTGAATGAATTTCAGCCTGAATCTAGTCTAATACAATTTATATTATATAGGAAACCTTATAATCTAGATAAAGAGTTAACATTGAGAACTGTAGTGTTAATAACTAAGTGTTAAGAACTAATATATTCACAACCCACGATGTAAAGTGGGTCCCTCGAAAGCTCCAGATACGCCCCACTTTTAAAAAGTCAAACTAATTCAGTACAGAAAAAAGCAGCATCAGGACATCACCAAACTAACATCTAGGCCAACCTCGATTATTCCCGACGTTTTATTCACGACGAAAGCGCACCATACGAGCCAGCCATCCCGAAATCACAACCAAACACGAATATGCCCCTCGACACATCTACATACTCGCTGGCGCTGCTGCGCGTCGACGGCCGCCGGTGGAACGAGCTGCGCCGATGCCATGCCCAGGTCCGCACCCAGGCCGCAGCCGATGGCTCCTCGCTCTGGGAGATGGGCAACACCAAGGTCATGTGTGTCCTGACGGGTCCTAGTGAGCCCGGCCAGAAGCGCTCTGGTACTGCCTCCGTCGGCGGTGGACCGGGCTCAGGCAACGACACCAAGGCCGAGGTTGTCGTCAACATTGTTGTCGCCGGCTTCAGTTCTGTCGATCGCAAGCGTCGCGGCAGAATGGACAAGTAAGTGTCCTCTTTTTCTCCCTTTCATAGGCACATACAAATACTAACAGAACAGGCGCGTCCAGGAAATGTCGGCCACTGTGGCCCGCACGCTCGCATCCGTCCTCCACACACACCTCTTCCCGCGCTCCGCCATCACCTTCTCGCTGCACGTGCTGTCTCAGGACGGCTCGCTGCTGGCCGCCCTGATCAACGCCGCGACACTGGCAGCCGTCGACGCTGGTATCCCCATGGCTGACTACGTTGTTGCATGCTCTGCTGGTAGCACATCTAGCGATGCAGCCGCCAACGCCTCTGACGACGCCGCTGACCCGCTGCTCGACCTCAACCTGCAAGAAGAACAAGAACTGCCGGGCCTTACAGTTGCGACCCTTGGTGCCACGGACCGCGTCGCCGCCCTCGTGTGCGAGAGCCGTGTCCAGGCATCGCGTCTCGAGGGTATGCTGGCGGTTGCCGTGGACGGCTGCAAGCAAGTGCGCGCGATAGTAGACCGCGTCGTTCGCGAGGCCGGCCAGCGCATCGTACAGGAGGGTGGCGTTGGCGACGGTGGTGACGCGCTCTCGTCAATGGATATTGACCCATGAAGTGTTGGTTCTACTCATCCCCCCCGCGCATATTATTTTGGCCTGCGCCTTACTTCAGTAAGGGTTGTCTCTCCCATAAGCGTTAAGGTACGTTGCATCTGATATCACCAGCAGTTCCTGCTTTGCCTTGGACAGTTGAGTTGCTTTATTTTAAAGACTGACGACTAACAGTAACGCTTAGATGCTAGCAAATGACAGTTCAAGCAACTCGGCCTGCTTCCCATCTTCTTTTCCCCGGTAGCGAACGACGGGCGTTTACATTTCTGTTTTGCTTTGTTTTTGTATTTTGTTTTTGCCTTTGTATTTCATAACATATCGCCACAACAGCACCTCACAGCTCCTCATGTTTCACCTCGGCCTCAGCGGTGGCTTCAGCTGCGGCCTCCGTCTTGGCCACAGTGTTGACGGAAACAGCAGACAGGAACGTCTGGGGCAGCTTACTAGTGACGCCCTCGCTCATGCGGATTGAGTCAATCCAGTTCTCAATCGCCGCGTGCGACATATCCCCACCCTCGCTGTACGGGCGCCACCAGCCGCGGCGGTTGTTCACGGCGACAAGCGTGACAGGAGACGATGACTTGTCTTTGATCTGGAGCGCGTCCTGGATGTTGGCTGACGCAGCGTTGCTCTCGGGCACAACAAACACGGGGAACAGGTGACGCTTGCTCTTGGCGTACTTGTATGTCAGCTCCGACAGACTCTCCAGGGCTGCCTTGGTGGATGCGTCCTCGTCGGAGCCAGACACCAGAGCCAGGATGCAGGTGCCGGCCTTTTCGTGCAGGCAGCTCTTGACCAGCTTTTCGGGTGTGTGGAGAGTAGGAACAGGCAGCGGGCCTTCAACGACGACAGGGGCTGTTTGCTGTTCCGTGGGTGTGGAAGCAGTCTTGCTCTCCGTCTCGGCCTTGTCCTTCTTTGCCCCCTTGGCTTCCTTCTTGGCCTTCTTGGCTTTGGCCTTCTTCTCGGCTGGCTTGTTGGGCTCGGCCACCTGACGCAGGAATTGCATCACGGCGTCCTTCTTGAGCTCGCCGTCGTACTTGATAGGCGTGCTGATCTCGCCGGCAGGGAATAGGAGCAGCGTTGGAAATTTGTCGATACCAAATTTGGTGACTGCTGCGGTCTCCTTATCACGGATCTGGCCAACGGGGATGACATCGAGGTAGTCGATGGCGATTGCGCGCAGCACGGGACCGGTCTTGCCCTTGTCGGTGAAGAGCAAGACATGCGGCTTGTCGGCGTCGGTTGACAAGAACCCATCGAGGCTGTCGTCTGCGACCTTGGCCACGTGGTTGTTGATCTTGGGTAGGATGGCATCGACAATGGCCTTTGCTTTGCGCTGGCCTTGGTAATCCTCAATGACAGGGCGGCCGGATTTCTTGCCCGGGCGGAATGTCTTGAGAGTAGGGAAGCTTTGGACGCCCATGGAACCGCACAGCTGCTTGTTCTCGGCCGCGTCGCAGTCGATAGCGGCCACATTGGCCACGCCCTTCAGGCTGGTGGCAGCCTTATCATAGTCGACCTTGAGGTTCTTGCAGTGGCCACACCAGGGAGCATAGAACTCAACCATCTAGATAATTAGACCAAGCAAATACATGAAAACGATCTTAACATGACACTTACCGATGTGTGATTTGACTGCATAATAATCTGGTTAAAGTTCTTGGCGTTGAGCTGAAGGACATCTGACTTTGAGCTGTACATGGCGTTGGCGCCTTGCCCTTGCGACAAAGCAAGGCCAGCCAGGAGCAGAGCCCAGCAGGAGACAGTCATGATGCCGTGAAAAAAATTGAAGGTATGAGAAGGTGAGTTTGAGGAGGAGTGAATCTGATCCGAAGAGGGAAAACAATAAGAAGGAGATTGTGTAAAGGTCTGGTTTGGAAAGATGATAAGTTGTGTGAAAGATGAGGGAAGATGATGAAAGGAACGGAGAAGCGGTCCTTGAATTTATCTTGAATATAGTGTCTTCTGAGCAAGATGACTAGCACACTTTAGTAGACTTTAGTAGACTTATGCAGACTTTATAGATTAAAGAAATGGCCGAAAAGTACTCGCGAGTCAGTGGCGTTTTGCAGGTGTTGTGTCTTTGATGTAGTTGTGGAAAGACGGAGAGGATTCTTGTGGCGGAAAAGGCCAGCGTGGAGATGACGGCTCGTGATGTGTAGTACACGATTTAGCAAGGATGAGGTAAGCAGAGGTGATATTTAGGTCTTTTGCCAGTAAATTTCTGTATTCACACTATCATATGAGGTGGAACGATAAAGTGGACCATTGAGCATTCCTACTTTGATGCTTCATCGCAACACAGTATGTTTATTTAACATTCCTAATTTGTCAATCTCCTAGAATTGAACAATATTTGGTTGCAAAATCATCTTTATCGTATTATAGTAAACACATTTCCTATGTCAGATATCTTCATGCTGGAAGACGTTTTCATGGTAAGAAAGCGGTGGAATTTCTGCCGGTTCTATCGGACAAGCTCGAAAATAGTGGAGCATAGCTTTAGCTACGATAGAAAAGGCGGTCAACGTCTGGAGGAGCTCTTGCCTCTTCGGTCAGCGGCAGCTTGATAGGAAGGTACGAGCGCCCCTCCCCACCAAGCTGCCTTGTTTCACACACATCGTCATACGCGCGCGATTTCGGCAGCATAGCCGCTTCTCTCCTTCAACACCAGAAAATCAACAGATACACCAATTTTCACCTGCCATCCAATACGCCTGCTGAAGCAGCTCATCAACCGCCGCCATGGTTGTCCCGGCCATCATCAAGCAGCTTGACCCAGGCATCTACAAGACGGCGATGCGCGCAGAGCAGCTGCACTCTGTCAAGCCAATTATCGCCTACTGGTGCAACGTCTGGGCTATACAGCAGATTCTAGACAACATGAAAGCAGAGAAAGCTAGCAATGAGAATAAGAAGGACTTGCTGGAATCGAGGAACAACGAAGACGCCGATGCTGAAGACGTTCAGATGACTTATACATGGACTGGCGACAAAGAACTTACTAAATACGCCTCAGATACCATGAAGTGGATGGAGGACTTTAAGACAGCTCAAGCTGAAGAGAAGGCCGTCGTGGATGATGAGATCGCCCAACTATACGTTGAGCAATTTGCACAGGAGACGTTGGACCGCGCCCAACGTGTTGTCAACGCAAACAAAGTCACCGCGTATGGCCATCCTACTTCGTTCATCTCCTTGAAACCCCACTGACCATCTAGAACAACCGCAAACACATTCGATGCCGCCGCGACCTTTTTCGGCCTCATCAACACGTGGGGCAAGCCCGGAAAAGAGACCCTGCAAAAGATCAAGTACGCCAAATGGAATGCCAGGCGTATCCTCATGGCCTACAAGGATGGCCTTGATCCCAATGATTCAAACCCCAAACCAGAGGATTTGCCTGATGATCTTCAAGCGCAGGATGATGTTGTTGCACACGATGACGCCATTTCGCCAGGGGCTGAGCTACCGGGAGGCCCGGCAGATGTACCCCGGGCTGTCACCGTCGAAGATGACCCCGAGAATACGGGAAGCTTGCGGCCGGCTGAGCAATACACCCGTCGTGATTCCGCTGGCGTATCCCTTCCACATAGTCCGGCGTCTTCTGTAGGTGGTACTAGTAGTGCAGCCAACAGTGGGACAGCTATTCCAGGCTCACCACCTGTGCAAGACCCTAGCCATCTACCGTCTGTTCCTACACACTCGGCAGATGCGCCCTCGTCTGTGGACTCTGTTTCACCGACACTGCCGTCCTTGATGCCTGGAACAGCCCCATCAGACATGTTTAACTCGCCACCTCCGTTGCTGCCATCGGCGCCTTCGGCCCCGTCAAACCCAGCAACTTACCAGCAAACCCCTCCCTCCAACCCGCCTACATTTGCGCCTAGCCCACACTCGACCGCCGCTGTTGCACCGCCACCTCCCCAATATACAGGATACGGTGCGCCTACTCGGCAGTCGTACACATCTCCTGCTGGCTACCCGCCCGCCACGTCATACAACCGCGCTGGCCCTCAGTCGTTTGCACCCCCGGCAAATCCTTCGCAGCCACCACCGGCGCTACCACCCAACCCGAAGGTCGATGAGGCAGCAATTGCGGCTGCTCAAAAACACGCCAAGTGGGCCATTTCAGCGCTTAACTTTGAGGATGTGCCAACAGCCGTACGAGAGCTACGCAGAGCTCTGCAACAACTAGGAGAGTCATAGATGGAATCGCCAGTGGATATTCTGTATACAAATATAAGAAGTGCTGAATACAATGTGCAATCAGAAATCAACTACTTGCTGTTATCCCAACTTTGTCGGACGACTTGTATTTGGCTGCAAAACGACACCATGCCGATTGTTGTGGTGTGCCAGAACCATGCTTCTTGAACGGGTTATTATCACCACAGAGGCTTACATAGCACGGAATAACGGAACACAAATGATACTGGCACTGTTTACGATAAAATGCGACCGCTTTGGCCAATCCTGGGAGGCAGGGTGTTGTCGGGCGCTTAGGTGCATGGTTTAGAATATGCATGATCCGTAGGCTGAGCGCGGGAGCCTAACGTAATGGCACTCAATACGACCCAAGGCGAAGTGAGAACTGATATCAAGTTCCCCCTTTGAAGAACTTGCACATATATATTTACCCCTTTGCTCGGGCGCTCATGAGAAAGACTTTTGCAACGCACCATAGTCGACAAGGCGCTTACGATGTCTGTGTTTTAATCTGTTCGGCATTACAATGGACCCAGTCACGGCGTTGGGTGTTGCAGCGGCTGCGATTCAGTTTGTATCCTTTACTTCTGATTTCGTCGAAGGCACAATCAAGTTGTACAACTCGGACGACGGCCAGGATGCCTGGAGCGCTGATGTCGCCAGCAATGTCCAACATATCGAAGATATACTACAAAGTCTTCGTTGGTCACCAGAAGCAAACCCGTCCAGCTCCAACAGCAACAAACTGGAAGCAAAGCTTGCAACTGTGATTGCGGAATGCCACGCTGTTTACAATGATCTGGATGCACTGCTTCGCACAACCAGGGTCACAGCATCAAAGCATGGGCGAGCAATCGAAAGCGTGCGAGTGAAATGGCGGACAACAAGGCAAAAGCACGATATCGAGAGGCTCTACGACAAGTTGAAGCAGCTTCGGGGCCATACTGACTCTTGTGCAATTATGATTCTCAGGTATGAGCACTGGTTATGGGATGGCACATTCGCGTTGACTTATATGGAAAATAACTTGCTCTAACATTTATATTGCAGCTCCAACGGCCGTGATTTACATACAGCCATCCTTGATCTTGCTCAAAATACCCGATCAGCTGCATTGACTTCGACCTGGGAGCTTACGAAACTAAGGCGGACTATCAGTGACGGGTTGGAGTCCACACACACAGTCTCGCAAGCTACACATACGTTGATTGACGAACTTGCGAGGGAAACGAGAATGCATCAACGGCTCTCGGCCTTCATGCAGGATCTCAGATTCCCAGAGATGAATAGCCGTTTCGATAGGATCGAGCAAGCGGAGTCTTACACATTCGAATGGTTGTTTGCCGATAATCCCAGTGGCTATTCCAGCAGGGGCAATGATACAAGCCCTTGCAGGTTTATGTCTTGGTTGCAGTCCGATCACTGCCTCTACTGGATTACAGGTGTACCAGGCTGCGGCAAAAGCACCTTGATGAAGTACATTGCTTCTCACAAGAAGACCGCCCAGGGACTCCGCCACTGGGCCGGACCCGGCGCAAGAGTTATTGTCGCCAGCTGCTATTTCTGGAGTTCCGGATCCGATCTTCAAAAGTCACAGGAGGGTCTCCTACGGACTTTACTTGCGACCATCACAATGGAACTACCACACCATGTCGAGATAGCCTGCCCTGCCCGCTTTGCCAATAAAACAGAGACCGGGTCAAACTCATGGTCAACATCCGAGTTGACACAAATTCTTGACAGTGTCATAGAAAGCACAGCCAAGACAGATGGCAACATCAGATTCTGCTTCTTCGTTGACGGACTGGACGAATATACTGGAGACCACAACGCCATTGCAAGATTCATCAAAAGACTCTCCCAGAAGTCACATGTCAAGGTGTGCGTGTCAAGCCGGGAACTAAACACGTTTGTTTACCACTTTGCTCTCCAACAAAGCCGAGGCAACAACGATGCAAATGCTGGTACCGCCTCATATCAGGCGAAGAAGGAGGAAGCCCAGATATTACAGGTGCATAGATACACGCGTTCCGATATATTTCGTTATGTTCGTGATAAATTGGATAGTGATATCCAGCCTGTCTCCTTTTCTATTGCATCACATGACCTCATCGATATGGTCAGTCGGATATGCGAGAGATCACAAGGCGTGTTTCTTTGGGTGCATCTTGTTTGCCAGGACATCCTACGAGGGTATGTCAATGGCGACTCCTGGGACGACATCTTGGCACAGATAGATTCTACTCCCACTGGCCTGGAGCCCTATTTTGACAAGATGATGAAAGATATCGACCCCAAATACAGCGCCGAAACTGCTATGATATTGATTACCTGTCTGAATTCAGGTGGCGAACGGAAGCGAAACAAGCTCGTCCACACCAAGATCGGCAAAGCTCACTGGGACGGAGGTGTTGCTGAGGTTTGGGGGGCACTTTATGATGGTGCCACTGAGGAGCATATGTCGGCGGAGCACATTAAAGCTGCCTGTGGGAGCATTCTCAATGTCAATGAGACTAGTGCGCACTTTATTCACAGGACCGCTCGCGACTTTGTCGCAAATCGAGCCGAGATGCTGACAAAGGTGCTGCAACGCCATGATCTGGACTGTCGACTTTACGATTACCGACCCATCGTGTACAAGCTTGGCTTGGATGCAAAACTAGACGGGTTCTATCTACACTTCTTCGTGAGCGGGCTGCTGAAGTACGAGGAGACGACGGGTAAAGCAGATGCAGTTTTTCTAGATGGCTTGGACGAATTCTTGGATGGTATGTGCATCACAGACCGCCTGTGGAAGACTGGTGATACCCTGAAGCTGAGCTTGGCTGAAGGACTTGCAATATATGCATCTACCGCTCTCGCCGGGCCTGGCGGGATTATCATCGAGCCAGTGACAGCCATGAACGGTATATCACTACCTCTTATCACAACCCATCTGCTACCTTGGCTCGATCGAAAATTCGCCTTGTCGGACAACAACAAGCCTCACGCTGGCGCTACGATCACCGCACAATCTGCTTTGTGGGCAGCTCTTGGCTGGAGAGAATTCAAAATGACTCGAGCACAGTCAGTAAATCTCTCTCCGGACATCTCTTGTTTACAGTGTATCCAGCCACATGGAATGCCATCGTCGGCCCCCATTCACCCTAATTCTTCTATATTCACATCGACCATTTCTCAGGTCTGGTTACACTATCTGTGCAACGAGCTTCCTAATTTCGGTACAGGGCATGAAACGACGGCAGTGTGTGCGCCTAGAGACTTTGCATACATGATGGAGAACTCGGATTGCTGTGACCATTTTTTCGATGAACGAACGGATCTTTCTGCTGAACCGGCGATGCGCAAAGTTCAAAGGAGCAGGCGCTGCAAACTTTTCCTTGGACTCTTTCCTGGACCATCAGCCCTTGCAGCACACTGGCACTGTTACATGCGGGGGTGGCTATTCATCCTTTATATTTGCATCATCGGTAGAGAAGACTTTAACATCGAGCCACGGTCTTTGATTGTTAAGACCTTTCCCGAGGGAACACACAAGAGCAAGCGCAAGCAGCCCTCCCCAACAACCCCTTACTACCATGGAGAGGTACTTGAATGGGGTGACTTTCTACCATTGGAGCTCTACGACTTTTGCGACATCATGTGGCCTTCAACGTGGCTTGTAATGTCTATTGGCATTGTCATTGTGATCTCGCGGGTGTTCACAACAGTGTCATGGCTGTTTCATTTGGTCATGCAGTTATTTGGCGTGCGTCCCAGCTCGGCCTCTACTGCACAGGTTCACACATACTTTCGATTGGGCCTGACATGCTGCTACCTTGTCTCATGGGCACTGTATGCCAAGGCGGCAGTCTACTGGCGCTGTCGGATTAAAGTCAGGCTTGAATATCTGATTGCGAGGGAGGTTTCACGAACATTCGTAAAGAAGTTGGCTGTTTATTATTTCGCGTCGTTTTGGGTGTTATGGTTTTTTTGGAGGCAGCTTTCCGGCTTGTATTCCAGCTTTCCAGTTGGGATGCTGTTGCCTACTTTTTGTTTCATCAGTTATTTGTATATGTACATGTAGGCAGTTACTGAATTCTATTGGTATCATTCTGGTCTATATCTAGATCAGATCAGCGGCGCAGCACTTGCCGCTGCATGTGAATGATAGAACCACAGCGTACTGAAATGTACACCACGGGAACAACGCGCGCTTCTCAGGACACCGCTATTGGATAGTAAGTCCAGTACGTGAACACTTGTCTACCTATGCTGATCAGGTATGTGTATCTGGAGATAGTGACATAAACGCACGATGGGTGTTTCGGGTCAACTCTAGTAAATTTATGATAGTTCACACGGTGCTTCTTTAGCATCCAATATCAGAGCGCTGTCAACCAATACAGCCTTGAATCAACTCGATTTGACACAAAAACACCGGGATATGCTGAGGAAAATTGATGCCACGCAGCAAATATCTGACAAGACGGCTGCAGCAGTCAAAGTCCTTGCCAATGACATGAAAAAGGCATACGTTTTGTCATCACTTCTGGACAAGCAGCGCTTTGATAAGATCAAGGACCGCGAGAACACCATTAAGATTGCAGAGAAACACACATCTGAGTGGATCTTTGACGAGAAGCGTGTCCTGGCGGAACAAAAAACCACTCCTTCAGGAATTATAGCTTTGCAGAACACCACACAGCGTATCTGGGACGACGTCCAACCGGCCAGGTTTCTGCCCTGTCTGCAGTCCGGCACCGGCTTATACTGGAACACTGGCGTTACCTGCCGCGGCAAAAGCACGCTTATGCGATTTGTTGCTTCACACGACACGACATCGACTGCACTTCGTCTGTAGGCTGGTGACGAGGCACAACTAGTAGTTGCTACGTGCTACTTATGGAACTCTGGTACATACTTGCAAAGGTCGTATGAAGGTCTCTTACGAACGCTTCTCCTGCAGCTGATAACGGCTCTGCCAAATCATGTTGCTGACGCATGTCTTGATCTCTTCAACGATGAGCCAATCGCCCAAAGCACACTGTAGACTGTCCAGGACCTGGAAATGGTTTCCATCAAGATAGTCACAAACGCCAGAACAGCATCAGGCCAGGCCCGCTTCTGCTTCTTCATCAATGGGCTAGACGAATATGCTGGAAATCACCATGCCATCTCCGGCTTTGTTTAAGACCTGCAGTGTCTTTCACATGTCAATATGTGCACTACAAATCGTGAAACGAACACATTTCCTACCATTTTGTGCACAGCATGCAAGCTGCACCAAAACTGCCTACTACCAAATCATACTCGGTTTCTTTGTCCGTTGAAAGCCCATGTACGTCTTACTGATGTATCAAATGCCAGGGACGCGATCGGTGATGCGCAGGTGCAACGACGATCTAGGATATTCATGGGACGTTTTCCTGGCCCATAGTCCCTAATAGCTCGTCGACGGTGCTATGCTCGCTTTTGGTTGACTTCTCTCTACATTTCGAGGAATGGCACAGAAATCCATGACGCAGTTCTGTTGGAATTGGCTGCTACGAGTGATCGACTGGATGCGTGGGCATTATTTCAGGACGGTAACTGTCCATGGGGCCAATACATCCCAGTGCGCGTTTACAATTTTTTCAGAGATGATGTGGCCTTGCGTGTAGCTTCTTATCATGATGGCAGCTACGATCGCAACCACTAGGATACTGCTACCAGTGTTGTCAGTCTTTGGCTTCAGCTGGCCCAGGCCTATGCTATGGGAGAAGCCACACCGGACCGAATTGGCATCGCATGTCTCTACATCATTGGATGGATGGTGTATATCAAGGTGTCTATCAACAGACTAGACGTCGAAAGCAATGATGGTTATTATGCTTGGAGGCGGGCAGCCCGTGAGCGCGTGAAGAAGTTGTATGTTCCATATATGATGTCTTTTGGGGTGTTGTGGTTCTTTGGTGGCAAGAGGATTGGCGTTATACAGCAGATTCTCTGATTTTGTATGCTTTCTTTTCATATTTTCCCTCTACTTTGCACCGTATCAAAGGGTATCGGTTAAAACGGCGTCCTCTTTTCACAGGATTTTGTTTTGTTGTCAGGTGTTAAGTTTCGAATATATCCCGTAGATTTGCAATGGTTCATGGTCCTCGATTTGTTCAAATTATGTTCAAGCCAGTATGGATTTTGCCAAGTTTTGGATCTGCTTTACTGTATGCCACTTCTTAGATATTACATTTAAGAAACTCTAACTCTGGCTGGTGAGTTAACTATTACAATATCCAAATCAAGCTGCATTTTACTGTGTTCATTTTCTTTTTAACAAAATCAAAAATTAATAAATTTAGAGGTTTCGTTCCACATTGAATTTATCTGAGACTGCCATTTTGTTAACGTGGTAATTAATATCGACCAACTGCTTCTCCTATATTTATGGCAATAAGCGGCAATCACACGAGACAGCTCCTTTACGACCAACACTCCTAGCACTGAAACATACCGAGAACAGAAACACGATGGAACATTCCTTGACGAGTGCAGAATCATAGCCATGTGCAACCCAGGAACAAGTCGTTGGTGGCTGCTTTGTTGTGGGCAAATAGATCAGCTTATGTCTTTGGTTTGTCCAGCTTCGCCCCTGGATAGAGAGCATTACCCCTCGGCGTGCTCTCCTATCACTGGAAGCTCGTCAACGAAGATATTCCATAACGTCCACGGTCTGAATGAGACCTAGACTCAGGCATGGCTATGGCTGATGAAAATTACCCCGATTTCTTGTAGATCGCAGCTGGGCTCTACATTGAGGCACTTAGATCCATTGATCAACTTGTCTCTTAGTCAATGACATAGCTATGGGGGTGTAAGAACCCACATGCCCCAGTCCCGTTTTTGCAACACTACCAGTAGTATATGAGATGTAAATGTATGGCATGACTGGCTGAGACCAATAGCTTTTCAATCATTTCCTCAGGATTGATCTTGTGTAGACCTTAAGCATAGGGTCCTGTCTCGGCGTCGATAGTAAAGCTGGCATGTGAAGCCATCTTTGCCCTCGGTGACGTGGCGACATTAAGGGTACTTCCAAGTTCTGATACTATTAAGCACAAAATAAATAGCAAGGGTACCTGTGAGACAGTCTGATATAGGTGAACACAGCTGTACCCCTAAGAGAGGCCGGGAGGCGACTCTGAACGGATTAACCCCCATCCAGACGGAATGAGGAACGGCAGCATCTCCCGACAAAGGACGACGGTACTTTTGTAAGCGTGATGGCCGCATGGGAAGTAGTGGCCGATATTGGCATGCGGGCATCTAAGACATGCTATGCTTGATTGCTTGATGGCTCGATCTATCTACCAGTCCATCAGTGTCATCATCACCTGTCTCCTACACACCCTCGCATCACCGTCATTGATACCTTGATTGACAACGACAGCGACAATGGCGACAAAGGATGACGAGTCACAGGCGTGGGTGGTCATCACGGTAGCAAGCATCACGATGGGCATTGCTTTTACGGCACTGGCCTGCCGCGTCTTTACACGAGCCGTGTTGGTAAAGCACTTTGGCGTCGACGACTGGGCGGCCGTGGTAGCGGGTATCATGCTGCTCATGTGTGGACTCATGGTGACGATTGGTATGTCTTAGTGATTCCTCAGTAACGGAAGGCTGGATACTAACTGCACAGACGTCAAGAACGGCCTCGGACGACACAGCTGGACAATTACCGACACGGAGAGAGTCCCGTATTACAAGGTAGGCATCCATTTCTTATTGTTCAGTCATGAAAGACACGCTTGGCAGCTCTCTAACGAATATAGTACTTCTATGCGTCCATCATCTTCTACAACGCCACGCTCGTGAGCGTCAAGATTGCCTTTCTGTTGCAGTACTACCGTGTCTTTGCCGTCGCCAAGATACGACGCATCATCCTGTTCTTCATGGTCCTCATCACCGGCTGGAGCTTGTCGCAGCTCTTTGTATCCATCTTTACATGCACACCCATCCACAAGTTCTGGGACGAGAGCGTGACCACAGGCAGGTGCATCAATGCCACCCCGCAGTGGTACATCAACGCCGCCGGCAACATCACTACCGACATCATAATCTTTCTCTTGCCGATGCCCGTGCTCAAGAACATCCACCTCAAGCGCACGCAAAAGCTGATCGTCATGGGCATTTTTAGTCTCGGTTTCTTTACCGTCGCCATCTCAGTCATCCGCATCAAGTATCTGCGACAGAATTCTGACTTCAGCTGGGACAATGTCGCGTCCGCGTGCTGGTCCGTCGGCGAGCTGTCGTCAGCCGTGACCTGCTTGTGCCTGCCGACACTGAGGCCGCTGCTCGTGCGCTTACGGCCCCACGTTTTCGGCAACAGTAGTGGCAACTCGAGCAACCGCTCAAAGCGGTCTTCCTTTCGTGGCTTCTTCAAACAGAGCGAGGCCAGCGGCAGCCATATTCGAACCCATAGCGACGGAAACCATTCTGCCAACGGCGGCAACCGCCTGAGCCACTACAACCAAAAGGAAGGCCAGAACGGCGCGAGCCCGCACAACAAAAACATCAGCCAGGATTTGACAGTTGGAGATGGCGCCTTTCCGTCATCTATAAGCCAGGACGACTTGTACAGCGCAGCCCTGGACATGAGTGATGGACATGGCCGTGGCCGTAGCCGCGGGCTCGAGAGACAGAGTCCGTTTGATATTGAGGCCGCGCGAAGAGGCTATTTTCTGCCGCCACTACCTGATTGGAGCCAGGACTCGCTACGCTTCCCGGACAATGTTTTGTGCCGTGATGCAATCGGGATGCAGGGCACGGTGACGACGACAATCGGCTCAGAGAGGCCAGTGACCCCTGGCGAGGAGCTACTAGAACCGCCGACTGGGCAGATTGCCGTCCGACATGAGGTCCAGCGGGAGTCTTCCCCGTGGCGCGTATAATAAAGCGTTTATAGCATTAAAATTACAAACGAATAAACTCAATCAGCCAAAATAACATGGAACTACAAGTGGTACCTAGTAAGGCGTTGGCGGCCAACGCCTTCTTCGTTTAGATATTACTTCATACAGGTAATGTCATATTTACCCGATTGGATTTTAAAGGCAATGCCGCATAGCAAGTCGTTGCTGCACCCGTATCTGCCAAGCACATCCATGCCGTGCTGCAGTGCATCGTCTTTCCAAACAGACAGGTAGTTGCCGTGGTGCCCGTGGCCTATCGTGTCATCAAATGGATGCACAGATGGCTGCTCGCTGATTTAAAACTATCCGGGGTTATTAAACGGGCGCGCGTACCCTATATTGACTAGTAGGACGGCTCTGATAGTCCTGGCTGTCTAAGCATTTGCCGTCCCACCAGGTGGAAATATTATTTCCGCTCAGATGCCGCTGTTGCATACCTTTGTCCGCGATGTCGACAATTCGCTGGTGTCACACGGTACACCGCTGTCATCATTGAGTTCAGCCTCATGGTTGCACTCGTGTCAGATGCCGGGGAATGTGTCCAGCACGGAACGTAGTGCCAGGTTGCCAGCAGTCATGCGGAATCCGGGCTTGAAGGCTGTCTCTTTGGACACGCCGCCAAGTAGCTGCATATAGTACACTGAGACCGCTGGCCAAGCATGCTTCAGTAACCCAGGCGAGCTGCTGCGGCGGTAACTGGCTATCTTCGGGACTAGGCGATACGTGCCGATCTCGAGCGAGTCGAAGTACATACTGGCTGTCCAGTAGTTGCTCAAGTCTTGAGAGTATGTGCACGGCGTGAAGGTCGACAGCTTCGATGGATCATAGCTGCCATGGTTTATCTATGTTGTTGGTCTGTGCTAGCAGACAAGCAAAGACAGAGTTTGGGAGACACACAAGATGGCTGGTTCCCAGGCTGTGTTTGACCGCATGCTCTCCCGCAAGACTCTCTTTAAGCCTCTTCATGGTCATCCTGGACATACATTAATTTTTTTATGCCTTTCTTATTAGTAGATCACCGTTTTATGTTCGTAATGTTTAGATGTGGTGCCAAAGTTGTGTTATTGTATATATTTTCATTCTCAAAACGCTTGTTCTTTGCTATACTGACTACATAATGACGCCCAGCGTGCATCTCAAAAACCAACCGAAACAGAATATCAAGCAACAGTGTTGATCTTGTTCATCAACGCTTATCGGGATATATGGAACAATGTGCACATATGATCCAATAGTTACAAACGAAGAAATAGTCAACACAAACAAAAACAATCCCAACTACCAATTCATATAAACCGAAACGACAAAAGAAATCCAATTTACTGCTGCAGCCTCTTCACCTGTCCCTCATTCTTGTTCTCTTGCCAGCCACTATCTGCCTTTTCCCTGGTCTCGTCTGCAGCATACTTGAGTGACCACAGTTGCATCTTAATCGTCCCGAGAGCCCGTGCCAGCTCGGCGTCACAGGTGTCACGCATCATGAGCGGGTCCAGCTGGCGAAGACAGCCAGACGCCAGATCACTGATTGAAGCGAGTGCGTCGATTGTTTTATAATGACGCCGCTCAATCGCCGTCGGTGACAGAAGTGCGGGCTGGATAGAGGATGACCCTGTGGGCCGACCAGGCCCCTCGAGGTCGAGACGCGCCAGTGGTATCAGCGCCATGCTGGTTTTCTTGTTGTCGGTACGACAGGGCGTCGGCGATTCCGTGGTGCGCGTCGTTGTCGAGTTGGATGTAGACAAGTTGCTCACGCTCCTCTTCCTGCTCTTGTCGGTGGCCGTACTCCATGTGCTGCTCTTTTCCTTGCTAGTGTTCTCCTGGCTCTTCTCACGCCGGTGCACTGTGCCTGTCTTGTTCTTGTTCTCCAGCATGTTCGCAATGAGTCCCGATGATCTGCGAACAGTGCTTTTCCCTTTAGGTGTTTGTTTTGTGTGCGACTGTAAGTGCACCGGGCCATCCTTTGAAGATAGGGTGAACATTGGCGACGCATATATCGGGGCTGGTGAGGTCAAGCGCTGATTGCCTTCCGTGGCGGGAGTATTCAAATCTGCTTGCTGTTTATGAAGCGTCTTCTGTGGCGTCTTTGGCTCCTGTTGGCTTGCCTTGGGTGTTCTTGCGTCGTCCTTCTTCCCACTTTTGGTGACAGCAGTATCCGCAACATTCTGCTTTTGCTTCTTCATGGCCCTATTTCCATCTGGTGACACGCTCGACCTGCGTTTGTCATATGTGCCGGGTTCTTGCTTGGTAGCAAACACCTTTTTTGCCGGACTTTTATCATCTTTCTTGACGCTTGCTCGTTCACGAAGTGTTTCGTCACGTATGGCGCCAGCCTTTGATTCCTATGCGTAGGGTTTGGCCACTATGACTTCGCGGACGGTGTTAGATGGAGCCTTCAGCTGATTCCTGGCATCGTTGGGACTTGAGGCTGAGACATGTTTCTGCATTGTTGACGAGAATGGGGAAAACATATTTCCATGTGGTGTTCGACTTGGGTCTTGCCATCCAGACGGGGTTCGCTTTGCTTTGTACACAAGCTTTGACTCGGCGGAGGCCTTTCGTGGTGACTTCTGCTGCTTGAACGCATTGGCACTGGCAGTAGGTGTTCCTTCCAAGTCAATGACCGCGTCTGCACTCTCTGGCGATATGCTTGCCTCATCCACGTCGGCGTCCTCGTCGACGTCCTCGTCCTCGTCATCGTCATCGTCATCGTCATCGTCGTTGGTGGGCTCCTCCTTCACCGCGATCTCTCCCGTTGCAAACTTTGGGGTGCATTCTGAAGCCATCTGCTGGCGCACAAACTCGACGGAGTCGATGAGGAGAGCATGCGGATCAAGGACGTAGATTGTCCTCCAATCCTTTCTCACCTGGGCCCAGAGAGCCGGGTTGACAGGATCACCTGACAGCATGGATGGTTTGAATTCAGACCATCCATCCACCAAGGACGACAACAGGCCCAGCTTGCTACTAACGGGCCGCAAGCCAGTCTCGCGAGCTCCTGTGGCATGCTGATGCAAGAACAGGCGGCGCGCAGCCACAAAGAGGCGCTGTGCTTCAGAGACCGCTTCCACAGACCAGTCGCCGAGGTCACTGGCGACGTCAGATAAGAAGGTATCACTGCGTGCTGCCACTCTGTATGACTTGAGGATGCGGAAGAGGAAGATAAGGTTATTCACAGCGCGCGTCTGGGCTGGGAGCTTCTTTTGCGGTGTGCGGCCGAGGGCGTTCTTAGTATGATCGGCCTCGAGACAACGGCGGACGAGATCAGGAACCGGCCGAGAGAAGACAAACGCGCCGTTCAAGAACTGGTAGTGTCCATCGATGACAGAGGAGACAAAGTCTGTGTCTGTGTGCTCGGTAGCCATCGGAGCGAAGGTGGTAGAGTTGGTGCTGTAATGCAGATACTGTCTCAGAGGTATTCGAAGAAGAGGAGTGCAACAGATTCAAGCAACGGCAGAAGAGGTTACGAGATGTTGTGATCGTCTTTGTTGTCTTTGTTGTTGTCGTCGTCGTCGTCGATTTAGCTTTGTATTTGGTTTCGTGTTTGTGAAGGTTGGCAGTTGCTTGGCCCACAGACGCGCTCTTTATAGACACTCTTGAGTGCACCTTGCAGTGAATATACCGACTGTTGGGCTTCTATTTGTGCGTCACACAATGCGAGTAAAAATGATGAGGGCTACTCACCGTAATTTTAACACACTTTTATTCCAACTTTATTATCATAGCTCATTGCTTACGTTATCCTCGCGTGATATTAACAGCTCTACACTGTGTCGGTTGGCTGGGTAAGGGCGTCTCGCAGTGCTGCCTTGATAAAGAAAGGAAGGGGCGACCACGGCTCTTGCCTGTTTGGTTTGCTCATTTGTTTGTTGTGTTCACACGGATAGTTGCTTATATCAGCACATGAGACGACGCGGCTACCCGGCCTTTTATTAGGACCATGTTCTTTGTACATCTAGAATATGAAAGAAGATATATTTAGCCGGGCTGTATCCGTTATGAAAGCCCAATCTATTTTAGTAATGTGTTTCTATGACTTCCACGGATCGTGAGTATATGGCTATGTGACTTACACCCGCGATTATGTAATCATATGTCAACCCATCCCTTTCATCTACATCACGACGCCATCAGGTCTCTAGATATCATACAACCCCTTGACAAGGCTACCGTACTAGTTTTACTTGATCACAGCTGTCAGTCGGAATACGTTGTGGTTCTCAGGCATTCACTGAATTACGAAAACTAGGCATTAAGGTGCTATTACCCCAGGTTTACAGTGTTTTGATAAGGTAATTTGATCTTCATTTCATTCATCAGGTTCGGGTTGTCCTACTGAGAATTATTGAAAATAAACCGATAGGCAGATGTCTTACGTCAGAGCCCCTTTATTATAACACAAACGCCGCAACATCCAACGTGACCCGTTTGTAGTTTAAAACGCGGCTTTCAACTAGTCTTCTGTGAGAGTGTGTGTGCAGCTTGTACGAAGTAGTTCGTCCCGATCTATGATTGTTTGATTGTAGTATATAAGCAAACTTCAGATATCTACAAACTTACTCTCTGAAACCCAACATTCGCAGTTATTTCGGACTACCAGAATGGAACTCTCGAGCACTGGGGTGCAGTTCTCATTTTGATTGTATTTTATTAATAGGTCACAAATAATCAAAGTTTGCAAGGGTTATATTCGAGCATAAGCCAACAGTGCTCAGTACTATAGCTCTCACTACAAAACTATAAACCATCTCAAACTACAATCGCAATAAAAACAAATCGAACGAACGTAGATCTCATAATTCATCATGAGTTCTCAAAACATTCTCCTCGGACAGGTCGTGTCTCAGAGGGGGAGGGGGGGTAAATTCCGGCCACGACCGCCACAGATCACATCTATGAACTTTGCGAAATTCACAAAAAAATGCGAACTTCTAGGTAGGATATTTTTCTTCTTACGGTGATACGTGCAATTCATGGTCCGAAATTCAGTTAGTTGATTTCGTCCTTTCATCAAGTAAATATATTTTTAATTACCTAGAAATGTGATGAGCTAGACATAAGCTATAGTGAGGCTGTTTTCAAAGATACTATCTAGGTATCCAAACAGGCCATAACGTAGAGGTTCCTTTAGTCATTCAGCTATGAACTTTAATTACAATTACATAAAATGGTGCGTGTTTTTTTCTTACAATCGTCTTCTTACTATGCACCAGTCAGTATCTTTGTTCGAAACACAATAGACTTTTTGTTCACGGCCAAGCCCAACTAACAAAGAAACGAACATCGTAATGCTGAACAATAGTATTGTGTGCAGCGCCATAACGAACATCATAATAAGGTTGTTTTGCATGTTCACAGAACAAGATTGTGGCAGTCCAGGGTGTATAAATAGCCGCAATGAGTTGTCTCTAGATGCAGTTATGTTTAATCTTCACCAAGCAACCAAACACCAGACCATCCAACATCATCACGAATCTGCATCCAGCACTAGCAGAACAAGCCACTACTTAATACGCAAGTGATAGCAACCACTTTTAACATGGCTTTTGCCGGTGCTAATCAGGATGTGATCCTGCAGGCGATGACTTACGATGGTCCCAGTGTTTTCCTCCAGGGTGAAGACAACCTGAGCATGAAGGCCGAGGGTATCGTGATCAGCCCATCGCGCCTCGAACAGGCGTCTGTGGACGTACAAGTCATTGCGACTTTCACTAACTACCACAGCCGCACCGAGGCCGAAATGAACTGCCGCTTCGAATCCTCCATTATGACGCTCGTCGAACATGATGAGAACTCGGGTGAGTACGTCTACCACTTCAAGTCGGACCACCTCTCCAACTTCAACACCATGTATTCCGGTGAGGTCGAGCTGAGTGCAAATGTCACGGTCTGCAACCAGATCCGCTTCACCTCCTTCTACCTGGCCGACGTTACCGTTATCTCCCACGAGGACCAGAGCGACAACAGAGCACGCCAGATTGCCTTTGACCGTGATTTTCTCACCGGTGACCAGGGCCCTGGTCTCTACTCGGGACGTGCCGAGGACTCTTCCTTTTACCGCGACCCCGTTGTGCCCATCCCCGAGATGGGCGACCAAGGCTATGGTGAGTACATTGGTCCTGGTGACGAAACTAACTGGCAGTATCGCACACCGAGTCCTGCTGCGTCTTACATTTCGACGGAGGCTAATACCGAAGTTCGTCTCTCGCTTCTGGGTGATGACAGTGAATACGGCATGATGGATGCCCGTTTGGATGTTCGTGATGCCCGCTCGGGCGGCGGAGACCGTACCGTTTATTCTGACGATTTTGCCAGTGATACGTTCGACGATGCTCCCCGGGACTTTTCCGAGGGCCCCAACAACTTCTTCAACTAAGGAGCTGACAACGACTGATCCCGCCGTAGCTGATTTGCTGTGAGACCCATTTACAGGTTTGTACCGTAGTCCCCATTACTTTCTTGTATTGTCTCGTAAATTCGTAAGTCTAGTCTTCATGCTGTTCCCTTTTAGGATTGTTTGGTCATTCAATCTAGTTTTTATTTGTTCTGTTTCATTTCTATTGATTTCTTGCCATTTAGTACTGCGGATTTGTCTGCGCTCGATGTCATCAGAAATCAAAAGCTAGACAGTTTCAATCGTTTTCAATTCAAGACTAAAATAAAACATACAAAACAAAAACCTAATTATTATCTGTGAAAGCCAAATAAATGTAACGATGAAATTAACTTGAAGATGAATCAAAAACAGCTTAAGTGGTTCTCAAGCAACACAACGTACAACAAAGCCATTCCAATGAATCTCTCTTTTGTTCCACGAACAATCACACAAAGATATACCAAGTGTTCATGTTATTACTCGACGATTCTGTATACCATCGCCTCGGGTGGCATAATGCCTGCCGCATGCTGGTGCTGTCCACCCGGGTTATTCATTTGGTTTGACGGTGTGATCGACTGACCCGACATCCTGTGGCACCCACTTTTCCCGTAAACGGTTTGACAACGTCCAATGGGGTGGTACTATTATTTATGCGATCAACGCCAAGAGTGGAACGCGGGAGGAAAGTATGGGTATTAGTGCCAAATGTGGAACTACAAGTCAACGTCACTCGTTCAAAAAGACGACCGATGCAAAGACATCATGATAAAGCCGGCGGAGGTAGTCTATATAAGATGTAGAGGGCGCGTATACACACTAAGTGAGGATATTCTGTTTCTGTTTTCGTCTGCGCTCTAGCACCAGGTACTTTCCAGGCAAAGGACGAGGCTTAGTTCATCATTGGCATCCCCCATCGCGGCAGCCAGCTTCTTTGCTTTGCGTTGCTCGACAATGTTGGCCTTGTAAGCATCCGAGTGGACTGCGCCGCTGAACTGGCTCTCCTAGCTAATCAATCGTAGCAGTCTTTTTCTGTTTTCGTGTGGTACCGAAACGGGTCATAAGAGGTGCCAACCCATTTCAAGTTCTGTCTTCTCTTGTCGTTAAAATCCCAGATAGGAGTCTTGGTACTGGTGTCCTTCAAGGCGCTCTCCCGCAGCTCTTCCGTGTTATATACGCCAAATGTAGCGTTTGGTTACAGCAGTGATGGACCGCGGCTTGTAATTTCCAAAGCACCGCTGCAGGTTTTGTTGAGGATCGTGAGACTGTGACAAAGCCACGGCGTCGATGTTCTCCGGCGTCATCCTTACCAGGAGGGCATGTTTCTGTTTTAAGTTGGGCCATGGTCGACCCGAATATATCTGATGAGGCTCGGCGGACCGTGTTTTCGAAGCTTCTTTGGTTAATTTAGTCATGCGCTGGCACAGCCGCCTTTTGTATTATTTCTACCACTCAGAGTATCGATGATTGAGTCCAAAACTGCCGGGTAAACGAAAAAAGCAGCCACAAGACCGCATATAAGAAGAGTGTCATTCCTTCCAGGGTGTTGATGTAGCCATTCCATTACCGGGGTGCAAGTCCACAAAGACGCCTGACTAAGTCTCCTCCCTGTGATTTCTCAACTCTAGCTGGACACCCACAAGACGTAGGATCTCTTCCATGGAGCGGTAGTGACTGGTCTTATTAGTTGACTGGGCTCTTCTTTTACGTGCAACGCATTCCTGAACATCAAAGTTGGATGCGAAGTGGAAGTGTTCGTTTTGATCGGAAAATATGGCTGATAGGTTGTTAATCTCAGTGGACGCCGCATAGGTGATGAGCGTGATGTTGAGTGCCTGTAGGTTGAGGTGCTTATATACGCGCTTGCAAACTGAGTTCAGTAGTGACCGCACTTTGACATTTGCTTTGTCTGCGTCTATCCATTCGATTGTAGCCTTTTGTGCCTCCGACAGTCTTCTATTACCTTCTCCGGCGTATCGAAACTCGTGCACACCGCTCACCCTCTCAGAGTATATCTTGATGGCACAGTTGGAGATGAGACCATGGACATTGCCAAAAATTGCGGCTTAGTATGCGGTTGGCGACCGAAGGGATGCGGCGGGCACAACAGATAATAGGCTAAACTCTGAGAACAGGTGCGCCAAATCGCCTCCGTTTTTACAGCTGCCACGATTGCCTTCAAAGTCGACTACGACGAAAAATGTAGAGTCATCATGTTCTTGAGATCTTTGATATCAGTCAACTGCCCACCAAAACATAAGCCAGCGTTCTTGCACTAGGCGTGGAAGCAAGGAGGATGAGAGGCCATCTTGACAGGTATTACATGCTTTGTTCTTGATTCTCTGTGAAAGTATAGTGGTAGTAGGAAACGTTGTTACAAGGACTGTAAGAAGTCAAGAAAAACCGGCATGCAGGGGGGGCTGCCATTATTTACCCTTGAGGAGTTCTTTTTGATTTTGCGCGTAGACTTATAGAGCAGTATAAATGCACGTTGTTTATGATACTACAGGATTCGGAAAATTCCATTGAGTCTACCCAGCGGAAGGACTACAATATGGACGGGTTAATGTGAATTAATAACTTATTCCCCCCACCTATCTCATTTTCTAAGTATGGATTCTCTCTTACAACACTGCGACACAAAGTACCACGCGGACTACATCTTTTATAATAAGCAGCTCGTTTAGCAATGGTACACAATCATTCAAGCAGGCGTTCGACGTCAAGTTTAGTACAGCAAGAGATGATGTCGTTGTAGCCACTGTTATATATGTGTTTCTTCGACCAGCAGATAAAGTTACCATGTAAAAGAGGAGAAAACTAAACCGAAATACTATTTAGGAGTGCAATGTACTGCTGCGTAACCGATCCTGGGTATTTCCACCGTTCCAGATAAACGAGCAACAAGGCTATCTGGCTTTGCAAGGTAAGAGTTTGCATACCGAAAGGGAGCACATCAGCTCCGGTGGAAAGACAAAGTACAGACGCCATACAGAAGCTCAGCAAACTATAGACCAAAGCTGATCTTGCTTGCAGAGCCGCGGGTGCTAGAGACAGCAAGGCGAGTGATGCCTCCATACATTTCACTGCTCTCTGTTGATGCTGTCTGCCAAGGTCACTGCCGAGCTGGACAACCTGAAGGAGTGAGTGCCTGTTGATGAGTTGGATGCACATGTAGTAGTGGCATTTTAGCACCAGTATATGGCCGCTATGCCGTGGCTGTTGTAAAGCACTAGATGAGGGCTGTTCCATAGCCACCCGTATTGTGACTGGCAGGTTCTCGTACCATGACTCGAGCTCGGTCTCGAGCCCCACCTGGTGCATGGCAGTCTGGCCAGGGCTCACTGAAAATGAGTAGAAGTGATCATAGACTCGGTTCAGCAGCCTCGATAGCGAGATCCGCGATAAGAAACACAGCAACACAAGCTCGTCATTGTCTGCATCAACGAGGTCGGGGACGGGCATTGCATCTGCCAGCAGGTGGACGCCACTTCTGTAATTACTGAACTCTAGAAGCGTTTCACTTTAGGTCATGTTAGCTGGAGTATTTTAGTGACTTCGTGTCAACTTGATGCATACCTGTCTCCGATGAAGCAGTGCCAGTATGCTACGATGATGTCGTTGCCAGGTGCAGAGTTCGGCTGTCTACTCCAGTGACTTTAGTAGTTAGCCACCATGACCATAGTAGTTAAGCTGTTTAGTAAATAATGAATCTTTACTGTTTGAAATAGACAATACACTTACGCCTGAATCAAGCTAGTTGCAATCTTCCCTGCCTGATGGATCATCTGGGCACGACGGCCTGGGTTGCCGATGTGCGAAAAATATGAGGCAGCAAGTAGAAATGCGCGACATCGATTAATGGATGGGGGATCGGTGTCTTGGGTCATTAATCTTTCAAGTATCCCAAACGTAGGCTTGAAGAGAGACTTCACAAGATTATTGACATGGTCTCGCGTGGCGCCGTCGTTGACAGACTGTGTAGCCAGCGCACCAAGAATCCAAACCAAGAGGCAAGCTGCGAACTGACAGGCAGTATTTTTGTCAATGGGAGATGACATGTTGTAACGCAAGACGTTAGTTGACCAATCCTGGAACTGATGTCTACTGAAGATTGGACTGGATGGATGAACGTGGATGAAGTATTGGCTTGCTAGAGAGTCGAGAGATACACGAGGCTGCGAAGAAAGTGTGCGCTGGGCAGCTTCGATGGCTGATGAAAGTGCAACGCCGGTTTCCCTTGAACCAGTTGAGATATTACAAATGTATCTCCAGGGCCGTGCAGAGGATGGCCGTACAGGCAGCTGGAAAAACGGGCTCGTCTTTTGCAGTCCAGCTGTCACAGTTGGGTGATACAAGAGAGCATCCGTAGACAAAGGCGATGTCTGGAGCTCGTTGAAGCTTGGAGCTGGTTCACCTAATCCTTGCGGGCGAAGATTCGTACGGGGCGACTTCATTTCCAGTGTGGGGGGGCAATCATCGTCGCGTTCTGTGGTAGTCGCTACTGCAATCGTTTCTGGCACTAACGTAGGAGCAGGCAGACGGATCTGGGGGAATAGCAGCGCTTCACTAGGGTGCGTCTTAGGTGACATGTTTGACAACTGCCTCCTCATGGTCTGCAGCTGTACGGCTGCCGCCGCTTTCCTTGGCTTTCTGACACCAAAATCGAGCCGGCCAGTAAAGTTCGAGCTGTGGCGGCCATAGTGCTGACCCTTTGTGGGTGTGGACTTTGCTCGATTCATCACAGCAGATGCAGTGGGTGGTATCGGGAGAAGAGACCCTCTGGCAGAGGAGGCCGGTGTCGGGGAATAGAGGGTGCCTGAGCCCCAGCGTGTCGGTGCCCAGTCAATATCACCAGAGCCACGCACCCCTCCGCTCTGGTTTCTGGGCAAAGCCTTCTCCACTCGGAGCATGCGTTCCTCTAGACTCTTTATCTCTCTCTGAGCAGCCTGCAGCTCGGCCTGGAGCGCAAAGACAGCTGTTTGGCCGTCGGATGTCGTGTTTTGCCTACACGTTAGTAAGATATGTCTAGGCCACGGCTAGTGTAACATACTGTAGGTTTTGCACACGCGAGTAGACGCATTGTTTCCCTTTGGCTATGCAGGTGGTGCAGGGCTTCTCGTCGCTACATCGTGCCTTGTACCTCTTGCATCGATCACAGGCCTGCAAGTGTAAGCAAAGCTGATCATAGTTGTTACTCCTTTTGCAGAACATGGACATACCTGGAGTGTTCTGTGCTTTCTCTCTAGCAGGTCCATAGGAGTATCTTCGACCTCGGTATAACTTGCCTGGGTGCCTAGGAATCGGGGTGTCTGTCCAAAGTCTTGCTCCCGATCGCCGACTTGCCGCGACGGCGTTGGATTTGTTGGGGCGCTATTTTCATGGCAACCAAGACTCGCTACTTCATCTGGGCCCATTGCTATAGTTTCACGCCGCCGTCTCTTGTCTTGATGTTGGTCTGACATTTTGTTGTTCGATTTTGTACTCAAAATTTCATGAAATTCAAACAACATAGAAAACAGAAGAGCGTCGTACGAGCAGCTTTATACAGAGAGGTTTGGGATGTTATTTTTCTATAAAGTGTTGATTTCCATTCTCCGCAGGAAAACACCACATGCACATGCGTTTAACCCGATACAGACTACGCAGCTCCTTTACAATATGTGCAGTTGCTGGCCCCCTAGTTCGCCTCACTTTTAAGCCCTCAGCAAATAACAACACTTTTACAGGATATCTTTGCGTTTAATGGTGTATTCGATGCTCAGTTGTTTCTGTCGTCGTAAATCGAGGCTGGCATGTGCTATGTGTTGTCATATCCGACTTACGGTTGGATGTAAAAGACGGCAGCCAGTAAGATATGGAAACAATAACCTTGCTTACGGGTTGTTATTCACCCGTCTTTCAAGTGGTGGTATTGCAACACGCCCGAGGAAGGCCATACCATCCTACAACAATTTTAAGAACACTTGGACGTAAGTTATGTGTTCTTATTCTAGCTTCCAAGGAAGAACGAGGCTGGCAGGCAATAGGAGCTTACAAAATGCACCAGTGAATAGAGCACTGTCCAGCCTTAATAGTCGAACCAAGAGTGGTTTGTGCGAAGATTAAGATCGAGATCTCTACCCAGAGGTGAACAACAAATGAAAGACAGCGCGCAAGGAGCAAAAACTCAAAGGAGTCCTAAAGTAAAATATTGGCAGCTCAACGCCTCTTTTCGAGAAGAGCGGCGAAGATGCAATCTATACCTCTAGAGTCTTGAGGAATACTTGTCAATATATAATGATAGACGTCTGTGTCCATATTGGAAGCCAGTGGCTGTCAGAGACGTATTCTTAGACATCAGAAAGCCCTTAGCTAAAGGGAGAGATCATTTTGTCATATCTTAAGTGCGTGCATTGCCACGTCAGTGGTAAGATGTACTGAGGCTCAAGTGATTAGAAAAGCACAAGAACGAGAAGCTTAAACAAGGCGGTCCACTCATAGCCGTCTAAGCCTCATATTAGCGGGGCATCCAGCGGGTTAAGCGTAAATATATAGCAGTAAACACGATGGAAGCAAACATGATGCGCGGAGAAATAGCATTGATCGAGGCGACCGCCTTAGGGTTGGATAGATAAATAGAACCCTTCTGGATCACAAAGGCTTTAGGAGATAAATGAATGTGACCCGCTCCAGTTGGACGTATGCATGTCAGCATTCGGGTCACTCGGTTTAAAGCATAGTGTGGGCAGTACTCCTTTCTAATACGGCGATACGACCCAAGCTATCGCATAACTGCATATATCATGCGCATCTCATGCAGCCATAATGCAACCAAGAGAATCCTATGGCGAATGGGCTTACCCCTGCAGACTCAAAATACCTCTGTGACCCATGCTGGGTCACATCGGCGTGTGTCCCCGGTACTGAGTGTCATGCTTGTGACCCTGTGGGCCTCGAGCCATGCAACCGACACACCACGTCTCTGTGTACACGACGAAAACAACCAAGGAATCAAGTTTGGAGAGCTTCAAGAGCTGCAGAATAGCTGGAGAACTGATCGAGAGCTGCTGCAGACGGGCACGGACCACACTAGTAACCCGTTGGCATGTACGAGCGTGTGTAAAGAGCCGCCATCTGCATCCGCTACAGGAGCCGATGGGAAAGAGGACGTTGATTTTATACAACACCGGCTCGTAAGGCATCTGATCTAGGTCGACTGGAAGGTCAATCTGGTCTATATTACTTCTTTGAGGTTCTAAGCCTCTTTCTCGACCGCTTTGTTGGGCATTGACTGATGGCCCGGGACATCCCTGTCTGAAGCCTCAATCGCCATTGCTGCCGCGCCTCACCGAGCTCACTCGTTGATACCATCTTCTAGCCTCACTCAGCCTTGTCCTTATTCAGTGTCGGTCATCACTGCCTGAGTCGTCTCTTATCATATTTTATATTTCGACGCTGTCATTTGCCACACATACTACCTCGTCTCGCCATGGTCGCCTTTATTGAGGTTAGCGAGGAACAGCTGGCCCAAGCACCGCCCGATGTGAGGGCATATCTTACACAGCTGCGGTCCGAATTCATTGTCAAAGTCAATGCCAATGCAAGATTGACGCCGCCGTCTTCACAGCCCGAGCCTGCCTTTGCTTCTGGGCTCGGGGACAAGGACAAGCACGCAGAGAAGGAGAAGGAGGTGGCAAAGCCAGACACGGTCCCTCCGACTGCGTCTACGGAGCATCACCTCGATGGGCTCAAAGACTCCCTCGACCAGATTCACTCCCTGCTCGTCAATCGCCAACAATCATGGCCGAGGGTAGCAGCCGAGAAAGCGACGGCTGTCGTTGGCACGCTCCATGCTATTCAAGGACAGTCTGCCGCTGTTTCTTCTGCTTCTGCATCCATTCGAGAATCAACACCTACTGGACTTCCTGTGAGATCAAAAACAGACCTCACCAATCTGGGAGATCTGATAGATAGCGAGCCAGCTTTCTTTGCCGCTTCATCACCCTCCTCATCAGACGGAGACACCCCACCAGCCTCACCACCAGCCATTAAGGTTCAGGGTATACACATGCCACCGATGGTAGCGAAAAGCGTCCGCCCAGTAGCGCTGCCCGACTTTACCGGGTCTGACTCGGCCATCCTCGAAGAACTTGTGCAGTTTGGAACCAAGCACTGGCCCGAAAAGAACTTGGGGCAGTTCCGGCCGGGTGAGGCTGTGAGCTGGCCCATGTTTAACGAACTCGTCCAGCACATGGTTCTCTATGATCTCGAGGGCCACAACTATATTCATCGAGCCTCCACACTTTCCATGCACGGCCAGCCTCACAAACTCCGGGGCATCGTGTGGCCGCAGTACATCGGCAGTGAGGACACAGCATCAGGCGGCGAAACCAGCAAACGACACTTTACCATTGCCGTGGTCGATCTGCAAAAACGGTCTTTTACGTCATGGGGAATGGGCAACCACCAGCACAGCGAAGGAAAGGCGGGCTACGAAAACAGCCTCGGCTACAGTCTAGTGGGCTTCAAATTTCAGCTACCCGACTTCTCCGGCGGCATGTCCGCCTTCCGCTGCATCGAGGCCGTGCATGAATACTGCACCGGCTCTTGCAGTCAGGTCACCGACAGCATAGCCGTGCGTCTCGCGTTTCTCAAGAGACTTCTCTTCAAGCTCGTAGAGACAAACAGGACCGGCATTTCTACGCCCAGTGTGACACTTTTATCTCCGCGACGGCCTTCCGTTTCCTCTCACACATCACGGGTCACGCACACCTCGAGCCACAAGCGGCATGCCGAGGACCTTACGGATCAGGCCGACGCCGGCAAGCCCCCCCTCAAGAAAAAAGTTGTGTCGCCGCCAACAGAGCTGCTAGTTCAGGAAATTACCAACGACCGGGCAATGGATCGCATGCGTCAACATCTGCGCAACTGGAAGAACGACGCGCATGACCTTCAGTGGGACAAGCAGGGCAATTGGGCGGAGCAGACAAGCGATATCCTCAACATTGCAGACAGTCTCGATGTCAAGTTATCCGTGACGCGCAAGGTCGTCGCCATGATTTTGAGAACACATGCTCTTCGAATTCTGTATAAACGGGCTCGAGACGAGCAAGACATTGATGACAATGCCGCCGACCCGCAGCTGCCGACGGCTGTCCTAGACAAAGTCTACCCGCAAGTGCGCCAGAACAAAACCGCTGCGGCATCCCGGCGGTGGCTGACGCTGACACGAAAGCTCGAGAAGCTGAGTGACTACCTGCCATTTATCCCGCACGGCACAGGAACGCCCGTGACGTTCCGCGAGTACGAACGGCTGTCTAACGAGAATATCCAGCAGCTGCTGACACACCTCGCCAATGACTCTGTCGGCCGGCGTGTTGCTCGCGCGGGCCGGGCTTTCCGCAACCATGTTTTGTACCGCAGCAACCAGACCTATGTGTGGGAGACTATGTCCAATGACGACCTCCGGAAGCTGTCCAACAACGACCTGCTCAGCATGATCCCCCAAAAGACGAGGCGCCCAGCCAAGCCCAATGAGTTTGACGACAGCGACGACGAGGACTACTACTCATGCCAGCTTGACGATGATGACGAAGACGATGACGAAGACGAGGACGGCCAGATTGAAGAGGTTGTGCGGCAATCCATGCCTGGCGCTGTTGGGCAAACCATGATATTCAACACCGACCTGCTGCAGCCTGCCTCGAGCACGGCCGGGGCATCCGAGGACTGGGATGTGTTATCATCTACAGCGTCGTCGCATGTGTCGCGCAGGTACTCGTCGGCACAGGACGGCAGCAGCACCGCCATTATCATGGCAACGATCAGCACCCACAATCACCACCACCACCACCACCAGCCTTATCACAGTCACATTCACAGTCACAGCCACAGCCACAGCCACAGTCTCGGTTCTTTTCTGGATCTCAACGACGTGACAACGGATCTTGCCATGGATTGGGTCGGCCTCCCACAGACAGATGGCGACTATCTGTCGGACTATCCCGACTATCCCGCCGTTCTCGAGGATCCCACGTTCCAAGAGATCCCGCCGCCGCTTCACCAGCCGCCCATGCCTATCACAATGCTCGACTCCAGCGAAGCCATTACCTTTGCCCTCAAGGGCAACATCCCAGGTCTCGCGCGGCTGTTCTCGGAAGGCCGCGTGTCTCCCATGCACGTAAGCCAGACGCGCGGGTTCACGCTCATGCGCTGGGCACTCTATGGCGGCATGCACAACTACAAGACCGTGCAGTTCCTCATTAGCAAGGGCGCGCCCATCGACGACGAGTCGTATGCCCATGCGTGGGACTTTCAGATGCGCAACAAGTGCAGTACCGACGAAAAGTACGAGCTGCAGTGCATCACCGAGTACAAGAACCGCGACTGGGTCGACGAGCAGGGCTTTCCCGAGATTCACCAGATTGTCTTTAGCACGCTCTCACATCCTTTAGAAGACTATGTGCGTGAGAACCCGTTCAGTGTGCAACTCCGCGACAGTCTGGGGCGCACCGCCATGGACTGGGCCGTCGCACGCAAGCAGCTGCATGACATGCACACCCTGATTCGGTATGGTGCGTCGGTCAATACCATGGATAATGAGGGCCGCACTACTCTGCAACACGCAATTGATAGCCACAGTATCGAAACGTTGCGCGTCGTGCTTGAAGCTGGCGCGGACCCCAACTGCCAAATACCGAGCCGATTCCACCGCAGCAGCGCCGTAACGTCGGCCAGTCTCGCGGGCGACGTTGCGCCCGGCATGGTGGCCCTCTTGATCCAGCACGATGCGCGCATCAATGCGCTCAACCCGGAGGGACAGACGGCCCTGGAGCGGGCGGCCCTGACCGATAACCTCGCGTGTGCTCAGGTGCTGATCGCCAATGGCGCCGACATGGACCACGTCTCCGGCACGGGCATCACTCCAATGCAGGCGGCCGTGAAGCACAACAGTCACGCGGTGCTGAGCTATTTCGTCAGTCTCGCCAGCGAGAACCGCGGCTTCGGACCGGATCATCTGATTGAGTATGTGCTCAAGTACGGCGATGCTACAACGCAGAAGATCTTTATTCCGTACGAGGTCGTCTAGTTTGTGTGTTGGTTTTTACGTCTAAGATATAGTAATACTGAGACTACGTTTTATGTTTTATATTTTATAAGCTGTTTGTTTTGTTTATTTTGTTTTTGAAAAAGAACTCAACAATATCTTGATTTTGAATTTGTATACATCGAGCTTTAAATTATGCAAAATTGGAAGGGCGAAAAGGGACAGAAATCTGATGCAAAATACGGGATAAAGAATGAAGGAAATATGAATGATAAACCACACATAACAATTTTAATTACGGATGAATAAAACAATTACGCAAAGTATCGACAGCGCCATTAGCAACTGATAAGGAGCCAAGACAGATAGCGATAAGGCCAAGTGCTGCTTCTCTTCTCTTCTTTTACCTTTGTCTCTTTCTTTCTTTTTCATCTTCCCCTTTCTGGAAGAATCCTCCCAATGGACGACCTGACACGGAAGAAACGCCGCTATGTCCGCATCTCGAACCGGGCCGAGCGGTCCTGCGACACGTGCCGACGGCGCAAGCTTAAGTGTGTGCGCGACAAAGACCAGACGCAGTGTGTGCTGTGCGTCTTCCACCAGCGCGCGTGCACATATGACGAGCCACGGGGACGGCAGGGAAAAGCTCACAGCCGGCCTGGGATAGCAAATACCACACAGACAGACTCTCCCACGCAGCACTCGGACTCAACCACGGCTGGCTCCCAGCTCCACCTTGCCGCCTCGCCCACGTCGCATGACGACCTTGACACTCGGCTGCGGCTGACACTCGGCCTGCACCCGACATCGCACTTCAAGTACATCGGCCCCGGCTCACTACACGAAGACATGCTGCTGGACTTTATCGACCCGTCATTCCGCTACCACAATGTCGCCGACGAGTCTAAAAAGTTCTGCCGCCTCGCCGAGGGCATGACGTTTCTGGGCCGGTCCGACGCCTCGACACTCTACAGCAGCGATGACAAGGACGACACTGAGGCTGTCGAGAAACTGGTGCGACCACACGGGCCCGCGCTGGTCGACCTTTTCTTCCGCATTGTGCACCCGAGCTACCCTATCATTCACAAGGCGCTGTTCCTCGAAAAGTACAACCGGCCGAACGGATACCAAGGCTTCACGGCGCCACTGCTGGGGGCGGTGTATCTGCTGGCACTCGACTGGTGGGAGTACGACCAGGAGATGGGCGAGTCTGCCAGGCGGGGCAAGACAGCAGCAAACACGACTAAGACGACAAAGGTGGCCAAGCCCGACAGTGACGCACTGGCTAAGCTGGCATCGCGCTCGCTTGCGACTGTCGTACACCGTCCCAAGATCTCCACTGTGCAGGGCTGTTTATTGCTTTTACAGAGGGCAGGGGGCAGTCCGCAAGGAAGCATTGACGGCGAAAGCCAGCGATCACGGAATGCCAGCACAGACTGCTGGGTGCTCACGAGCCAGCTGGTGGCCGTCGCTGAAGAGCTCGGCCTGCACGTGGACTGCTCTAAGTGGAACGTGCCAGCATGGGAAAGGGGGATCCGGCGGCGGCTCGCATGGGCTGTCTACATGCAGGACAAATGGAGCTCGCTCATCTATGGCCGGCCGTCGCATGTGCAGTCCTCGCAGTGGCGCATCCCGCCTTTGACAACCGACGACTTTATCGAGAACGACGGCGACACCGAGAAAGAAGACGACAAGGGCCAGCTGCTATTTATCCACCTCGCGCTCCTCACACAAGTCATGGCCGAAGCCCTGGCCATCTTTTACAGCCACGACCCGGACCAGTACCGCGCCTTTAGCGAGGCCGACGGGATGCAGACCGTCGAGCTCGTGAAACCCATCGCTCTCAAACTGCGCGCCTGGGCCACGGCTCTGCCGGCGAGCCTTCGCATGGAGGCTGTGCGCCCACGTAAGCTTTGCTCCAACGGGTATCTCCACCTGTCCTACTTTGTCACCGAAATCATGGTCTACCGCTGTATTGTGCGGAGTCTCGCGCGGCCACAGGTCGCGTCGGCAGAACTGCTGATGCTGTGCCGCGATGCCGCCAAGGCCCGACTGCTGCATGTGATGCGATTTGTTGAGGCGCTGCGGCCCGAGCACCTGCAGTCGTTCTGGTGGTTTGCGTCCCCAAAGTCGCTCGCCTACATTCGCACGTACGTGTCGATACTGTGGGCGACGAGCCAGGGCGAGCAGGAAGCGGACTATTACCGACAGAAGATGGACGAGTTCCGCTGGAGTCTGCGCGTGCGAGCACGAGGTGTCAACTTTGTGACGGCCGCGCTGCGGGATATGGGCGAGTCCCTCGCGGACATTGACATGAGCCGGCCGCCGTTTGAGCAGATGGCCGACATCAGGACACAGCGACAGCGTGGACACACAGGAGAGACAGGGCAGACAGACGGATCTACACCCGCTACGACTACGTCAACACTAACACAGTCACCGGATGATATAGGATTTACAGATGGCAGGGTCGTGGACTACATGGACGACATGGTGTTCCAGACAACGCCTGAGTTCCTCAACGACTTTGGCGTCTCGGCATCCGAGGCCTTTTTTGCCGACATCAACAGTTTACACTTTGGCTCGTCCTTGTAATTTATCATCGATTAATAGCATAGAGTTAGATGCGGTTCACGCCGCGCTCAAACGCACTGGCAATGTCAAACAGGAGCCCGTCCATTCCCCGTGCACACACAAAACACACACTAAACGGCATCTTCGCCTCACCGGCAGAGGCACCATCCACATACCCAGCCACGACACTGATTGCACACAGGTCGAGTACGTTGCCAAAGTGCGTAAAAACACCCAGCTGTGCATTCATGGCGATTGGATCGGCTTGCATCGCCTCAATGGTCGGGTGGAGCGGCACTGTCGGTACGACCAGTACATCGATGCCACCGCTCTCTTTGGAAAACAGGTTGGCCACTTCACGTGTGGCCTCGGCCTGTGCTATCTTGTCAGAGAACACGTCCCATGGTTTGCTGTCCCTGTCCAGCACTTTCTGGAAGAGAGTGCGTGTCGTCGGATGGAACCGGGCAATGTTGTCGCGCACAAACTCATAGCCTATGCAGGCGATGCGCTCGTTAACAAGCGTGCCGTTGTACAGAAGGTCGGTGGCCTTTTTAAACGGTGCATACGACTTGCTGTCCAGGGTCGTAATGCTGCCTCCGACTTGTGAAATAACCTCAAGGGCTGCGGCAAAGGCTGTCTTGTACTGTGTCGAGAGAGACGCTGCCTCGATCTCGGATGCTGGAGCAAGAGCACACGTGAAGCCAGCCTGGGAAAGACCGCGATAGTCTGCTAATGCCAGGGGAAGTGACGCTGGATCAGCTGCAAACGCATCTTCTGCATCGTGCTCATCAACGATGTACCAAATACGACGTGCATCCTCAACACTCTGAGCCAGAATAGCGGCTGTGTCGAGAGTGCGACAGCATGGGACCACGCCACGGTACGACATGGTACCCTTGGTCGGCTTGAAGCCAACGATGCCGTTGAAGGCTGCTGGGGCGCGTACACTGCCGGCAGTATCGGTGGCCAGGGAAAATGTTACGAGCTTCGCACCGACCACAACAGCGGAACCCGTAGACGACCCTCCTGCACAGTATCTACCGACCGGGCCGTGCGAGCTACTAGACGTGCCGTACGGGCTTCGGCAGCCGCTCAGGCCTGTTGCCAGCTGGTCCATATTGGTCTTACCAAAGAGCAAACCGCCCGCATTGAGAATTGCGGTGACCGAAGGGGCTGTCTTCGTCGGTGAGTAGGCAAAGTCGGGGCAGGCAGCCGTGGTGGGCAAGCCGGCGACGTCGAAGCTATCCTTGACGGCAAACGGCACGCCATAAAGTGTAGGCAGGGTGTCGTTGGACGCATACTTGGTCTCGAGAGCACGGGCATCAGCGAGCACATCGTGACGCGGCCGTAACAGAATCCACGCGTGTGGGTTGACCTTTTCATACGCCTCGATGCGGCTGTAGACGGAGTTGACCACATCGATGGGCGACAGACCTGTCTTGTAGCAGGCTGCAAGGGTCTTCAAGTCTACATCTCCGTTCCATGCTGCCGCAGACGAAACTGATCGTTGCCGTGCATGCTCAACGAGAGGGCTGCTCGTTGATGCAAACCCAAACAGCCCGTCAAACGACACGTACATGTCGACAGTCGTCTTGCCGAAGCCCTTGTCGAAGCCAGACGTGCAGTCCTCCAGGATACAGCATTGAAATCCGCGGTCGCTGGCCTCACATGCCGTCGATGCTACACAACACTCTGTAGTGACGCCGCAGAACAGCAGGTGTGTAATGCCGCGTGCCATTAGTTTGCGGTGCAGCGACGTGGCCCAGAACCCACCCTTGCCGGGCTTGTCAACAACTACCTCGTCAGGCAGCGGCTTGAGCTCGTCCACAATGTCATGGCCGTTTTCGCCACGCACAAGTAGCCTGCCCATGGGGCCAGCATCGCCGATTGTGGCGGTGTGCTGCTTTTGCGTCGTCAGCCTTCCATCGGGCTGCGTGACTTGCTTTGCCGGTGCATGGAGCTGACGGTCACGCTTGGCGGCGGAAAGGTCCGAGAGACTTGGTTGGTGTCCCTCACGCGTGTGTATAACGTGCAGCCCCAGAGTGCGTGCGGCAGCTAGGACAGGCTTTGTGCGCGCAATGACGGACCGGACACGGGCAAACACCTCCGGATCGCCGCATTGAATAGCACCGAAGCCGCCGGGATCGAGAAAGTCACGCTGCATGTCGATCAACACTAATGCCGTGCGCTCGGGCACAAATTCAAAGGCATACGGCCGGGCGTCGGGCAGTGTGACAGATGCCATTTTGCCAGACGTTGAAGAAGAGATTATGGCGTCGATTGGCTAGATGCGTCTTGTGATAATTATAGATCAACAACGTTCATCATCTTTTCTTAGGAAGGCAGCTACCCAATCCGGATATAGATGCAATAATGAATAAAATAATGGCTTTGAAATAGTGTGGTGAGTGAATGCAAGCACGGTCCGATGAAGCGAGGGTAGTGGGATTAGGCGATCTTATCGATAGGGATGATCCGCCGGAACTTGACACATGTTTTGCGTGGAGGTCACATCAGCGTCAGTTATCGCATCCAATCACTTACACAGGTTATCTAATCACCCATGGTATCAACCACCTCACTAGTACACCACCTCCTACAGGATATCTTGGACTCTAGTATCAACAGTCTTTTATCAAAATACACCTGGCTATCCCGGTTACCCCGACGGCTGGGTCTGGGGAATCTGGTGCGTACATGGCAAGCTTGGCCTGATAACAGTCTAAAAGACTTTCTTTGCTCAGCTTCAGATTGTCTATCTACACTATCTTGAACTACCAGCTCGCCCAACATCCGCCGGAACTCTGCACGTTAAGTCTCTCGCCGACGGCAATTGGTATCCTGTCGACGTTGGATGTCATTATGATTGATTCTGTTTGCAATCTTATCACAGGCTGGTATCAAGATCATCATGATTGCTGATGGTGGCATCACCAAGTGCATCCGATGATACTCTTTGTCTAGGATCTCAACATCTTTGCGTTCTGCGCGTAGATATATGATACATATACATCCACCTGTATCGTCTTCCGTGAATCAAATATAAATAAATAATCAAGCTCGTGTAATTATATAGACCCGGGCAAGCCCACCTCCACGAGCGATTCCACACTACCAGCTACCTGTTTCTGCTATACACAACTATGGAGACTCTCCGGCGCCGTGTTCACGCCATCAAGGATGACCTCCAGTCTAAGCGGCGTATCGACGGCTGGGTCCTGGAACGGCAGACAGTCACCTTTTCTGACGACACGACATGGAGCAACCGTGATTCGGATATTACACCCCTCGAGCGGCGCACGTGGAGCGCTTGGACTATCGTCGGCTACTGGTTCAGCGATGTGCTATGTGCCCAAAGCTGGGCCGCCGCGTCTGCCATCATCGCTGTCGGTCTGACCTGGCGCGAGGCCACCTACTGCCTGGTGTTGGGCACGTTTATCCTGGCGCTGCCGCTGTGCCTCAACGGTGCTGCCGGTGCCGAGTTGCACGTGCCCTTCCCCGTTGTTGCGCGGTCCAGCTTTGGTTTTCTGTTTAGTCGCTTCGCCGTGGTCATCCGTATGGTGACAGCTCTCTTCTGGCACGCAATCCAGACATACTCGGGCTCTACGGCTATGACACAGGTTATCCGCGCTGTGTGGCCGTCGTACCTCGACATCCCTAACCGTCTTCCCGCATCCGCCGGCATAACATCACAGCAGCTCATCTCGCACGTGCTGTTCTGGTCTGTGCAGTTCCCCATCCTGCTGATTCCACCGCACAAGCTGCGCTGGTTTTTTGTCGCCAAGGCTGTCATTGTCCTTGCCGCAGCGGCTGGAACGATCATCGGCATGGCCCACATGGCCGGCGGCTCTGGTGAGATCTGGAACCAGCAGCCCACTGTGCACGGTTCAACACGCGCGTGGCTCATCTTGTCCTCTATGAGTTCACTCACCGGCGGCTGGGCAACGATGGCGACGAACGTCGCGGACTTTACGCGGTACCTCAAGAAGCCCAATGCCATCTACTGGCAGATTCTGCTGGTGCCGTTTGTCTGCACGCTCATGGGCATGTTTGGCATCATCGGCACATCGTGTGCCAAGGTGGTGTATGGCGAGTACATCTGGGATCCTCTCGATCTCGCGAGTCGCTGGGACGGACCCAAAGGGCGTGCCGCCGCGTTCTTTGTCGGCATCGCGTGGTGCATTGCGCAGATCGGCACCAACCTGTCGGCCAACGTCATCTCGTGCTCCAACGACATGACGAACCTGTTCCCCAAGTACATCAACCTGCGCCGCGGCGCAATTATCACGACCGTGGTTGCCGGCTGGATCATGGTGCCTTGGAAGATTGTCAACTCGGCGCAGTCGCTGCTCAATTTTATGGGCGCACTCGGCATTTTCTTAGCACCGATTGCCGCCATCTTGGGCTGCGACTACTGGCTTGTGAAGAAGAAGCACATTGACGTGCCCGCCCTATACCGTCGCCATGCACGGTACAACTACGGCACAAAATGGAGCACCAACTGGCGCGCTGCTGTTGCGCTGCTAGTCGGTTTCGTCCCGAATCTTCCAGGCCTTGCTGCGGCCGTGAATAAGAATGTCAAGATTGGCGGAGCCGAGTACCTCTACGATATATTTTACCTCTACGGCTTCACGGCGGCATTTGGTCTCTACTACGTTCTCAACTGGGTGTGGCCGGACGTGGGGACGCTGATTCCCGTGTCGATCCACGAAGACACTGTGGTCATTAATGGCGAGGAGAAAGTCAACGACGGCGTGCACGACCCCTACACTGGCATCGGCTCAGAGGATAAAGTGTAGGACTGTAGGCAAATAGTATTGTTATCTAGTTGGATTTAAATGCAAACGGACAATCGTGTAAGCTCCGAGCCGTGCCCAGCAAAGATGCCAAGCAGACATAACCACACTCGGGCTTCAGTTCGGTGAGATTGTAAGAGCGTGAGATATTATGAGAATGTAGAATAAGATTTGCCTCGTCGCTTTCCCGTTGATCTTCCTAAGACACGTCACTGGTGGGTATTCGGTGACTTTTGTATGGCTGTGACGTATTGGTAATACGGAGAGATAAGTAGTAGAGTAAGCTGTAGAATGTAAACAGTCATCAAACAGCGAGTAAGTAATAAGAATCAGCACAAAATGACATTAATATAGGGGTGAGATGATATCGTATTGTGTGTGTTGTACACTGACAGTCTTGACTAGTAATGAGCTTATCTTTCTAGTCGTCCCAAGTCTATCCGCCTTCTATCAATATTAAATGAAAAACAATAAAAACAAAAGAAATTAATGCCAGGAGATTTGACAAAATAAAAGCGCAATAGGGCTCGTGAACATGAGTATTAGTTGCGCAGTAGTAAACAAAGTTGTGTGGGAATAATGAGAAATTGAGTGCATCGCTGAGCGCATAGTGACCAGTTTTAAAACCCAAAACTTAAGCAGCACCGCCTAGGTTCTTCATGACCTCGGGGTTGAGCCGCTTCCAGCTGCTGAGCAAGCTGATGGCAAAGGCAGAGCCGACACCAGCAATGGCAATAGCAAAGGCCACCTTGAGACCCTTCATGTAGGCCTCGAGGACACCGTGCAACACATCATCGCCAAATGTGCTCCACAGCTCTGTCGCACCAGTCGCCAAAACCAGGGCCGGATTGACTGTCGGTGCGGTCTTGGGCAGAACTGTAAGCATGTGGTTCACGAACGCGGACTGAGCAGCCGACAACATAAAGGCACCGCCAATAGTCTGGAAGAACATGATAATGGCGGTGGTGGTAGCAAGGTCGTCGGGCTTCGCGTTGGCCTGGCCGTGGATCATAGGGATCTGGAAGACAAAGCCGTAGCCGAGACCAGCCAGAATCTGGTAGCCAATCCACTTGCCGGTGCCGGTGCCGATGTCCAGTGTGTAGAGCAGGCCGGTGCCGATGGCGGCAAGGGCCGTCATGGGTGGCAGGAAAGGAGTGGCGATACTGGTCTTGGAGATGATGCCGCCCGAGAGCACGGTGGCGATGGTGACCGAGATAATGAGCGGCAGGTTGCGGACACCAGACTGCGTCGGGCTGACATTGTCGATGCTCTGGAAGTAAATGGGCAGGTAGTAGATGATGGTGAAGTAGGAGCTGGCAAAGAAAAAGGCAAACAGTGAGTTCACCCAGACGGTGCGGTTGACAATCAGGCGCGGCGCGATCATGGCGCGCTCGCTGTTGTACCACTCCCAGACGGCGAACGTCATAGAGATGACAACGAAGCCGACGAGCAGGCCAATGACTTTGCTGGACTTCCAAGGGTCAGTCTGGCCGCCGTACTGCAGAGCCAGGACGTACGAGATGACAGCAGCCATGATCAGAGCGGTGCCGACGGGGTCCATCTGCAGCAGCTTCTCCTTCAGTGTAGCCTGGACGGGCTTCGCGCGGCTGGGGGTCTTGAAGAAAAGCAGAATGATCAGGCCGGAGACACCGCCGATGGGCAGGTTGATGTAGAAGCACCATCGCCACGACACCTTGTCAGTGAAAGCACCACCAATCAGAGGGCCGATGACGGACGCGATACCGTAGGCAGCGCCGATTACACCGGTGAACATGGGGCGCTGCTTGGGCTCGGCCGTGACTGCAATAATCGTGTACGAGCCGGAACCGATACCAGCAGCGCCGATACCAGCAATAGCACGGCCAACAATGAGAGTAGATGAGTTGGGCGCGACACCGCAGATCAGACTGCCAATTTCAAAAATGGCAATGGATGCGAGGTAGGAGTATTTGAGCGAAAAGTATTTGTAGGCCTTGCCCCAGGTGGACTGGAAGCCACCAACGGTCAGGAAGAAGGCGGAGCCGTACCATGCGACGTCGCCGAGGCCGTGGAACTGGTCTGTGATCTTGGGGATTGCAGTAGCAACGATGGTCTGGCATGTTAGCACTGGGTGTGATCTGTTTTCCGAACGGATTGGGTATATGGAAGACTTACAAAATCGAGGGACATGAGGAAGATACTGAGGCATAGCGCGACGACAATGGCAGTCAGCTTTGCGCCCTTGGGGTACTCGCCCTCCTCGTCCTCGTCGGCGTTGGGTGCAGTGTTCTCCTGCTGCTCTGGGGCAATGGTGCCCTTCTCCTCGTCGGTGTCGGCATTGTTGTTCTTTTCGAGATCGGTCGAGATGTATGAGACCTGCGAAGACGCAAGCACCTCACGGCCAGGCCCGGGGGCCAGGTTATCGGGGGAAGACATTATATATTGTCTGATGATCAGACCTTGATGTTGTCGTTGAAGATGATGCTGTTTTCTTAGTATGTCGAAATTTCTGATAGCATATCAAGCTTCAGAAATAGAGGATTGAATACAAAAAAACGAAGATGAACGACGAACGCGATAAAAGATCAAGAGGTCAAGGGGGCTTGATATATATATAAGGAGGATGGGCAAGCCACCGACAACAAACTGCATTAATGTGCGAGCAGTAATACAAGAATCGGCATACCATAAAAACACGAAAATACAAATTTACGATACAAAAATTAAGTACAAAAAATACATACGGCCTATACAATGATAAGCATGAAAACTGGCCCCGGTATCACCGTGCGCGTCAGCCCCGGAGAGTATGCTATGGGCCCGGAGAGTATGTAAGTCGGAGACTTACTGCGTTGGGCCATCCCTTTTATTATTATTATTATTAATCTCCTACCACCGTGTATGGCTACGCTGCGTGGCCAGGCCGTACGCAGGCCGTACGGAGCACGCAGAAGAGTCAAATGTGGGCGTCAAGGCAGCTAAAGGTCTTAACGGCTTAATCCCGACAGGGGAGCGGGAACTTGTCTTGGGTCTCTCTAGTATTTTCAGTGGGCACATTCGGCGTGAGCTGATAAAACAATAAATAGTAAGAATACTAAAATGAGTGTCCAGCTTCCCAGACTAACGGGTAGTTAGCGTCAGCTCGAGGCCCGGACGTGAAAAACACGAGTGATTGGGTGCACAGCATTCACGCAGCACACAGTGACTGTCCGGGCAGTACTTTCTTCATAAAATATTTTTGAAAAGCCCGAAAGAAAAGGGTGAGAGTCGGCTCGATTAGAAAGCAAGAGTATATACCGATGAAGCTAGCGAGCAAATCAAAGGGACGTCCCTTTCGTCTGTACTCGTTTCTTTGTTGGCGAGAAGAATAAGAGGGTCAGATTAATAATATGAATCATCGATGTGAGAAAGAGATAGGCGAGACAGGGAAAAGAAGAAGAGGAAGTGGGCGAATAAAACGAAGGGGGTGAGAAGAGGATCAATAGGAAACAGTGGTGATGCAATGAGAGAATCATCGAGAATGTTCTGCGCCAAGCGAATATTGAATATAAGCAAAAAGCAGGCAGCGGTCTAGACTATCACTATGGCTCATCTTGCATCACGGAGACGGCCAAACAAGGCCGACAAACAGTGTTTGATTACCATGCCAGCGGATAGAATGCCGTAAGCAAGAGACATTTAAATGTGAATAAAGACAAAAGGGGTGTTTTAGAATTGGTGCACGAGGATATTTATTTATTACATAGATCTATTCAAAAGTCTATAACAGACGCGTTTGTCGTTTTTTCGGTGACTTTACTGATCGGGCTTCCGCCAGTTCGGCGGAGATACATGAGTAGCATCGGAGGTTTGGTACAGCTAAATATGATCTCGGTAGATATGATGTAGATGAAAATGAAACAACAAAGATGAAGCTAAGCAAAAGAAGAACAGACTACAGATTGCTGCCTCTGGGATGAGGCAAGCGAGAGAGAGGGAGAGATACGTCGTGCCCCTAACGTGTTTATTACGCCGAAACACGCTGCAGACGAGTCGGAGACTTTATAAGCACGGCCGCCATCCACACGCATTAGCGGTAAGGAGATAGTAAGCCAGTACATGAGCAACAGCACAAAAGACACCAAAAAGAGCATCAGCCTCAGGGATTCCTGCCCGTTCAGTTGTCTCTGGATTGTGTATGTCTTTCTGGTATTGGTTAGGCGTTCCAGCATGACGGAACGGACCCGCAAAGAAGATAATGATTTTATACAAAAACCAATACACAAAACAAAAGGACAAGAGGGTACAAGAAACGCCACCGAATCCTGGAGATAAGGATGAGATCAGTCTCTAAAGCCTGTGTACATACAGCGCTATCTTTTAATAAAAAGCCACGAGGAAATATGGTAGAAAAAACTAATGAAACAGAGTGTGGAAATTCAATAACGTTAAAAGAAAACCACTGCTGGCGTCACAGTTGGGCCACTAGCCTCGGGGACTATTATCAGTCTTATTAAGTACCAAGCACGAGTAGGCCGCTGCATCAGCAAAGTAGATGGCATCAGCGCTCGAAACTCTGCCGCTCTCACTCTGACACTTGCTGTCATCATCCAGCGTGTTTGTCCGATTCTGTTCAATGCGGCTAATAATTGCCATCATGTGTCGTCCATTTTGCATGCGGTCAAGACAATGCACATCGTTCTCGGTGTCGTGCGCAACCCCGAGACCGATTTCTGCTGGGACCATCCAGCTCAACCTTGCGTCAAATGCCGTCCTCGATGCCGTTATCAACGACGTACATGTGGTGTCGACTCCGCGGCAGTCAATATAATGCAAACAACTGTTCTGGAGTAGATTCGATCCGACGAAGCCGTGTTATAGTATATCGTCGTTCACAACTCAATAACAATGCTGTGGACGCTGCAGCTAGTTGTGTTTTGTGTATAGTTTACTCTCTACGCCTTTCCATATGACGTGAGGACTTGGTCAACGTCGAGGCTCTCGCTAATTTCCGAACCAGGTATAGTGAAACTAAGCAATGAGTAATTGTTTCCATATTAAGTATCCGGCTGTCACTGCGACGTACGAGGCACAGACTATATCAAGCATGACTCCCACGCGTCTTGGCCCGCTGTTCACGTGTCATCGTGTCATCCTCGTTGTGCCATTGTGTCATTCTGGCTGGTTCGTTGGCTGGTCTCACATCTCACACAGCAGAGCCCAAACGCCGGCAGAGAGTACTGAGATGGCCTTGGATGGCTTTGATAGACTACCGCTCTTACCAGCATGACACGAGCCATATCCCCCTTCAACACTGGCGCGTGTCATCATATCACACATCGCCAAGAAGACAACCCGACGTCCATGTGAGAGCCAAGCCATTAACGAAAAAGAGTTTGTGCTGCGAAGAAAGGCTCCGAATGCAAGGAAAACCACATGGTCCGTGGACATAACGGCTTAACGACCGGAGTATTGCTTTTACTAGTTGCTCCTATATACTTTTACTATATTTTCGCACCATGCAAATGGTAAAAGAATACGAGAGACGAAATGTAAATACTGGATGCTGCCTGTCGACCGGAGTTTAGTGACATAGTGTGCATTGAATGTTTACATGCAATAATCACTACAAGCACAGTTTCCTATTATGGCCAAATGGTGATATCTCCGTAATGTCCATGAAAGCTGTCCACCATGCATGAACAGGACGTCAACAAAGACATTTGCTGCCAAAATTGTTAATCTGAAACAAGTTTAATCAAAATTCAACAAAGAAGATCAACAGACAATAAAAATGAACTGTAACGTAAGTAAAATAAATTGCAAAATAAAATACTCAGAATGCAATCAGTAGTAACTGTTTACAGAAGAAGACGAGATAAATCTAGGAAAAAGAAATTAATTTTGTAATATCAATATCAGAATACAAAGCGCAGTCACAATTCAAATTAAAACGCTAAAAGTCATAACTTAGCAGTAAAAAATGAGTTAGAAATATGTTGTAAAAGAAGTCAACAGTAAAGGATATGATTAAGAATATGTGAATGATATAGTCAAAACGCTGAAAACCAACATGAGAAAAGACACCTGCCAGGATGCTGACAAAAGAAATCTACTGCAAGATAGGAATCGGCGGAAGAGCCTTGTCAACACTGCTGGCAGGGAGTGGCTTGTGACGAATGGCCCTCTCCTGCGGCGGCTCGTTGTAAAAGTGGTCATAGAGACACTTCCGAAAGCTGTTGGTGCAGAAGCTGTCGAAGAACTCGTACCGATAGAGAGCTGGTGCTTCGGCAGTAGGTATGGCCAGGCCTTGCTGCTGCTTGATCTTGAGGCAGATTGTGACGTGGTTTGTAAGAATGCGTTGATTCAAGGAGGATGCATCGGTAGAAGTCCCCAAGAGGGCAGCAGCCTGGTTGATAATACTGGATAGTGACAGGACAGGGACTGTGCTGGACGGGCAGCTCGTTGTGAGATTTTCAACAATAAACGGCGCGCAGTTGAACTGCTCGTCGTCCACCCAGTCGACGTGGACCTTGGTCAGCGTGCCATCCACATTGATGCGCAGCGAGGATGGTGTCGGGTGATCGCCATCCCTGACCTGGTCCGGCCCAAAGGTGTACTGGCCCCGCGATGCAGCAGCCCATGACGGCAAGACGTCCAGCGTCGACCGCGGACACACGATTGTGGGACGAGAAGCCTCTGACATAGCAAGGGTCACTTTGGAAATATCCTCATTGTTGGTAAAAGCGGCGCGGAAGAAACGGCTGCCTTTGTCGGTGCGTGACGCCTGGAGCTGGACGCCGAGGTGGCCGCTGATGGCATAGCGCAGGCTGCCCAGTGCTGTCTGGAGTGATTGCACAAGGCCGTTGGGCTCGACAAGACGCCGGGTCTGATCGGGGCCCAAGCAGGCTGGGAACGGGTCGCGACGAAGCTTGGCATAGTACTCTGATTCCAGTCGCTTGAAATGCATGGTCTGGTTTTCGATGCAGTTGCAGTCGCAGTCACACTTGTATTGACAGCCACAGGTGCCCCTCGAGCACGCGTCAAGCTCGGCTCCGGCACACGGGCATGTCGACCGTCGTGGTGTTGGTGCCAGGGCCACATTAGTCGTTTGCCGGCGCGGAAGGCTTTTCCGACGAATCTTATGTGTCGTGTTCGTCGATGTGGGAGAGACCGTGGACTGGGTAGGGGCTGGCGATGCTGTGGTTGTAGGAGGAAGTGATGCAGCCTGAATACTAGGTGCAAGTGAGTCTAGGTGTGTCAGAAGATGGGATGCGCAGATAGACTGGTCGTCTGCGCGGATGGCCTGCTCAGCAGCGCAAACACGACACGAGAGATGGTGCTCACGATGGGAAGAGTGGCTGCCGACGAGAGACTCGAGGAGGCGGATGCCAATGCTGCGCATACGTGAACGGAGGCCCATTGTAGGAGATGAAATACGTACCAGGAGAACAATGGTTCCTAAGGGCCACAACAAGTGCTGGCAATCGAACAATGTGCGTCGAGGAAGCAAGCAGTCGATGCTGTGGTATTCAGGCTGGCTCTATGAATCAAATAGCAAAGGGATACATCTAAGCCCAACGTCAGGATATCAGTTATCTTATATAGATAAAAGCTGTTCACATTATTCTACAGAACAACAGACACCACTTTGAAACAAAGAGGTCGAGCCGGCGGCATACATCATCTTTGTTTACTTGAAATGGGTGTGAACACCCCTATTTCGAATACAACAAAGGAGCTCACGGCTGTGAATCAAGTCTACTACTTGTGAAGCCTTGCGCGCTTAGTCCATCATTGCAAAACCCACGTTGCGGTGTCTCGACGTCTTTGAAACGCCGGCGTTGGTCCTCGTACTCATTTATTCACGAAACAATAACCTCACAAGCCGTCACCCAAATAGCTGCCAATAACTGAAAGAATGCATTGAATGTCGTCCACCGTTATGTTCCGAGGGATGCCGTTACCAAAGCTCGAGCTAGAGTTAGAGCACCACCGCATTTGCGCCATTGTCTACTCAATAAAAACATGTTATGGAGTGTCCATACTGCAAAGACCACTGACCGCTGATCGCTTATAACTCCTCCACCTCCATATCGTCGGCTGGCGCGGCGTCCTCGCCGTCTGTTGCCGCCGCCGCCTCTTTCCGCGGCACCGTCGTCTCCTTGTCAATCATCTGCCGCGATACCGCTACGATGTTGTCTGCGATCAGCTGCTGGCCAACATCCTCCAGGTGCTTCTTCGGGTCCTGCTTGCCCACGTAGCGCGTCTTCAGCTGGTCCTTGCTCAGCTCAGTCTCCTCCTTGACGCGCTTCTCGTAGCCCTCGGCGAGGCCTACCAGCTTCTGCAGCTGGCCCTTGTTGTGCTCGCCTGCCACTCTAAAGTCCTCCATCTGCAGTGCCTCCGTCCACGGCTGCTTGTGCAGGTTCATCAGCATGTTCTCCTCCAGCGCCGTCTTGCGGTACTGGATGCCGATCGAGTAGTAGTGCCGGTTCAGGCCGTGGATCAGCGCCTGAATGGATGGCTTGTTGAGGTGGCCCAAGTTGCTTGTGCTCTGCCGGGGTTCTTGGCCAAGCAGCAGCGATTGCGGCGAGATAGACCGGAACGCATCAATGACGACCTTGCCCTTGACCGACTGGATGGGGTCGATCACGACAGCCACCGATCGCGGTGTCAGCTGCTCAAACGACTGTTGCGTGTGGATATCAACGGACGACAGCCAGCAGCCGAAGCCAGGGTGCGAGTGGTACCAGCCCACCACCGACTCGGGCCGCCCTGTCTGGCGCAGCATCTCCATCATCTTGGTCTGGAACACGGGGTCCACGGCCTCGACACTCACGCCCGTACCGCTCTGCGGCATCGCGAACACGTCCACCACGCGCACTGTGAAGTCGTCCACAAACTCGCCCAGCATCAGACCCATGACCTCCATGGGCACACCGGCACGGCCGTGGCGCAGCATCTTGAGCAGGGCCAGCGACGAGATGTAGACAGTCTCGGAGTTGTCGATCAGGTTGGCTTGGTCCTGGGCAGTTAGTACGGCTTGTGTGTGCAAAAGCTCCATTGTAAGCTATCCGGGCTCATCTCAAGTCGTCGTCACTCACAGTGCTGGCCTGGCCGCCGAGGCCGGATCCGAGAAGTGACCGGAAGCGGTCCATTGTGAAGGCAGAAGAGGTAGGGAGGGAGGGGTGTCGAGTGCGAAGAAGAAGTCGTTGATCGTGAAGTCGTGATGAACGTATGCAATGGTGTCGTACTAGTAGTGTATGGGTGGTGCTGATGTGAAGTGAGGTGATGTGAAGTGATGCTTTGGCAGTGTTGAGCCTGGTATGTTGCCTTTCGCGATTGTTTGTGTGCGTTGCTCCTGGTCGGCTGCTCCAGCCCGCCACTATCCAGCCAGCCAGTTACGCCAACCTTGCGCAGCCTGGAGCTCCAGAGTGGAGCATCACAGCTAGGGCGGTGGTGACCGGCAGAAGAGCATCGTTCTGTCTGTGTCTGTACCTGAAGCACGCGGGTGATCACGTGTTCCTATCCCGACCAATGCGAGTGGCTGGGGGCAACCGTGATTGGCCGGAGCTCTAATCGCAGGCCGAAAGTGGGGTTATCACTATAAGCTAGTCTGGACCTGGCTAGCTCCAAAGTCTGGGTGAAGGTGATGCGTGACACTGTGCTGTAAGCCGAGTCTGGAGGGACTGATGAACGCACGCTTCTTCCTCTCTCTCCCACTCTTTTTGCATCTGCATCGCCCGCCAACACCCTCCACACCACGTTTCCTCCGTGTTCTGTTCCGGCCAGGACGACACTCTCTCTACATATCTTTTTGATGGGTGCTTCGAGCTAGCTTCATCTCCTCTTTTTTTGACCCTTTGGAGCTGTCCCGCAGCATCTCTTGGTGGTCAATCGACTTCCCCTCAACTCTCAACTATCGCCATTTGAACTCTCGACTCCTCGACAACCACCCCTCCTACAGCCTACGATGGCGACCGACGCGGCTGGTGTCGACCGGACGCAGCCCATGTACGATGTCGTCCACAATGACAAGAAGCGCGTGGCCTACTTTTACGACTCGGACATTGGCAACTATGCCTACGTCACGGGCCATCCCATGAAGCCGCACCGGATCCGGCTGGCGCACAGTCTCGTCATGAACTATGGCGTCTACAAGTACCTCGAAGTCTACGTATGTGCTCTTGATCTTTGGACCGAGAGAATGCAAATACTAATGCTAGCCAACAGCGTGCCAAACCTGCCGTCTTTATGGAGATGACCCAATTCCATACCGACGAATACATCGACTTCCTCCAGAAGGTCACCCCCGACAACATGGACAACTACCAGCGCGAGCAGAGCAAGTACAACGTCGGCGACGACTGCCCTGTCTTTGACGGTCTCTTTGAGTTTTGTGGTATCAGTGCCGGCGGCAGTATGGAGGGCGCCGCCCGTCTCAACCGCAACAAGTGCGACATCGCCGTCAACTGGGCTGGCGGCCTGCACCACGCCAAAAAGAGCGAAGCTAGCGGCTTCTGCTACGTCAACGACATCGTGCTCGCCATTATCGAGCTGCTGCGCTTCAACAAGCGCGTGCTCTACATTGACATTGACGTCCACCACGGCGACGGTGTCGAGGAGGCCTTTTACACCACCGACCGTGTCATGACCTGCTCGTTCCACAAGTACGGCGAGTACTTCCCCGGCACCGGTGAGCTGCGCGACATTGGTATCGGCTCCGGCAAGAACTACGCCGTCAATTTCCCCCTGCGCGACGGCATCGACGACAAGTCCTACAAGTCCATCTTCGAGCCCGTCATCAGCGCCGTCATGACCTACTACCAGCCCGACGCCGTCGTGCTGCAGTGCGGTGGTGACTCTCTATCCGGCGATCGTCTTGGCTGTTTCAACCTGAGCATGCGCGGCCACGCCAACTGTGTTGACTTTGTGCGCAGCTTCGGCCTGCCCACCCTCGTCCTTGGCGGCGGTGGCTACACGATGCGCAATGTCGCACGCACATGGGCCTACGAGACGGGTCGCCTGGTTGGTGTCGAGATGAACTCGGTGCTCCCGTACAACGAATACTACGAATACTACGGCCCCGACTACGAGCTTGAGGTGCGCTCATCTAACATGGAAAACGCCAACAACTACGAGTACCTGGAGAAGATCAAGATTGCCGTCATTGAGAACCTCAAGAGGACTGCACCCGTGCCATCAGTGCAGATGACCGACATCCCGCGGCAGTCGTTGGGAATGACCGATGAGGAGGAGGCTGAGCTCGACGACCTCGACGACGACGAGAATAAGGATGCCCGCACGACGCAGCGCCAGTGGGAGAAGAACAGGGCGCGGACGGACGAGTTTGACGAGAGCGACGATGAAGATATGGCACAGGCGAACGGTGTCAACTACGACGGCCCACCGCGGCGTTCCATCCTCGACCACCGCAACCCGGATGCCGACTACGATTTCGATAGTGGTGCTGTCACACCTGTCGGCAACGGTGAAAAAAAGAATGGCACCACCGCTGACAGCGCCGACAAGATGGATAAGGACGAGCCCGATGCCTCTGCACCGTCTGCTACCGAAGCCGCGGCTGCTCTCCTCTCAGCGTCCAAGGCTGCTGACGATGACGTGGACATGGAGGATGCCGATGCCGCCGAGTCGGTTGCACCTGCTGCCCCTTCCGAATCGCCCGCTAAGGAGGACATCGTCGAAAGTATGGAGACAGACGACAAGGCCACCGATTCTGACAAAGCCCCCACTGAGACAGCATCCAAGGATTCCGAAAAGGCACATAATATTGCTGAGACTTCTGCACCTGAAAAGAAGGCCGCCGCTGAGGACGATGTCGAGATGGCCGATGCCGTCGAGGATTCTGCTCCCGCCGCGTCCACTGGCTCGGCTGCTGCCGCAACTGAGTCCGCCTCCGAGGCCGATGCCAAGGACACACCTGCGAAGAAGTCTGCCGAGGCTGCCGAGGCTGTCACCAAGGCCAAGACGGACGAGTCCACTGCAGATAAGACCGAGACGACCGAGACTTCTGAGGTTGCTGCTGAAGCTGCTTCCGAGTCTGTAGACAAGGCGGCCAAGCCCGCGGCAACTTCCTCTGCTGAAAAGACAGACGATGCGAAGCCTACTGAGCCTGCTGAGACTGCCAAAGCCGAAAAGTCCGCAGAGACAGAGGCTGTGAAGACGGAGGCTGGTACCGCTGATCAGGCTGCAAAGCCGGAGAAGCCCGAGACAGCAGCAGCAGACAAGGCTGACAAGGTCGAAAAGGCCGAGAAGCCCGCCGAGGAGACAGCGTCCGCTGTCAAGGCTGCTACTGAGTCTGACGCCGAGGCTAAAAAGGACACAGCCGCCGACGTCAAAACCTCAACAGAGACCAAGGACGCCGAGAAGCCCGCCAGTGAAAGCAAGAAGGAGGCAGCCGAGGCCGAGGCCGACGACAAGTCTGCCGGCCCTGCTGCTGAGCCGTCGACTGACGCGCCTGCCGCGAATGGCGACAAGAAGGTCGAGGACAAGGCTTAGTCTGGTCGACTAGCGGTTAACTGGAGGTTTGCCTGGGGTTTGCTTTTGGCTTGGGAGTCTGTCTTGCTGTTTGATTTACAATGCCCCCTTTTTCCCATTCATTTATATTCACTCTGTTCTATTGCTTCTCTTTTCTGCACTCTGCACTCTGTTGGTCTGCTGTTTCGTTTGTTTTACTTCTTTGAATTCTCTAGGGATACCAGTCGGCGTCTTATGGGGGTGATTTTATTTCCTCTTATTTTCGTTCATTCAAGTTGTCTTGCTTTTATTTGGTTTTCACTATCCTCTGCTACGCCATTTATATGTAGTTTTACAAATAAAAGATCGTGCTCGACTTGTTACCACCTGTCTTTTGTGATGAATTAAGATGTGATGTTTCTTCATTTTTTCTATTTTACCTTTTTCTTTTCTTCCTTTGGTATATGCCTCCCTCTACGGTACAAATTGTTTCACAAAGTCAGAACCAAGACCGACGGCCTCGTAATGCTCCTGCGCCTTTTGAAGCTTGCTAAACACATCCTCGACGCTGACCGTGTTTCCGTGGCGGTCCACGTAGATGTTGGCACCCGTGACATGGAACAGCGTGACCATTTCCTGTACATCTTCTGGAACCTCGAGGGTGTGGATGTCGCCCAGCGGCTCGAAGGCATAGCTGCCCTCGGTCGCACACCATGGGTGCTCCAGGTAGTGCCAGCGGCCCCTGAGAACAGTGGCATGGACGGGGCCAGCATGGCGGTGGCGAGACAGGATGCCCGACTTGCGCACTCGCAGCACGTTGACAAAGTAGACCTGGGAAACAGACAGCAGCAGCGGCCGGAACCACACGTCTTCAGACTGGGGCACCCACAGACGCTCATCGCATCCGTCGATATCGAGAACGCCTGGCACAACGACATCATCGGGGACCATGGGGAAGGGCGGGCCGCGGTAGGCGTCTTTGGCATGGACATCGAAGCGGCCGGTTTGGAGTACTCGGTGTGTCTGCTGTGCTGGTGATGACGTCGCGTCAGTGGATGTAGCTTTGGAGACGGGCGCCTCATCGGGACCGTGGTGTGCTGTTTGGGACGGCATGATGGCAGTTGATGGAGGTGGTCATTGTTGCAGTCTGAATGTGATGGGCTTCTCTCTTCTTATATATATAAAATCGTATACATTGATGCAGTAGTCACTGTTTTAGTTGCAGAATCGTACAAACATGACAACAAGTATCAACAGGCTGGTATCCTCCACGGCGCCAACGGCGGGCATACTATCGGGCATGATAAGATCCACCCGGCGCCATGAGCGGCATTTGCAGGCTTCTTTCTTGCCTACTGCTATTGCTTTACCGGCGCAGCGTACGATAGACATGGATAAGCGCGGCACTGCGGTACGCTTCGGCAAGCTGTTCCAGGGCCGAGTCTTTGTGGCCGTGTGGATACGTCCAGCTGAGCAGCGTGCTTTCAATCTCTTTAGCGCGGGTAGAGAGTGACGATGCAGGGACTTGGTCATGGCCATCTGTGTGTATGGTGTCTGTTGGAGGCAGATGGGAGAGAAGCAGGGAGTGGCCGTCCAGCTGCGCTGATAGGCTTGTACTACAGTAGTGCCGCAATGGCTCGGCTGTTTCAGGCTCAGCGACAGACTCTGCAAAGTCAGCCATCAGGTGGCTCGTCTGGGATATCAAGCGGAGAATGCCTGCAGCAAGACCAAAATAGGGATCGGGCTTGGCCGGGCTGCCGTCGGCTCTTGTAGATGTAGTTTTCCAGTACTCGCCCGCAACCAGTGGCCGCCGGTCCATAGAGACGCTCATGAAGAATGTCATGGTAGGCGAAGTTGCGCAGCAGCCAGGACCCCTCGAACTGGGTCAAGGCAACCGGTACCGGCGAAGGCAAAGAGGGTCCATCCCGAGAACAGCCGCTCCACCCCGGAGGTGGTGGTACCATGCTGCCGACCGGCCATCGCCGATGCACTCCATAGAACACAAACGCAGCTTCGAGGAAGAGCACACTCGTGTCTACTGCCGCAAAATATAGTTCTGCCGTGGGTGCCAAGGGCGGTGATGCCTGTCTTTGGACTGTCCCGTGTCGTCCCGTGTTGACAGGCACAGAGATGATATTTGCAGCTGCCGGCAACACCCGTGGGGCCTCGCGCTGGCAGGCCAGGTTGAGCCGTGAGCAGTTGCCACACACGGGGTATGTTTAATCACACTTATTTTTTCTATACTTCTCAGCAGCCACCCTTTGCTTCTCTGCGTGGAGTTGTACGGGCTCATAGTCATCGCCGTCACGAACCGTTTCCTGCATGTCACATAGCCCTACCGTCGCCGCGTGTATCCACCACGGGTTTTTGGTTTCGGCTGTATCTCTGAGTCTGCTTCGCTCATTGTGCTGTCGGTATTGTCTCGATCCGGTTTTGGTACAAAGAGGACAAGGATACAGTCATTGGATGAGCCACGGTCAACAAATCGGCCACTGATAAGTGAGTCTTGTCAGCTTACGTAATAGAGATATATAGGCGGGCACTACCCGATTGGGAAATATGCAAGCAACGACATGTCCTTTATGAAAGGCACTTTGAATATACTTCTATGCGTTCGAATATATATAAAGTCAATGTATTAAGCACTTCACCGGGTTAAGAAAGGCACCAACAGCTCTCATTATCATTAAATGTTTCTTCGTGTTTTGATTTTCTAGTTCTATATTTGTAGTTTTCTATCTCATCCCCTTGTCATCTCAACTGCATCCTCGATATTTATCAGCTGCTGGCTAGCGTTGAAATCAGCAGACAAAGATTCTTCACTGGTATCACTGAGAGCCCAGTCGCTGCCGCTGATGATGCTGCGGCTGCTAGTGTTGTCATCGTTAACCACCTTGCCAACATCAACGCCGTCGTTATAAGACACCATGATGGGCTCGCGCTTCTAGTTGGTGTTGCTGCTGCCACCGTTGTTGTTGTTGTCGTTGTTGTTGTTGCCCAGAGCACCCTTGACGATGCTGCCAGCGATCTGACCAACAACGCTGCCGACCTTAGTACCAAGCTTACCATCTAGCTTAAGAGGCTCGGGCTCGCGCTTCTGGTTGGTGTTGCTGCTGCCACCGTTGTTGTTGTTGTCCAGAGCACCCTTGACGATGCTGCCCGCGATCTGACCGACAACGCTGCCGACCTTGGTACCAAGCTTGCCATCCAGCTTGAGGGGCTCGGGATCACGCTTCTGGTTGGTGTTGCTGCTGCCACCGTTGTTGTTGTTGCCCAGAGCACCCTTAACAATGCTGCCAGCGATCTGGCCGACAACGCTGCCGACCTTGGCACCGAGCTTACCATCTAGCTTGAGGGGCTCACGCTTGAAGTGCTTAGAGATCTCATTGTCGATAGCCTGGCCGATAATGGCACCGCCATTGAGGTTGGTAGGGATAGATGGGAACTCAGGCTCGCGCTTCTGGTTGGTGTTGCTGCTGCCACCGTTGTTGTTGTTGCCCAGAGCACCCTTAACAATGCTACCAGCAACCTGGCCGACGACACTGCCAACCTTGGCGCCCAGCTTACCATCCAGCTTAAGGGGCTCACGCTTCAGGTGCTCGGAGATCTCAGTGTCCGGAGCCGTGCCGACAATTCTACCAGGACCAAGTTCGTCACCAGTAACCAGAGGCTCGGGCTCGCGCTTCTGGTTGGTGTTGCTGTTGCCGCCGTTTTTGTTGTTGTTATCCAGGGCACCCTTGATAATGCTGCCAGCAACCTGGCCAACGACACTGCCAACCTTAGCGCCCAGCTTGCCATCCAGCTTGAGGGGCTCACGCTTCGAGTGCTCGGAGATCTCAGTGTCCGGAATCGGGCCGACGGTGTTACCGACATGAATGTCAGTGCCGATAATATGAGGCTCGGACTCGCGCTTCTGGTTGGTGTTGCCGTTGGTGTTGCCGTTGTTGTTGTTGTTGTTGTTCTTGTCTAGGGCACCCTTGACAATGCTGCCAGTGATCTGGCCGACGACACTGCCGACCTTGGCGCCAGTGGAGCCGTTGAGCTTGATGGCGCGGCGCGTCTTGTTGGTGACCTTGCCCTCGAGCCTAGCGATGGCGCTCTGGATCTTGTCTCCAATGGTCTGGGTGGCATCCTGGAGAGCGTTGCCAATGTCTGAGGCGATGTCGCGCTCAGAGACGCCGGCAGTGGTGGCCGTGTTGGGCTGGAAGATGTGCGTGTCAGGGAACTTGACGCACTCGGTAGTAGAAGTGCCAGTGGTGCAGTCTACTTCAATAGGAGCCGCGGAAACGGAGCTGGCCACAGCGAGAAGGTAGAGGACCGAGTTAGGATGCATTTTGAAGAGAGGTAGGATGTTTAGGGTACTGGAAGTATAGATGTCAAGGTGAATGTAATGGAAATAATATGAAAATGGGAAGATGAAAAGAGAAAGTAAAAGTAAAAGTGATCGGACTAGCCGTGATATAATGAGATAGAAGAAGAGAAGATGAACAGACCAGCTGTGAAGAAGAGTTGAAGTTGTTGGAGTGAAAAGTGGTTGAGTGATGAGGATGAGGATAAAATTATTTTGAGAATCCGGGAGGGAATGCCTCTATTTATGTTTTTTTGACAGGCTTGCTCACAAGCAAAGATGAATCCGGCCTTTGCTTACTCTAGCAGACGAGCACACAGATCTCGCGAGAGTTGATGCGGATAGTCCGGACAGTCGGGTCACATCTCGATAGTGCATTATGAGCTGTGATGTCGCGAGCCCCTTGAGATGACCCCTTAAGGGGCGCGGCTTTCTCTTTCGGTCGATATAGTCTCACGATTCACGCGATGCATTTGATACATCTGAGGCATATGACAACATGCTGTAGGTTTAAACATGTGAGGCTACTGCCAAGAGTTTGGACGCAAGGCTGAACAAACTAGAACATAAGCACCCCTGTTTTTACTTTTCATCATGTCCAAACAAGTACCAGCTTTCAGTAGAGCCCCTCTGCCCTATCGGGAAGGTCAATCGTCAGAAAATATGGCTGCCACATCGCATTGTTGCATGCAAGAGCATGGAAGGTTTCTGATTGACATTGAACCAAGGACATATATCACTCGGTTGATGTGAAACTGCTCACATCGCACAGCTCCAAGCTACCTATGATCCACATGATCCACGATATCCGTTAATCAACATGGGCGAGGAGTGGGCGGGTCGTGAGAGAGGATCCTGGACACCGATCAGTCGTGTATGCCATGCGGAGGCTCGTCGTCGGTGTCAAGGAGACGGGGTCTGTTCCACGCATCAAAAGCATGGAAGAATCACGGTTGCATCATGATAATGTGGGCATTATGGCGTTGGCCTTGGGATGGCATTTTTATGCTGTTGTTGGGGTGTGGTTGCTAGTCGGTATGTTCATGATGTGTTGGTCCCAGGTCTCTGGTCGTCCCCGCACCATCAGTCACGCGGCACTGGCCGCCGCACAAAATTTGTATCGATCCCCCATAGTACCCTACTGACATATGGACGCTCCTCGGATCAAGGCCAATAATCGTGGGCTGATTTCTCTCGGTATTGTACTAACGTTACTGATTAAAAGCAGGCAAAGTTAAAAATAATAGTAATAAAAATAAAAAGACATGTATAACAATCATAATCATCATAAAATATACAAAAATAAAGGTATAGTAAGCTGGCCAAGTATCAGAGTATATCACGCCGTTAGACACTTCTTCTGCTTCGCCTTAAAGTACCAGAAAGAACTTGATGTTGATCTTAAGCGATGTATCATGATGATGTTCCATCCTTCTCCCGTAGACATATCGTAGAACGTATCGTATAATAAATAATACTGTCTGTATGGCGGTGCACATAAGAAACAAACGAATAGCCTGCCATTCTCTGTGCCGCTCGTGACTAATAGAATGGGAGACGGATATTCCCAATCACCCGAACATCGTTCCGTGAAAGCCAGCTCATCCTATCAGTCTGATCGCAATGGCACACCTGGTGTCATTGTAGATCGCGATTGGTATAAGAGGAACTCCACGCGATTCCACTCGTCTATTGCATTGCCGCGATGACCCACGAACCAAGATTCAGCAACTAGGGGACTAGCACAAGCTTTAGAATAAGCTTTGGATCAAGCTCTAGAACAAAGCTTAAAACAATCCTTGGAACAGGCTTTGGAACAAGCCAGCCATACAACAAGCTTTTTGATCGGCACGCCCTGTGCACAGACTTAAGCATTGAATCTCCGATTATGCACAGCAGCAAATAGTCCGTAGGAGCCGGAAATGAATAATGTGTGTGGTCGGTTTTGTCGGCACGGCGGCATGTGGCACAGCAAGTCCATACGTTTGCGGTCTGTCCGAGGCCCCCGTTTTTCAACATCTGCTGGCGTTGCATGCGCACAGGCCTGCGACATTGTACCGCAGGTTAGACACTATTGATCACTGCTTTACTTTGCAGTTCAAAGTAACGATAATATGTCAGGCAGTAGTTGATTCAATGGCTATGCAGTGACTATCTCGTGATGCTCGTTTTCAAACTTGTAATACAGCATAATTCAACATAGTTGTCTGCAGTGACAAGTTTCATACGAGTCTCCTGTCGGTGACTATACGTTCGGCATGGTTCGTTCATGCTGGACGCGAGCATACTTCTGCTACCAATGTAGACATCCAAGAGCAATCCATGCATGCCTATCTCGCTATACCTGTCCGCTATTTCTTCACTGCCACGACAAATAACCGCGGGTAGTGAATAAGCACTGTGCCGTCGACGCGCGTTTCATACAGCTCGCCGAGGCGCTTCTCGTACGCCTGCAAAAAGGCCTGCTTTGTTGCATCGTCGGGCAGCGCATTTATCCACGGCTGCAGACCCGTGCCGCGCACCCACTCGACAATGTCGGCTGCGCCCCGTAGCATCACATGGTTGTACACGGAATGCCACACGTCGACGCTCGCACTATGCGGCACCAGCGCGTCGTAAATCTGCTCAACACTCTCGATAGGATCGCGGTCGTGCAGGCCTTTCAAAGTGGGCACCCACGGGCCATTGTGTGTGCCGGGTGCTTCGCCCCGCCCAACCTCGCCCATAGCCTGGTGTGTGCGCTCGGCTTTGTTGTCCGGCACCTGGTAGGCTAAGACACCGCCCGAGGGCAGGGTGTTGAACAGCCGCAGAATGGTGGGCAGTCGCTGGTCCAGGCTGATCCACTGGAAGACCGCATTGGCCAGGAGAAGCGTTGGCGCCTTGCCAGCACCCTCGGTTGGGTCATAGGTGCGCAGGTCAGCGAGCCCAAAGCCGATCGAGGGCAGCGATTTCTTGGCCTTTTCAATCATGTTGGGCGATGAGTCGACACCAGACACGTCGGCACCCGGAAATCGCTCAGCCAGCACGGCCGTGGAGTTGCCCGGGCCACAGCCGAGATCGATGATCCGCAGATCCGAAGTGGCTTCGGATACGGGAAATCTACCACCGGGCAGGGGAATTCGGTTGACGAGGTCGTGCACAGCGCGCGTGCGTTCGTCATTGAACTTCAGATACTGGTCAGCGGACCAGTCGTTCTTCTTTGCGGCCATGGCGATTCGCGACGTGGACAGAAGGCGGCAGCCGAATTGTGATGCTGTGACGGTCCGCGACAGCGCAGCTTGTGGTTGTGATGATGTTCTTAATGTGCGCAGAGCACGCAGTGGCGTCATTGTTGGAGATGTGGTTACGATAACAAAATACACTGCAGTCTGCGTGAACGAAGTCATCGACAAAGTCCGTATTTATATAGTTCTACAGGCTCGTCCTTTGATGTAATAGTTATGGTTTTGCATGCAGTCAAGCAAGATTACATCATCAAGCTGTCCCACCTTCCCCGGGTTAAAGCCCTCTCCGGATGCTGCCATCCACCCGGGGCCGGATCGGCCAAACCAGTCCACTGAGCCCACTAAGGCCACTGTAGGGCCTTTTATCAGCGACTACCACACTACCCGAGCCCACTAATTGAAGCTTGTTACTGCGGACCAAGCCCGGACGTAACGTCTACTCCTCGCCGTTGTCGGTAATCCGGCCGAGCCGAGGAGATTCGACAAACCCGGTTGTTCATTGAATCATTATTAAAATATACTATTTTATCTAAATTCTAAATAATAATGTAAAACGGAGAGATATACAGTGATTTGTTTGATTAGCTTGCCATCTATCACGAACAGAGACGAAATTTTGTTCGCGTTTACCGTATTTTATTAATATAGTTTAAGGCATCAAGTGCGGTGACATATAACGATAATACAGCCAAGATTTGCACAATCATACACTAAAATGCTGGCCAGGCAGCAGTTGATCATGACAATAGAGAGAGAAAAGGCCACAATGGAAAAAAAAATAAGAAACATTAAAAGAAGAACAGAAGGATGAAGATAGAGAGAGCATCAGCTAACATGGATAGAAAAGACAGATATAACAAAAAGGCGCTACAAAAAAGACGCAAAGGTTCAAGCAATACGAGTCTTGAGACTGACAACCTTCTCTCTCGATGCCACACAATATAGAGTGGATGGGCGTGACAAAACTGACGCAGTCAAACAGCTAGGTGAAGCGATCATCATAGCCTTCGGTATACAAGTCATGCCCCTCGCTAGCATCCCTACCTATACCTGAGTGCACCATTAAGAGCACTACTCCCTCCGAGTCAAAGACACACGACCCCCGAGTCGCCGCCACGGGAGACCGGGAACTGTCCCATGTCGATATGCGGTCGGCGGAAACCAAGGACAGGAATTGTACTGGCAACGGCACTGCGGCCTCGAATAGGCACGCGTATTACTGCATCCATGGAGCTCATGAGGCCAGAAGTGAGCCGAGTTCGGGCGCCCTGCTTGAACACAACGCGCTGCTTGTCGTCGCCGATGCCTGTCGTGCCTTCAGCGGGCTGTTTCAACTGAACAAAGTCATGCTTTCCATAGGTCTGCCAGGCAGCGGACATCTTGAACTCCGGAAGGACACCTACTAGTCCTTGGACTGTATAGTCAAGTCCTCCACGAATATAACGTTGCTTTCGATGAAGGGGCATCGTAACAATCGCCCAGTCACACCAGAATCCTGTCTAATCAGCACCGTGCTCTCCAGCGTAACAAATTCGCCCAAGGTGCTTCTGGTGCTGGGAGATAGAGGTTTGGGCCAGGCTCTTGAAAGCGTCCTCTACACTCCCCCCCCCCCCCTCCCGTCGTAGTCAGAGCCCAGAACCGGGCTAGGTGGTAGATATCGAATGACCCTACACATTTGTCTTCACCTCTGGCTCCTCCTTTGCAAGATCAAGGAGGTAGCTCTCCAGTACGAGGCGGACGAATGCAAGGGTTTCAGATGCATACTTGAGTGCACGGTAGTCACCCCACGTTACATTAATCCCATTCTGCCACTATGCAGTAGGGTTGTGGTCAACGGTCGTGTTGAAAAATTTATTCTGGGGGCATCTGTGGCGAACTACTGCATGGCGTGCTGTGAGTGCGTACTTGATCGGACATTTTTCATTGTCTTGCTGTGCAGAGCCTGACTTTTCGAATGCAATATAGCACCCAACTGTACCAAACGGGACAAGGCTGTTTGGGTATGGGTCGTCTGGCGTGTCCAAGTTCTCTTCATAGCGCGGGTGCGCTTAAAGGGCCTAGCCGGGGACTGGCATAAGCGGCCGTAGCGACTGGTCCAGCTGCAGCAAGCAAGCTAGCATGTCGTTGTTCTTGACGTGGCCGAGAAGGCCGTCTCTCTTGCTGGACATTAATAAATGCGAGAGCGTCGGTATCTGGCGGTCAATATGCTTGCTGCTAACAGGTCCCTCGTCGTCCGTGCCGGAGTGGCTCCCCTGTGCAAGCACGTCAAACTCATACACCTCCACCTCCATGCTTGCGATACCGTGTCGACGCAAGGTTCTTTTCAAGGAATTTGTCGATGCGCAGCCTCGCCTCCATGGGAGGGAGTTTCTTTCTACACCTACTATGAGGTAGTTGGCTTCCGTTTCTTCTCCCGTGGGCCACCCATCTTGGTTGTGGGCGAGATATCGGATTCGAGTCGGTAGGATCAAGTTCCAGGATATCTCACGGTCGTCGTCGTCAAGGATAGAGATGATTGCATCATTTCCACCATTATATTAAGCTCTGATAATGGCTTCATCGGTAATGGGTCCCGGCATGGCAACCAAGGGCTGGGTCATCTGACAGAACTTTGCTGTTAATTTTTTGAGTATTCCACCCGTGTTAGCCATCTGCATGCGTGTCATATGCGAGGCATCATTGCAGGACAGGAGGGTTTACATCTGGCCCACGGTGCACGTATCCGCCGTCCGTGGTGTGCAAAGTGATTGTGTGTCTGGTTATCGCCAAAGTAGTCCGTCTTCTCTCCTCGTAGTATTCTGGCAGCACAGTTGGCTCCCACTGGCTGCCTGCGCACTGCACCAGGGTGAACTGCGGGTTGTATATGGGGATACACAGTGGTCCAGATTCTGGGCTGATGTGGCTACAGCTGATATATTCTTACCCCTTTCTAAATTATATAAAAAGCAATAACTAATTAATCGTATAATTACTTTCCAACCACATGCAAACCGCTAGCCATTGCACACCGCCGGAGAAACCTCAAAAAACACGTTCTAAACGGCTGTATATTTTACTTATTCAAACAATACTGCCCGGCTACATCATCCACAGATTGAGACAGCGATCCACGGCCCGGTGTAGTTGACAACATTCGTCACTTGAGTCATATACAGCTAAAATGATTGTGCTCAGAGGTGCATCAAGGTGTTGTTGTTCGTTCCCAAAATAGCGGCGTGCACACAAACAGGTTCGGTGGGTCTGTGCTGGGGCGATAGCAAACAAGGCATACAGTCAGGAATAGGAAAAACAGAACTACAAAGTAAAAGAGATGAACGCTGTGCGGGTTCTCTTCCTAAAACAAACGCGAGATGCGAGTGAATCGTCCAGCCTTTGCCTATTCCGGCAAACAGTTTGGCTGGCAAGTGTTGGAGAAAGAAGTCACCGACCCTCTTAAATTATTGCACAGCCAAGACACGGACAACAAAGCTTCACTTGACGACGGCATCAACACTTCTCTTCGGTTTTCTTAAATACGCACTCAAACTCGTTCACGAAGTCGTTCCTCTCATGGCAGGACAGACGCCAAATCGACAGCACGTCGATCACTCCGACACCGCGCCTCCAACAAATAAGACCAAGGCATGGCAATATCCTCCTGAATTCTGGGACAGACTCTCCAAGATCAGTCTGACACACTTGGCCATAAAAGAACACAACCGCCGCGTCCGTCTTCAGCAACATTCTTCTCTGCTTCCGCCTGTGCTCAACGAGCATTTCGTGGTGCATGCTTTGCCTTCTAAAGACCTTGTCTCGTTTGCGAGACACGGCGGCCCGGATCTCTCTGATCTTCGCGGGGTGAGGCTACACTAATAAACTTTTGCTTGCTTGTGTTAACCAAGCTTATTTAGTTTCGCCAGCCTTTTGTCGCCATGAGTGCGAACGATTCAACCTCTACCCTTCTTACCTCGGCAACGACAAAATCGCCCAAGTCTAAAAAGTCGACACCGTATAACCGCGACTTCGATTTACATCTAACCGACCATGGCGTTCGACCTCTATACTCCTCGCAATCGCCAAATCTATCGGGAATCCAAGAAGCCTTAGCAGCTGCTAGGCCATCGCCCACACTCTCACTGTTCTCTGAAGCTGCGTTCAGGAGATTTCAACAGAGCGATGCCCAAGCAAAAGATGAAGACGATGTGGTAGCCCATATTCTACCAACCATACTCGGGCCCCACCAGCCTGCGCGCGGATCCGCGCGGAACACAATATTTAAGAACCTCGAGCCGCTCACCGACGGGACGATCGCTCCGGCCGTACCAGATATCTACGACGGCGCACACCCTGAGGATCTGTCCCAGCCCATCCGTAACGCGCTCGGCCACCATATCATGCCGTCGACCATGCAGGATAAGCCCTTGGCACCTAACTTCTTCGTCGAGGCAAAAGGCCCAAATGGCAGTACAGCAGTGGCCATACGACAAGTTCGCTACGCCGGCGCTGTTGGGTCCCGCGCTATGCACAGCCTGCAGAACTATGGAGAAGAGGAACCAAAGTACGACTCCGAGTCTTATGCTTTTAGCTTTATATATCATGACGGCCAGCTTAAGCTATACGCCCACCACACCACGGCGCCCACGAGTGAACGAGGACGGCCTGAGTATCATATGACGCAGGTCGACACGTGGGGGATGACCGGTAATATTAACAGTTTCCGCCGTGGGGCGACTGCATTCAGAAATGCCAGAGACATGGCACAACGGCACCGAGATAGCTTCATCCAAGCAGCAAACGCCAGAGCACTCCAGTCTAAAACGTCCGCCTCTCAAGACGTCACTGGAACACCCGAAGAAAGCAATACAGTCATAGATTGTTCCGATTGGCGGCTTGCCGACGAGAAACTGCAACAGCACATCGCAGCCGCTAGCAGGGATGGCGTTTGAGACGGCGGTGCTATTCCTCAAGAATGTGCAGAATGAATGCGGGTCTCTTTGTGTATGATAGTGGCTTGCTTGCTTTTATTTCTATGACTTAAAAATCTATCTAGTATACAAAAAAAAACCCTAAAGAAGCATCTAAAGAATGTCGGCAGGCTTCACAACGACCCAGTTCTTATCTGCCGTGACTGCCACGCCCTCCTTTCTCTGGCCTTTCGCATGAGTCTGGATCATCTCCTGAATCTGAGTCATGTAGGAAGCCTTGCGGTTGACCCACAGATGAATCCCTCCACGAGCTACATCAACGCCATGGAAAAGCATTGGGCCATCGCTATCTGGTGTATCGCCTGCAACAAGAACAGGCTTGTTCCACTCGTCAATGTAGGTGAGGATGGCGGCCCATTTGCCAGACATCCACGTCGCCGGTGTCCAGAGGTATGGCGTCATGACCATGTCCAGGTTGGCTGTCTCATTGTAGGTGCCCTCCGCAATCTGTTTGCGGGATGTCGTGAGGGTTTCGATGCTGGCGTCGGTGGAAGCAAGCTTCATCAGCACGGTGACACCGATCACATTCTCGGGCTTGATGTTGTATCCGTACTTAGGATCCGAGGCAATCATCCGAACAATTTCTTCCGAGGCAGCGCTGACGACGTAGACTTTAATGCCGTTGTTCGTGAGTCTGTTGTAGAGTTCGACTTGGCCCGCGAAGACCTTGGGAGGGCTGACCTCATAACTGACCACCTCGTCACCATCATAGTAGGTCGTGGGGATCGTTCCATTCAGTGCCATCACCTCATCGACGTAACCCTTCAATTCGCGGAGAGGAATTCCACTAAAGACCTGTGCGACCCAGGGGTAGCACACGAGGTCATCAATCTCACACAGTCGGCTGTAGTAGCTGTACAAGCTCTCAGTGTGGTTTGCCGTGTCCTTGAATGGGACCAGCTTGAGCGTAGGGTCCATAGTTTCGCGCGTGAGGATGCCCTTGTTGTCGAGGTATGGGAGCAAGGACTCCTCAATGTCGAACTGGTAGCTGGTGTTATCCATATCAAAGCACGCATAACGACCGCTGTGGGCATTGCGAGCAATCATCCGATCGATGGCTTCAGCATCCTTTCTGGGCCAGTGCTTGAGTTCAGGGCCAGCGAGCTTCTTTGTACTGCCACCAACACCATGGCCACTAGAAGCATCGAAAGATGCAAACAAGGACAGTGCTATGCTAAGCACCTTGTTATTCGGCTTCATCTTGTCGAGTTGCTGGGTTGATTCAGGGCTATTGGGGGAATTGGCCACAGAGAAAAGAGATGCGCGGAGGGAAGACGTATCCTAGCATGGGTGGCAGAAAATGCAGGAAAAACCACGAGTGGAAGAAGCGAAGTTAATATACGAAAGGCCGCAGAACCCTTCTTCTTATCACTTATCATGCCCCTATGGATCCTTGCTTGAAAAACAGACATTGCCAAGGGCACGTTTGTTGATATTGCGACTAATACTCTTGGCCCCCCATAACTGATATGCTATTACGCGCAATTTGCGAGTCTTTGTCGGCCGTGTAATAATTCCTATCGCGGCCAAAAGTCTAGCTACTTATGAATACGATGGCACATTGAGAAATACAAAGAACGTTAAAAAAAGCAAAGCAGAAGGACAAACGCATCTTGGAGTTGTCCTGCCAGTGCAATACGGGACAAAGACAACACGGCGTGCAGTAATACGAGGAGGTCAATGCATGCAGACAAGTATATAAAAGAGAAGCTGATAGGAACAAGAGAAATAGCCTCCCTCCTCAATCATAAATCGAAGTAGTTTACCTACTTGTTTAATGAAAAACAGAGTAGTTTTACCGACTTGTTGGATCTGGCACTATAATACGTATTCGCATCTGTTTCCGTGGTGCCGTTGTCTTGCTTCAGTCCTTTTGCCACAGCTGCCCACTCTTTGTCGCTTTACCAAGTAGCCGGTACCAACTCCAGGTTAACGAGTGGGAATATCGGATAATATAGAAGGGATTTGATATTTGATGGTTATGTCATACACTTGCTGCAGCTTATTATTTTCGGCCATGTGGGGGAGAAGAGAACCCCACTTTGACCCAAAGGGAATCTCAGTTTCCTGTGATAGTCAAGGAAGTTCAACTCTCTGCACTCATCTCTGTCCACACGTTCCGACAAGACCGCCCGACAAGACCGCACCTTGAAGTCTTAATTTGCTATTGCCCCTACAACCAAATCTCTCCACCATGGCGTTGTGGATTATGCTTTACTTCTTGGTACGTCACGCACCAGGCAAGGCTAATACGGGCCGCCCCGTTATGTAGCTAATGTGTCAATAGCTCATGTTCGCCCTTGTTGGTGTAGCTATGTAAGTCAAGCTCCACTGCTTCTAGCCCACAGAAGATCATAGCTCTGGGATGACTGACCTTACTGTACAGCTACGAGCACCATACAGCTTCCGTACTATCCCTACCGTTGTCGCCTACCCTTACGGCACTTGCTATAGTCCTACCTATCCTCGGGCTGGCCAACAGCCTCTCACTGCCCAATGCTTTCCCCAGTAGCACCATCTCACACCACCGGGATCGCGACGCTATATATACAAGGCTCTTTCAGGCCGCGCAGCTACTGCAGCTTATACTGTCTGTTGTGCTCTCCACAAGCTTCTTTACCGATGCGGTTCCATCTGCTGTCCGCGACTGTCTGCTCAGTACAACATGGCAGCGCCTTTTTATTGGCAAGGAGAAAGACGCGATCCGCCGTATCCAGGATACGTTCAACTGCTGTGGCTTCAACTCAGTGCGTGATCGTGCGTGGCCATTTGCAGAGGATATCAACCGGGGTGGCGGCGTGGCCTGTGCTGAACGCTTTGGTCGAGAGGTCCCATGTGCGGGTCCGTGGGCGGCTACATTGCAACGCAGTGCAGGCATAGATGGCGGGACAGCCACCATGGTGGCGGTGTTCCAAGTAGTCCTATTCCTTCTGTGGCAATGGTTTTCCAACAGGCACGGCCAACGTGGTGAGGGTGGCTGGCCTCGACAACTATTAGCCCAGTTCACAGGTATGGCTGTGGAAAGCGATGAACCGGGCGCCAGACGCCCACTGCTAGGGTCTGGGAACGGGCATATTGAGGAGGAGGAGGAGGCAGACACCGGAAGCGATTACGTTGTAGATGAGGAACAAGGTCGTCTGAACGAGCACACGGAACACAGGACACAGGCGACGACCAGAAGTGGCAGTTACGGTACTACGGGCCCAAGGGTCGAGCCATCGTACCAGCCAGGTCAGAGTGAGCCCAATGCCTGGGGAGAAGACGCATAAGCTGTGCAGTGCCTATTGCTTCATCGATTCACTGCACTATACACACTTATTTAGTTGTTGGAGGTGATAACCAAGTATTGCTGGGTTTGTAAGCTGTGGTGGTAGCTCGCTGATGAGAAAGCCTTATTAGCTAAAAATATATACTGTGACGCCGCACAAAGTATGTGTAGCACTGTAGTTACCAGGTGTTCCAGTAATCCAACGCAAACGATGCTCTCGTGCCATCTGTAGCTAAGTCTGAGGATAGTCCAGATATGTCTAATTTTACCCCTCGTCCGACTTAGACACACCACGGTCGAACCACATCATGTGTTTGTAAGACAAACCGTCTTTTACGTGTTCACAGTCGCCATAGCTGGCGGTGGTTGTGTGCGTAAAACTAGTCGGTGCTACTTGTTGTAGTAAGATGGGTGTATCGTGGGTGTGAGACGGAAACCCAAATATGTGATCAAGTTCAGGATAGAGGAGTAAACAAGTGCTCCTCCATTAAGATCAAGGTGCTTTACACTCAGCCTAGTAATACCTATCAGCCAGGCATATTCACGATCTGACGATGCCAAGAGACGAACACGGCTCTAGTAGATGGCGACTTGGCGAGGTTGTTCAGCTTTCACGACTAATCCAGTTCTTGATTTATAGTCTTAGTCAAATATCATGTAGAGTTATATTTTTTTACTTTTTTTACATCGTTCACCTGGTGACGTTGCCAACAAGGCGACAGAATACAATTGTGTTTACTTTTAAGGTCACAAACTTACACATACTATAAATTTATATACACAAGAGTTGAGGAAACCTGCATCAGTAGTTGTTACTCGAACTGAGAGCCTAGCTAATGCAACTTTAGGACTAGCCCCTGTATAACTTGTGCATACTACCATTCGTTGTGCACAAGCTCCTGGTTTACCAATCTATGCAATATGCGGTCCATTTATAGCTTCCACCCCCCACCTCCTCATCTCTCCACATCGGACGCCATACTCTAGAAATCAAAACTGACTTTGCTTGTATTCGAAAATCAAATCAAGTTCTAGAATGGCTGATCTGGAAGCTCGCACACCGCGTGTCTTTCTCGCGAGGCACGGTAATTCGCTCATCCCTTCTTGGTGTTCGCAGACACAGTGGCTGATAGCTAATTCGCAGGCGAGACGGAGTGGGCCAAGAACGGCCGCTATACGGGCATCACAGACATTGATCTGACCGACAACGGCGTGAACCAGGTGTCTTCCGCAGCCAAGATGCTTGTCGGTGAGGCAAAACTGCTCGATCCCAGTCGGCTAGTACACGTTTTTGTGTCACCCCGTAAGCGTGCTGTCAGGACATACCAGCTGCTCGGCGTCGGCGACAGCCCGTCTCCTGAGGTCACAGAGGACATTGCCGAATGGGACTATGGCGACTACGAGGGCCTCAAAGTCGGCGAGATCCGTGAGCTCCGCCATAGCAAGGGCCTCGACAAGGAAAGGCCGTGGAACGTCTGGGCCGACGGCTGCGAAGGCGGCGAGTGAGTTGTCCTCCCACGTACCTCAGCGATCGCCATGTCTAACACTACAGGTCAATGCAAGAGGTAACTGAGCGGCTCGACAAGTTGATTGCGAAAATCAAAAACATCCAGGAGCCGTACTTTGATAATGACCGAGCCGGCGATGTGCTGCTTGTGGCCCACGGCCTGATCCTCCGGTGCTTTGTCAAACGCTGGCTCGGATTCCCGGTCGACTTTCCGCTCGAGATGATCTTCTCGCCCGGCGGCATTAGCGTCATGAGGTATGTGTTCTCTGTTCCGGTCGTGTCTCGGGTATGACTAACAAAGATAGCTACAAGAATGGCAATATCAAAGAACCGGGGTTCTATATCGGTCTATCTCTGCCGTGAAACTCAGCTTAGCTTTTCGGCGATGACTCTACTCCTATAGACTGGAGTAATCAGCTACGCATAACACGATGTGTATTTTAGGTGGTTAGATAAAAGAGACGAAAGAAATAAAAGATATTGTAACTTTCCGGTCTTTTGATTAACCCTATGACTGAATGTATTCCGGTTGTGTCAAAGATTATCTTCCATAGGTAAAGAGTAAAAAGATGCAAATCAAGTCCTCGTTTTCAGACGAATTAAAGAGAATGAAACATATTGATAATCAAAAAAAAAAATGTATCATACTTATATTTAAGAGCAAGATATAAAAATAAGAATGGGGCAACTCGGGATCGAACCGAGGACCTTCAGATCTTCAGTCTGACGCTCTCCCAACTGAGCCATTGCCCCTATTGGTTGATGTAAATATAATAATTACTAAGACATATATGGTATACTCCTTTACTCAGATTCCCGTATGCAACCTCAAAAGGAACTCGATCCTATCACCACCATCTACAGTCAGTACAACAACTGCTTCACCAACTATATCGTGAGAATGATAATAAATAAGATTAATCTATAAATGCTCTATCCCAGAGACTGTCCGAGATCATAGTCCATTACATAAGTTGACCAAAAAGAGCGTCGAAACAGTCACCCCGATAGAACATCAGAACATCAGAACATCAGACAAAACAATCAACGCCCGCGTGCTATCATCGCCAAAAGAACAATAAACAAAAAAAAGATGACAAAGAAGGCAAAAAGGCAAAAAAAACGTACAGCAGAGGGTATTCGCTGGTCGTCACCGACCCAACTACTAATCCGCCGATTACTGGTTTAACTAGGGGAGAGCGGACGGGATCCCGTGCTTTCCAGTATCTATGGCCGTACGTGGAAGAAGTTGGTGTACGTGGTGTATATGTAGGAAGCCTACCATCAAGCACAAGCAGAAAATATGCAAGATACGTCTATCACTCTAGTATAGTCTCACAAAGAATCAATCTCATTTCACAGTCTATAAGAGTACAGTCCATCCAAGCGCAACATCATCGGGTCTCAATGGTCCAGTCCGCGATACAAGCAAAAAAGCAAAAGGGCTAGATAATTAAAGAAGATAGAGGGGTTCGTGTATAATGCCTTCACTCCGGGTATCAAGTAAGGAACGAAAGGGAAGAGGTACAAATAAGCAAAACCACGAAAAGAGCAAACAGATAGTAAAGAGTAAACAGAGGTCAAAAAGACAAAGAGCACAGTCGTGAATCGGAGGATCGTGAAGTAAAAAACAGGCAAGGGGTAGTAGAAAGAAAAAGTAGTAACAAAAACAAAAACACAGGCAGTCAAATCAGAGCCAACTCGAAAGCGCAAGACTCAACAAGAGAATACAATGTATCACTTTGCCATTCTCGCTCAGTTCCGCTTCCGCGCCACGTCTTTGGCACCCAGGTCCCAGTCGGCACCGGTCATTGTTGCCGTCGCCATGGCTTCAGCTGCCGACGCAATACCCGGCGACTTGGAGGACGGAGGCACGTTCTTCTCCTCTTCGTCAGCAGTCGGCTCCTGGTCCAGCAGGGGGATGGTATCGATACCCTTGCGACCGTGCTCGTGGCCGTGTTCGTCATCGTCGTCGTTGTCGCCAGACTCGGAGAGCGGCTCCAGCGGTGGGCTGGTTAGGTTGCTGTGCGTGCCATCCACGTCAGGACTCGGCTTAGAGCCGTCGCCTTTCCCCTGGCCGCCTTCGACCGCAGTGCTGCCTCCGCCAATACTGCCACTGTCGCCGCCGACCGACTCGGCGTGCCACTTTGCTACCTCCTGACGCATGGCCTCGAGCTCCTTCTGGAACCGCTTGCCAAACACGTCAATGTAGTACGTAGCTCCATTGTAGATGCTCCACGTAAAGACACCCATCAGGAAGAATGAGCTGGCCCACCGGTATGAAAACCAGAGCGGGCACGGCAGCATTGTGCACACGGCGTAGATGTACTGGATCAGCATAAAGGCCGACTCCTGAAGAGCGTCTGGCAGCGAGAGCACAATCTTGCCAATCCACGTCTTGCTGTATGACTGGCGCAGCCATGTGAAGGATGTAGGCCGGCCCGCGGCAATCTTCTCGCGCCGGCGCACAGTGATAAAGAAGTAGTACGACAGCTGCCAGAACGCATACGGAATACTCGACCACGCCAGCATAGACAGCACATTGGCGTAGGCGTTGTCGCTTCCAGGAAGGGCCGTGCGGATGGCGTACACGGCCGGATACCGCTCGCGCTGGTACTCTGGCTGCAAGAGATGCACGATGCAGTGCAGCGTTGCACACGGCATCACATGGATAAACAGCGATGTGACCTTGTCGAAGCTGTGGAAGACGAGAGAGTTGCGCCACATGATGATGGCAACGGCATTGTTACCAAAGGCGAGGCAGTAGCAAGCAACAAAAAGACGCTTCGAGCCGGGGAAAATCCAGAGACTGAGGAGGAGCAGCAAATTGACAAAGTAGCAGAGGTCGGCCAAAAAGTAGTGGTAGCCGCGCTTGTGGTAGGTGAAGTAGCGAATGGGCATGAAGTAGAGGATCTGCACCGTGTACCACAGATGCATATACTCGGGCATGCCGCCCATCAGGTAGCCGCTGACAAAGATGTTGAGGACGCCACAGATAAACGACACCTTCTCGCGCATCGTGATCGCCTTGGTGTCGTTCCACCGGCGGCCCAGCTTCTCGACGCTCGTCCGCATTCGCTTGCGGTACCGGTCTAGCTGCTCGTCAGCCGACGGCACACGGTGCCGCCACTCCTCCACCATGCGCTCGCGCGCCACCTGGCTGCGAGACTTGATGGCATCGCGCGACTTTTTGAGCTTGCGTGTTTGTGCCGAGATGCCCTTGGAGATCTTTTCGAGCTGCTGGGGTAGGGCAAAGTTGTCGAGCAGATCGAGCATCGTGAGCCGGTCCAGAGGCGGGATATCCCAGTCTTCCTGATAGGAGCTGCTTCCCGAAAAGGACGGGTGGCGCGAGGCGCCATACTGCGGGCTTTGCGGGGCACTCATTGATGTAGGGCCCAGCATCGGCGTGTCGGTAATGGCATGCTCGGGGCCGATCTGCGGAGAGCCGATAGGAGAGGCAGCGCCGGTCGCGGTGGTGTCGGCTTCAATGGCTGCGGCACTGCCTGCGCTGCTGCCACCCTCGGGAGTGAGGGCGATTTCGCTGTCGGTCAACGTGTCGTCTGCTGTCGGCTTGTTGGGTGGGGGTGTCGGTAGAGGTGCGCTCGAGAGAGCGCCATGCCCCGACTCCGCCATGTCGGAGAGGGTGAGTCGTCGAAATCGTTTACGGTCGTTGTGGTGGAAAGAAACCTTGCGGAGTGCCTCTGCACCACGGAGAACAAGAACGTCAGCCATCATCAAGCACGGTGCAGGTGTATTTGTATCATATAAGTAGCGGCAATGGAAAGAATCCCGGGGGGGAATGAAAGGATGGCTATGTGTCCATCGGTGAATGATAAATGTAGGGAAGTGCACAGCAGGCAGCAGAGGGGATGGGTGAACTGCACGAGGGTAGGGCAAGATAAAAGAAGGGCTCGACAATGGTTGGAAAGTAGGTATATGCGCAGGCATGTGTAATAACAGTATATAAGAAGGGAGAAAGCACGACAGAGAGTCTGGATAAAGTAGGGAGGAGGGTGGCCGTCTCGGACGACGATAACTAAAGGGTCACTCACACTCAGTACAGACAGGTCAGGGTCCAGTCCCACCAGTGTATGCAGTTCTCGATCGGCTATATAGAGTAGACAAGACAGGAGCGGCAAGACGCCGGCGCAGTGGCAATATGGGGAAACGATATAGTCGAGAGTGCCAGGGAGACAAAGGGCGAAGAAACGGGAATCCCGGCTGGAGCGACGAGGAGGTTGTCGATGTGTGGGCGGTGTAGCGCGTTTGGTATCAATAGCAGCTATTTGCAACCTGAGAAATGATCTCGTGGCACGGCAATCAACAGCCTATCTGTCGATGGTAGCGGCGATGATCGGGCGTGATGGTGTCGACGTGGTAGAGGGGTGGGCGATGGTTGAGGTTCTACGCGAGAATGCCTGTGATCGCGTATGTCTGGCACGAGGAGACGGAAAATGCTGAGAAGGAGCAGAGGCGCCTGGCCCAAACCATATATGTCATATGACTGTATCAGGACTAGCGCGGACGAGCTAGGGTCCAGCGGAGATCCGGTTTAGAAGCTCCACTGACGCAGCGTGGCAAGAGACAGCCTTGTGGTTGGCCAAAGGGACAGAAACGACTTCACGAAGCAGTCCAAGATGCACAACGTGACGACGAGTAGCCTGGACAGAGCCGTGGTGTAGGCAATGGAATGTGATAGAGTGCATATGCACTTGACACACAAGTGCTAGGAGCGTATGGACTATGATAGATTTAGACTATCGACTATGGAAATAGCGAGGGAATTTACTTGATGAGACACTGTAGTTGTTTACATAGAGAGTGCTTTGAGGCAAAGAGCACGGCTCAGAGTATATAATAGCCGTCAAGGGTGTCTACGATAGTAAGTGGTGGCAACAGGTTCCTAGGTTGCGGGATCTGGCAGCCTGAGTGGTGACGACTGCCAATTAGTGTGCGGCAGCGCTTGGAAAGGTGCAGTCGGTTACCTTGGTGCAGATCACAGTAGAATAAGTGTGCTGTTAAATGTGGTCTTTGCGTGTCAGCATTCTAAGCCTATCAGTCATGAATTATAGCTTGAGTCTTATGATGAAGTAGTTGAGAGAAACTGTGTATCAAGTAATACTTGCATTTAGTTTTCCGAATTTGATACTAAGACTTTACTTTTAGACAGATAAAAGAAAATATTGAGAAACAAGTAAATAAATAGAGAAAATAAAGAAAACACCAGAAAACACCACAAAAAAACAGAAGAGGTCGAATATAAATACAATATAAACTTTGAATATGTAAAACAACAAAAAGAAGTTGCAAAAAGAAGTGGCAAAAAAAGGCAAAAAAAGGCAAAAAAAGGCAAAAAAAATTGGTAGCTTCTCTTTGTATAGCGTGTCATCCTTAGTGCAGGGGCCATGCTAATCTTCTCCTGTATAATGTGTTAGTAAATGTGTCTTGAGTGGGAATCGAACGCTGGACGTTGGGGAAGACATACTGTATCGTTTCAAATTGACCAAATGCCCGAAGGCGAAAGAATGAAGGAGTAGTGGACATTATATAGCCTAGCCCGCGCACATTCACCCCTGCAAGCGCACGTGACCAGCGCGTCAGCATCCACACGCCCTGTCCCCCGCGCTCTACGCAGGCAGAGCTGCCAAAGTCGCGTAAATCCCACGACGAAAAAGGAGATAAACCTTAAAGCGTCGCGCCCCAATACCGTCCCCTCTGACCACCACCCGCAACCGGACCCGACCTGCGCGCTGGCCGACGACGCATCATCTCACTGACACCAATACACCTGCTGCTCGACTTGCCGTAGAATGGTGGCTCAATAGATCACACTGCTTCGCGTCGACACCATCTCTGCAGCCCATCCACCTCAACGCGCGCTGAACATCTCGCGATCCTGCTCCACCGAACCTCGACTCCCCGAGCGGCCGCCCTGGTCGCCGCACACCGTCGCCAGCATGGGAAAGCTCAATCGCTTGGAGTTGTTTAGTGCGTCTCTCATCAACCGTGTTGCCGTTGTTGTTCTTGATCTCGCTGCTGTGGCTACTTCTGTGCTGCCTGGCTTTAACACGCGACTGTCGTTGCATCGCGACACTGCTAACACACATCTCCAGACTTCAAGTCCTACAAAGGCCACCATATTCTCCTCTTCGGCGACTCCTACTTCACATCTATTGTCGGCCCCAATGGCTCCGGCAAGTCAAATTCGTATGTTCAATGCCGCAATCATCGCGTGTCATTTGTGCTTTGCGCCCGCTATTGCCCCTTCGTGTCCTAACCCCCCGCAGCATGGATGCCATCTCCTTCGTCCTTGGCATCAAGTCCTCCCATCTCCGTTCCAGCCACCTCAAAGATCTAGTCTATCGTGGACGCGTCATGGAGACATCAAAACCCAGTGAAGATGACGCCAACGGCCATGCCAACGGCCACGCGAATGGCGCTGAAGACGACGATGACGACGACAACAATGACGCCGGCGATGGCAAGAAAGCCGGCCGCAAGGACCCAAAGAACGCCTGGGTCATGGCTGTCTACGAGGATGATGCCGGCGACACACACCGATGGAAGCGCACCATCACTAGCCAAGGCTCCAGCGAGTACCGCATCAACAACCGCGTCGTCAACGCCCAGGAATACAACGCCGCCCTCGAAATCGAAAACATCCTCATCAAGGCCCGCAACTTCCTTGTGTTCCAGGGTGATGTCGAAGCCATTGCGTCGCAGTCTTCACAGGAACTTACACGCCTCATTGAGCAGATCTCCGGCAGTCTCGACTTCAAGCCCGAGTACGAACGCCTCAAGGGCGAAGCCGAGCAGGCCATTGAGAACCAAAACTTCCACCTCACCCGCCGCCGTGCCATGAACGCCGAGATGAAACAGTACCAGGAGCAAAAGGCCGAGGCCGAAAGCTTTCAACGCAAGCTCAACGAACGTGACGACGCCATTGTCGACCAGATGCTGTGGAAGATCTACCACTACCAGAAAATCATGAACGACTCGAGCGACTCGATCCAGGAGCACAACGCCAACCTCGCCGAGTTCCGTCGCAACCTCCAGGATGCTGAGACGAAGCTCGAGGAGGCTCGTGCTGAGCAGCAAGCTGCTAACAAGGATGCTTCCCGCGTTGAGCGGCGCATCCGCCACAAGGAGAGAGACATTGAGGAGGAAGAGAACAAGATCATCCCCGTCTCCGAAAAGGTGGAGCAGCTTTCCAGCGACATTGCGGTTCTCAAGCAAAAGATTGCCTCTGCATCCGAGGAGCGCGACGCACAGGAAGCCAAGGTCCAAAAGGCCGAGAAGGAGATCGCCGTTGTCGAAAAGGCCCGCCAACAGTTCGAGAAGCAATGGAAGGAGCAGCTGAAGAAGCAAGGCAAGGATCTCAGCGATGACGACCGCAAGGAGTACCACAACCTGCGCTCCCAGGTGCGCGCCAAGTGTGCCGTTGAACTCGCCGACCGCGACAATATCCGGCGCCAGCTGAAGAGCGACGAAGTGACCGTCAATACCATCAAAGGCAACGTCGACAGCCGCCAAGCCAAGGTCACGAAGCTCGAGGCCGAGCTTGACACCATCAAGGAACGTCACAACACCAGCGAAGAAGACGTGCGCAAGATGACCCAGGATGTCGATACGGCCAAGAAGACGTACAACCAGGCCAAGTCGGAGCGCGTGCGCGTGAACAACGCCGTAACTGAGCTGGAGGAGCAGATGCAGGACATTGCCACACGGCTAGAGACTGCCCGCTCAGGAATGGTGCAGAGCCGGAGGGAGACAAGAATGAAGGAGGTCGTGTCGCAAATGCGCCGTATATACTCGGGCGTCCACGGCCGCGTTGGTGAGCTGTGCAAGCCAAAGCAGAAGAAGTTTGACGAGGCCGTTGTCACAGCTCTTGGCCACGATTTCGACTCTGTTATTGTCGACACCGAAAAGACGGCCGCCGAGTGCATCCAGTACCTCAAGGAGCAGCGGCACATGCCCATGACTTTCATTCCTCTCGACAATGTCAAGGTCAGCACCCCCAACACAGCCATCAAGGGTATTCCAGGCGCACGGCTCACCATCGACACTATCGACTTTGATGCAGCGCTCGAGCGCGGCATGGCTTTTGCTTGCGGTGGCTCGGTGATCTGCGACTCCATGGATGTGGCCAAGAACATTGTGTACCAGAAGCGACTGCCTGTGAAGGCTGTTACTCTCGAGGGCTTCCTCATTAACCGTTCTGGTACGATGACGGGTGGCCGGATGCCCGACCAAAAGGGCAACCGCGGCAAGCGCTTCGCGGAGGAGGATGTCCAGAACCTGGAGCGCGTATACGACAAGAAGCGTGCCGACCTTGAGAAGCTGCCTAAGCCAAGCCACCTTCTGCACCACGAGAAGGTGCTGAACGACGAGCTCGTGCACCTCGAGCAGCGACTGCGTTCTGCGCGTGCTGAGCTGCAAGCGTTTGACAAGAACCTCTCCAGCAAGCAGAAGGAAGTCGCTGAGGAGAAGCAGCAGCTGCGCGAGCGCGAGAAGAGACACGCAGAGGAGGCAGCCAAGCTCGCAAAGACACAAAAGGCCGTGACCCAGACCGAGCAGGCCATTACCAAGGTCGAGGACAAGGTGTTTAGCTCCTTCTGCAAGAAGCACGGCTTCAAGGACGTGCGCGAGTACGAGGCCCAGCAGGGCAGCCTAGAGCAGCAAGCGGCAGAGAAGCGCAGCGAGTTTGAGGTCCAGCTCCAGCGGCTCAAGTCGTCCATGAGCTGGGAGACGGCGCGCCTCAAGAGCACAAAGGACCGTGTCGAGCAGATGGAGCGGCGCGCAGCGTCGCTGTCCAAGGATCTGAAGGAGTACAAGTTTGAGAAGAAGCGCATCGAAGAGATTATCGCCCAGGCCCAGCGCGATGTCGACAAGCTCCGCCAGGACCTGGAGACGATGCAGGAGGAGACCAGCGAGATGGCCGACAAGGTCGCCGATGCCAAGGCCGAGGTCCAGCAATGGCACCGGGAAATGGACTCACGGCACAAGGAGATCAACGGCCTCGAGACAGAGGTGCAGAAGAACAGCACAGCCAAGTTTGCCCTGCTGCAGCGGTGTAAGATGGAGCAGATCCAGATTCCTCTGGTCGAGGGCTCTCTCGACGACTTGCCCAACGAGGACCAGCTGCTCAACCAAGAAGCCGACATGATGGACATTGACGATGGCGATGATGGTGCCATGAGAGTGGCCATGGATGACTACGGTATCGATGTCGATTTTGACCGGCTAGGAGACGACAAGGACGTGAGTACCCTTTTTTTCTTTCTTTTCTATCTTTGTTTTTTACTTTCTTTCTTTCTATATCTTTTTCCTCTCTTGTTGAGAAACGCAAAGCTAACCCAACCCAACATAGGACCAGGATGTTGATGTCATAGAAGAGCGCTTGGAAGCCAAGATCTCGGAGCTGTCATCAGAACTGGAGCGGCTGAACCCCAACATGCGTGCCATTGAGCGGCTCGAGTCTGTCGAGACCAAGCTGCGTGATGTGGACCGCGACTTTGAGGACAGCAAGAAGGTTGCCAACCGCGTCAAGTCTGAATTCGAAGAGGTCAAGAACCAGCGCACCGACGTCTTCCGCAAGGCCTTTGCCCACATCCAGGAGCAGATCACCGAGGTCTACAAGGAGCTCACGCGTACCGAGGCATACCCGCTAGGCGGCCAGGCGTATCTCGACATCGAGGCCGAGGGCGACGAGCCGCCATACCTGAGCGGTGTCAAGTACCACGCCATGCCGCCGCTGAAGCGTTTCCGCGACATGGAGCACCTGTCTGGTGGCGAGAAGACCATGGCGGCCATGGCGCTCTTGTTTGCCATTCACAGCTACCAACCGTCGCCATTCTTCGTGCTCGACGAGGTGGATGCCGCGCTCGACAATGCCAACGTGGACAAGATCAAGAAGTACATTCGCGAGCACGCCGGCCCGGGTATGCAGTTTATTGTCATCAGTCTCAAGCCTGGCCTGTTCCAGGACAGTGAGAGTCTGGTGGGTGTGTACCGTGACCAGGAGGTCAACAGTTCAAAGACGTTGACTTTGGATGTAAGTTACTCAGTATCCTTGTCGCTCATCGCCTCCATGCCTGATACTAACGCTCTAGCTTCGCAAATATATATAATCAAAATAGGGAGCGTCCGAGACAAGCACAGGCCTGCATGGCCACGTCGTCCTGTGCATCTTGTCCAGCACCCTCTCGGCGCGTTGTTGATGGTTATGCTTTGTGTAAATACGGTACCACTGCCCTACCTCGGTTTGCTTTACTGTTCACTTGTTTCTGTTTTTGACCGCTTTTCCTTTTCATGTTTGTGTACCTAGGCCAAGGGTGGTGATGGATGGACGGATCGCGAGGATGTTTGTATGTTTAGTGTCGTTTCTTGCTTTTTCTGTCCTTTCCCGACCTTATTTCCCCTTCGATCTGTTTTTTTCTTCTCTTTTTCCCTTTGCTTTTTCCTTTTCATTCTCTTTTCTTGTCGTTATGTCCAGCGGAGTTATTTTTCCTATTTCAGAGGGCCTTTGTTGTCTTCGTCTATATGAACACTGTTCTCTTACATCCGTGGCCATTCCCATCATGCTCATCAGGCTCTTCGTAGTCACCCTTGTCTCATGCGCCATGGCATGCAGCTGCATGCTCTACAATCCTATTTCAGCACCGGGTGTTTTGTCCAATGGCCGACTTCCACGACGACAGGTTCCAGACCAGACTGCTTCAAGAGGCATCCCGCTGGCGTGCCAAGCTGCAGATGTCTCTCACTATGTCTATGTGACGGATTCATGTCATGCTTGTCATTATCGTCGTGCGTCTCGGGGCGAATGCTATTGTCGGAATATCAGTTTGCTGTTATCGATGCATCGGCTTGGGTAGGGGATCGGCATGGTTCTAGTTAACCATGTCCCAAAGCCGAACGCCCAACGGCCCTTTTTCCATTTCCCAGCTTCGATATGTATCTCAAGCGTTCTATGGGGTAATAATCATGTAGCTTGCCCTGCAATTGCCTTGCTACCTGTCTTACATAATATATTAAGAAACGCGCGCAGAGTGATTAACTGATGTATCCTGCTAGGGTCGTTCGCTCCTTCTCTGACGTGGTCCCATAGCTCCTTCTTCTTTGGGCAATAACCTCAGTTTACACAACACACAAGGCTCTCCAGCCGTCAGATCGCGCCTGCCGTCGCATATATAATAAATGTTAATTGTGGAAGGAGCAACCCTCGCCATTGTACCTTTATGGTCACGGATGTGCCAGCTGCAGCAAGAACGGCCCTGACGTACCTTCCTGTTCCTTAACTTCTGCATAAAAGACGCCCCCTGATTCGCTGTTTCCCATGTTAGTCAATTGGTGCGAAAGCCGGAGGACAGAAAAATTTGCCATTTCTTCGAGTGCCCCACTGGCGTTAATTATGGGTCCTTCAAGAGTCACTGTTCGCGGTATTGCCCTTTTAGTCGACCCTGGACGCTAGTGTTGTGCCATTAAGTGCTTTTGGTCCTCAAGAAAGGAAACTACGCTCTTTCTCTTTTCTGGACAGACCGCAAGCGTAGTCTTTGACTCAGCAAGCCAGCCAACGTCCTCTCCAGACTATCACGACCTCACGATCTCACCTACAGCCCTCCCACGCCCCGGTGCTGTCTGGACTCCGCGCCTACACTTCTTCGGCCCTCACTTACACGCCATCACCAACACTCTACAGCGCCCTGTCTCCCCCCACTGTGCCGTCGCTCTACCTCCCCCACCTTGGCTCGGCTTTCGCAGTCTCTCAACCTCCCCTCTCTACTCTCGAGTCAAGTGCGGCTTCAACAGAGACCACACTGCTCCTCACATCCCAGATCTCAACATGGATAGGCCGGTAGTAAGAAATACAGGGACCAATGGCTGGGTCGTCCAGAAATTCGGTGGCACCAGCGTTGGCAAGTTCCCAGAAAAGGTCAGTCAGCGGCACGCCCCAATGCCAGGCGCATCATGACCCAATGGCCTCTTCTTGGAGTTCTTTGGGCTCTTAAGCACTGGCTGCTCAGTAATGATTCTCCAGACTGCTATTGTGCAGCTGTCAAAATCTGCTTTACCAATGCTAACAGCCCCCTGTAGATTGCCGAAGATATTGTTCGGTGAGTCAGAACACGACGCAAGCATACTCGACGCGGATACACAAGACATGCAGGAACACAAGCAGGAAACGGCAAAAGCAAGCAATAGACATGGACGGCTGTTGGGGATTCGTGCTTTCTCTCTAGTGGGGCGCTGCCATGTACTTCGTGCTGTGCCAGCATTCCGATACCTCAACACAACAAACTTCCTTTGTTGCGACCATTACATCATAGCATGTGGCTAATACAGGGGAAATAGGCAATACGTCTCTTCGTCAGACCGCGTAGTTGTTGTCTGCTCGGCCCGCAGTGCTGGCAAGAAGGTCACCGGCACCACCAGCCGCCTACTCGAGGTCGTCAAGAACCTGCAGCTCCTCGCACACGCCGCTGCCCTCAGCGACGAGGCCGCCCAGATCGAGCTTGTCGAAGCCGCACAAAAGATCATCCAAGATATCTGCGACGAGCACGTTTCCGCCGCCGAGGCTAGCGTCAATGATGCCAAATTGAGAAAGAGCCTGTGCCAGGACATCCAGTCCGAATGTGGCGAGCTCGCCGAATACGTCACCGCCATCAAGCGCTTCAACCTTGAGGTCAGCTCCCGCTCCAAGGACCGCGTCATCAGCTTTGGCGAGAAGCTGAGCTGCCGCTTCATGACCTACATTCTGCGCGACCACCAAGTTGCGGCCGAGTATGTCGACCTCGCCGACGCCCTTCACTCTGGCACTGGCAGCCCCGACCATGTCCATGACCGCCTCGACATCGCTTTCTACAACGAGGCCGCTGCTGCTTTTGCGAAGAAGATCAGCGCATGTGGCGACAAGGTTCCTGTTGTTACGGGATTTTTCGGCAACGTTCCTGGCAGCCTGGTGGACGGTGATGTTGGCCGCGGTTACACAGATCTGTGTGCCGCACTTGTAGCTGTGGGTCTCAAGGCCCGTGAGCTGCAGGTGTGGAAGGAGGTGGACGGCATCTTCACGGCCGATCCTAGCAAGGTTCCGACGGCAAGACTGATCCCGTCCATCACACCATCCGAGGCTGCTGAGCTCACGTTCTACGGCTCCGAGGTCATCCACCACCTGACCATGGACCAGGTCATCAAGGCTACGCCTCCCATTCCTGTGCGCATCAAGAATGTTAAGAACCCGCGTGGCAACGGTACCATCGTCCTGCCTGACCCGGTGCATGCTCCTGGCCAGCAGCTGCAGCGTTCCGCCCGTGGCAGCTTCGTCACTGGCGCCCCAGCACCTTTGGCTGGCACTGCTGCTGCCAACGGTTTCCTGAGCCCTGGTGCTGCAGCTGCAGGTGTCCGGCTTACCCCCCGCCGGCCTACAGCTGTCACTATCAAGGATCGTATCTCAGTCCTCAACGTCCACTCCAACAAGCGCTCGATCGCTCACGGCTTCCTGGCCAGTGTCTTCTCCGTGCTGGACCGGCACCACATTTCGGTGGACCTTATTGCCACAAGTGAGGTTCACGTCTCGATGGCCATCCACGCCCCTGACGTTTCGGACACCAACCTCGACCGCGCGCGGAAAGAGCTTAGCGACATTGGTGATGTCAGTCTCCTGCACGGCATGGCTATCGTCAGTGTTGTCGGTGCCGACATGAAGAACATGATTGGTGTTTCTGGCAAGATGTTTTCGACACTCGGCGAGCACAACATCAACATTGAGATGATATCTCAGGGTATGTATACTTAACTGTCCCTCACATTCAGATTCTCAGCCATGACTAACACAGCCTTTTAGGTGCCTCTGAGATCAACATCTCCTGCGTGATTGACGCGGATGAGGCTACAAGAGCCATGAACGTTCTTCACACGAACCTTTTCACATTTTTGGATTAGAATATCCCATCGATAGACTGCGGGTTACTGTACTCGCTAGCATTTGCTCTCTTTTTTTGATTTTATAGCTTGGATCTTGGCATATTTCTTTTGTTGTTCCATGTTCTAGGCGCTTCGCATTTCTGCTGCCCTCGCGTTGTTTGTTGCTATTGATTTTCCTATTTTACTCGGGACTGGCCCCATGGGCGAAGTTGTCACTCTTCCCACACAAAAAAAGGACAGGGGCGTTTCTGGACATTATCTAGCATCATATTGTTTCTACGTAACGGAAATGTAAACAAACAACCAAAACAAAATTTGCTATGCGAATCCTGCCAGTGCAAAATAAATTGCCGAGCCGTGATACGTTGGTATCTCATATTGTTGTCAAAATGCTTATAGATTTTGGTACCCTTTGGAAAATGTAATTAAAGATTTATAGAAAACAACCGCCCTTTTGTGCACCTGGCCTCATGTCACATTCGAAACACAATCACGTGCTGCTGATTTATTTCTTGCCCTTCTTCCGCTTCTTAGCAGCGGCACTAGGTCCTTGCGGTGCCTTTTCGACACGGACAGAACCAGCACCGCCGGCAAGGGCCAGAGTCTCCTCCTCCTTGACGACGCCACCCTGCATGGTGGCAGCCTCGCCGCGCCGCTTGCCCTTCTTGCCCTTGGGGGGGCGGTACGAGCTGCGGTCGCGCAGTGGCAGCCACCGCTCCGCATCAAGCTTTTTGTTGACATCAAAGCTGTCATCGCCAGCAGCCGCAGACTTGACCTGAAGCTTCTTTGCTTGCCGCGACAGGGCAGCCGGCTTCGCAGCAGAGCCCGTCTTGGCCTTCTTTGATAGAGGTTCAGTGGTAGCAGCAGTCTCTGCCGAGGCAGGAGGTGCAGCACGCTTCTTTCCGGCAACTGCGGCAGGGGCAGATAGAGCAGCGACACCGCCCTGGAGCAGAGCGGCGACATCGACGCCCTTGGTCAGCTGGTCCACGGGTGTCAGCGACGCCGCCAGCTTCTGTTGGCGCTCGGCCTGTTCTGGTGTTGCCGAGTCGGACGCGAGCGAAGCGACGAGGCCGGCGATGGTAATGCGGTCAACGGGGTCGGCAGCATACAGCGCCTCGAAAGCAGATGCAGCGGCAGCCTGATCTGCAGGGTTGGGCGAGCGCAGGAGCTCGACGCCTGCGGCACGCAGAAGAGATGCTGGTGTAGAGGAGGTGGCGGATTGTGTAGACGAGGATGATGAAGTGGAGGAAGCCTGCCAGTGAGAAATAGCTTTGGAAAGTTCGACGCGGACAGCGTTGTGGCGGCCCTGGAGCTTGTACAGGGACACGGCGAGAGCGACAAGACCGGGTGCGAAGCGCGCAGAAGTCGGCGATGATGACTCCTCTGCGCGCTTGAAGAAAGACTCGAGCAGACCCAGTGCAGCCTCGGCGTTCTTGGACTGGAGCTGAAGCTGGATAGCCGTCAGCAGGAGACCAATATCATCTGGGCGGTGCTCCAGTAGCGGCAGGATGCGGCGCAGGGCCTCCTTGCCAGTCTGAAGCTCAGCCTTGGCAGCCGCGCCAAAGATGCCGAGATCGACAGTTTCGGGCAGCACGGTAGATGGCGCATTCTCCTTGTCCTCCTCGGCACTCTTGGTGAGCTGCTTCAGCTGCTTGGCTGTCCGGCTCTGGACACCCTTGAACTTGTAGCACTGCAGCTCAATGGCGTACTGGTTGCGGCGCAGAATGCGCTCCTGGTGAGAGAAGAGGCGATCGCTGCCCGTGGGGGTGGCGGGGAGGGCCGTTTCTAGCTGGCGCTGGACAACGTATGGGTTGATCGAGTTGCTGGTTCCCAAAGCGGCGTTCTGGGCGACAACCGTGTTGGTTGCGGTAACGATCTTGGCGGCTCCCTCGCACTCGCTGGCATCAATTGCCTTTTGCACTGCTGCAGCATCATCGTGGCGGCCCAGGCGGGTCAGGGCATAGGCTTGCTGGATGAGGATGGGCAGAAGCTCTGCGCGCTTGTCGTCGTCGCCAAGCTCGTCCGAGGCCTCGCACAGCTGCTGGGCGCGGCGTAGGAGGATGGAAGCGCGGGCGACATCGCTGCGGGACAGCGCGGCGCATGCGGCGTTGTAGGCTGTCTCAAATGTCTCAAGGTCCTCGCGACGGCCGGCATCCAGGATCGAGTCCTGACCAGCAGACAGTGTAGACTGGCCGCGTCCCTGCCACGAGCGCTGGGCGGAGACGGCAAGTGCGTTGATGCGCACATCAGCCTCTTCACCAGATTCGGTGGATGTCGGGGCTAGGTTGGCGTAGAGAGAAGCGGCGCGGTCGTACTTCTCGTCACGGTAGGCAACCTGTGCGGCAATATGCTTGAGCGCACGCGAGGAAGATGCCGAGGTGGCAATGGTGGCGGCAGTATCGAGGTCGCCAGTCTTGTAGAGAGCGTACGCATGCTCGAGGACACAGCGCTCCGCCAGCGCATCACCGCCAGAAGCAATGATGCGTAGAGCATCGTCGAAGCGATCGAGCTTGAGCAGGGCGACAACCTTGGCGTGCTGGGCAGTCAGCTTCTCGATGCTGCCCGAAGGACCCGGGGCAGAGATGGCGGCATTGGCAAGCTTGAGTGCCTCTTCATGGTCCTCGATGGAGGTGCCGCGCAGCAGCGAGTTGAGAGCGTTGACGGCGGAAGCCATGGTGTGTGGTGGAGGGGGGTGGTATGGGGAGGACAGGTATCGACGAGGGGGGCGGCGAGGAGGGATAGAAAGGATTCGTTAACAACGTCCCATAGCTTGCTGTCGAGCCGGTCGAGCTTGTCGGGGAGGGGCTGCAGTCGAGGTGGTGCCGGGCCTTTGTGGAGAGGTATCGTCTGGTCTCTGGGCCTTACAGTCGATCGTTGTCGGTCGTCGGTCGTCAGTCGTCAGTCGTTGGCGTCTCGTGACGTGCATGCAAAAAAGCCCCCTGCCAGTGATACACAACAGCCTACACAGTGGGCAGGAGCCAGAGAGGGGCAGTCTGGAGGCGTTTGGTGGGGACCTGCCCATTGTAATTTTTTTCCATTCGCTCCTTCCCTGAGATACGTACAGGGCTTTGGTTTTTATGGGTCTATTTTACCAGCTGTATTACGTAAGATGAGCTATGCTATAAGTGAGTAAAGGGAAGCAGACAAGAGTTCCAACTTCAAGCCTCTGAAAGTCTCAAAACAAAGCACTATATAAACCTAAACAGCTTCTATCATCATTCATAAGCCATAATAAGTGCATGCTGCCTTGGGTGCTGATATCACGCCCGCCCACGCCCCCAGAAGCGCCACTTTTTGTCGTCAGGTTTCTTTTCTTTTTCTTTTCCATTTTTATTTCCATTCAGACCAGCCTGCCCGTCGTCTGGCATCCATAGTGGCCGCATGGGATACGCCGGCGCGATTTTATAGTACTCGAGTGAGTCTTGAACCCTGCCATCCTGTGCTTCAACCACCACGTCTCGACGGCGCAGCTTGTGCTCGGGAATCTCGCCCAGGCGGGTGCTCGCCGAAGACGATGACAATATGGACAGTGGCCTAGCCGAGTGTTTGGGCTTGGACCGGTAATCGAGACGGACGCCATCATGAAGTGGTCCAGCTTTGGCAGTGCTAGTAATGCTGCCGCTGGTATAGCTGCCGTCACTGGTGACGCTGTTGCTGCCACCCCGGCTGTTTGTTTGCGTCGCGGCTTGTGTGTATCCCGGGGGCACCTGTCCCGAGGCATGAGTCTCAGCTGAGCTCAACCTTGATGTCTTGCTTCCTTCTTTCGACGGCTTCTTGTCTTTGTCTGTATGCTTCGTCTTACTCAATTCTTTCTTCTTGGGCTTGCTTGCCTTGGCTGCTGCATCTTGTTTCCTACTTTTTGGACTGACACTCGTAGGGCTGTTGGCCCGGTTGCTAGCTACCGACGGCCTCAGCGATTTCTTGCTTTTGCTAGCATCATGACTATTGCTCGGCTTCTTAGTTGTATTGCTAATACCCGGAAGCGCTGGAGGTAGTTGCTGGCTCTGCTCCTGCTTTGTCTTTGTGTGTTGTGGTTTCTGACTTGCAGAGCTAGACGGTGCGGATGTTGGACTCGTGCGAGACGGAACAGCAGTTGACATAGTGTGAGACGATGCTCGCTTCGAAGGTGGTGTGGCCTTGCTGAGCCTGGCGCTCTTGATACTCTTGGCGCTTCTGACACTGGCCACACTCTGGCCGCTTCTGCTTCCTGTCCTGCTGCCAGCCCGCTGCTTTAGGCGCACTGACAGGTCGTCAATGGTATGGATGGCCCCGACACGGGAGGAATTGGACAGGGCACGGAGAGCATCATAGTTGAGCAGAGGCTGGCCATCAGGCTGGCTGGCATATGCCTCTCGCGTTCTAAGGCTGAAGATGTTTGACAGTGCATTTGTCAGACGGTTCACAATCCGACGCAAGGCAGAGCGCGAGCGGGCTGTCAGTCAGTTATTTGTTTTGTTGTCTTCTTCTTCTTTTAGATGTCTTCACATGGGGACGTACGATCGCCTTTGGCAAGACGGGTGCCAGTCTCGCTAAGACGGGACGAAAACACCTCCATGACCTTGGCACGGTCAGAGTGCAGCGAGCGCGAGAGTCTCGACTGCCGGTCCCAGTCGGCCTTCGAAGTGTCGGGAGAGTGGGACGGCACGGCAGATGGGCGGGACACGACAGCACTTCTACCCGTGTTCTGTTTCTTGGAGTCGCCAAACACGTGCAGCAGGCCGAGGCATTTGGAGTAGACCTCCAGCAGGGCCTCAACATTTGCGCTGAGACTCATGTTGTGTAGATGCGTCGTCTTTGGCTGAAAGAACCAAGTTGTTTTCCAGTCGACAGGTATGCTCCGTTGCCTACTCGACTCTTGACTTGTGCGCCGCGTAAGTTCATATACTCTAGACTCACTCGTCTTCTACGCGATCGCCCAGCTACACGCGCGGGGCTGTCGCGAAAAGGGGTCGAAGGATGAAGCTGCGATTTGTTTGGTCCGTTTCGTGCACTCCTCACCTTGCATCCAGGCACTCACAGCTCAGCTCACATCACTACAAGTAGATTGCACTTTTCGTTTAGTCATAATGTGATTTTGTATTGAAGAAACAAAAAAGCAAATACCAGCCAAGCCAGGCATATCGCACCTGAGGCAGAGTTGCACTAAAATACAAGGCAGAAATCAAGAAACCCCCGAGAAACAATGCCCCGATATAGGATCAGACCAAAAAACGCCTGCACGCTCGTCTATATTATCAGAGCGCCGCCGCCTTGAACGATCCAACGCAGCTGGGTCCAGGCCCGGCCAGTCCACTTAACCGCCACCAGTAACCGCCCAGCACGAAAGTGGGAAGACATGCATGACGCTCTGAAGCACGTCTCTTCAAAAAGCGCGTGTCCTATGGTTTGTGCATATGGCCACCCGTGAGACCAATCAGAAACCATGGATACGTCCCTTGTAGTCACTTGACCATTCACAGATGCCAGACGGCACGCAATCGGGCATCGAAGACTTTGAGACAGCGATCATCAGAACTGGCAACGGCCAGAGAATAGTCAAGAGATGCGTATGTAAGATATATGTAGTGCGAGGTAGGGTTGAGACGACTGGGACGCCAGATGTAGGGCCCGAGAGATCAACGATGAGAAGACATGGCACGGCTCTTATCTCAGACTGTTGGACATCGCCCATCTACTGGTGGCACTTGAGACCTTGCAACGGCTACGCACACTGACCGGTGTGGGCTGGCTGCGTGTGGCCGTGGCCGTGCCCTGGATTGAGGGTGTACGGCTGGTTGGTTCGCACGGCTGGTTGGCTGTTCTGTTCGTTTTGGGTCGCTATCATGGGACTTTGCATGATCTGTCCTTTGTCTCGATGTCGCCAGGGCAAAGGCATGCCGTGTCGGTTGTCTCTTGTGTTCATATACTCGTACAAAGCGTTTCGACAGGCCCCGCGTAGTGGCTGCCGTTGCCGTCCCTCATGTTTGATGACGTCGAGTATGAGGCAGTGCATTCTGCTGCTCAGAGACCGACTGCGACTGAGCTCATGTTATTTGTACCAAGTAGTACAGAAGGGCTGTGTCCACCGGGCTGGACTTTCGGCACAAGGGTCTACGGAAAGGAAGAAAAAGAAAAGAAAGCACCCGTCCGGCCACGATGCCTGTAGCGTCAAGCGAAAAAGAAAGCATGGGGATACGGGCGGATGGAAGAGAGGAGCAAAGTTATAGATAAGATGACAGGTGCGCATTGCCCTCTAGGTCATTCGATTTCCTTGATAGTCGGTCCTGCTGACCAGCTTTCTGATATCTGCTTCTGTTCGTCAAGTCTATCTTCTTTTTCTTCTTCTGTCATCATTTGCAGTTGATAGCGCGTGGCCTGCTGTGTGGCGTAAAGTATGGTTTTCTGTTCTTTTCCCATTCAATGTCTCTTCTTCTTCAATATTTCCACATTGCTTTCCCCTCCCGCTCAGCCTCCACGTTATCTGAAAGGACGACGAACGTGCACTGTATCAAATCCTATCCGTCGTAGAAAGACAGGCCTTCGGGTAAAGTGGAAGACCTTCCGCGGAACGATCCTAGTGTCCTTGCTGTTCTAATCCCAGAGTTTACAAGCGGTATCTTTGGCTTGCTTTTCCTTTTTCCTTTTCCCTCATTCTATTTCGGTGCCTCTCTATCTCTGTCTTTATCTTCAATTTCAATATATCTGTGACCTCGTATCACGACGCGGGATGAGAGAAACACTGAAGCTGTTATCACGCAGGGGGGGGGCTAGAGGCTGGACTAAATGCGAGAAGGATCGGACGTACTCATCTTATCACATTCAGGAGAAACCACAGTACAGGTGGACGGAGTAATTGTGTCAAGTACGGAGGCCGCCTTGCTGTTGTCTATTGTACGGAGTAGTCCCATCAACAGCGCGGACGGATTCATGCCCAATCAGCTCTGATGCTCTCATCTATGGCTGTTATCAAATACGTGTCCTGCAGGGATGGCAATGTGGCTGTCGCCTGTAGTCCATGTAGCAGCGTATGCATACTAGTAATTATATAGCAGCAAACATAGGCACTAAGTAAGATACCGGAGACAATAACAGTCACAGGCCATGCAATAACAACAATAGTGTATTGGCCGAGCGTGGCCGGATCGATCCGGGCAAGGCAATAAAGGCAATAAGACGCGACTTGGGGGTGGTAATCTATTCATTTCGTATCTAATAGAGTACAGATAACATGCATGAGTGTCGAGGGATCATAGGCTGACAACAACAGCCAGAAAGGGCAGCAGAAAGAGATTATGATGCACGCCAGTATGGGACGAGATAACGCAACGAAAGACGGTAAGACGAGAAGCAAACGCCAGAAGGGTGAGATATGGCAAAGGGCATGATGGTGCAGCAACGGGTCGTCATAACACGGGGCGAAACCATGCAGCCATATTTCCGTGCGACCAGTCTGTCTCTTCCTTTCTGATACGTTCTGATACGTTCTGACAGATCACAATCCTTTGAACTGGTGGCTGCTGGGCCACAACTGATGCTCCCTCCATACGGAGTAGATGGAGAACCCCGTGCCGTTTAATGCAATAAGAGGGTATCCAGAGATGCACTGCTACAGCATCTCCAGAACACAGATTAGAGAAACGAACATAAAACATAGAAAAAGAGTAGGAAAAGAAGAAAGGAGAGGCTTGTCACCAAAGGATTTGACAGGTGGGGGGGGGGGGGGGGGCATTCAGGCATTCACAAGCTTCGGAGGTTCGCAATAGCGTGCCTAAATGTTCAGTTCAGCTCCAGTCACGACGGAGAATATCTGCGACACGACAAGATGAATACGTATATATCCTACAAGTGAGCGTAGAGTGAGAGAATGGGCGGTGAACGCGGCCGGATCAGTGGCGATAGATAGGGACAGCGTGCGACGGAATATTGTCTTCTGAAGATATAGACGCCTCGGGGTTTTCCCTGTTCCAACTGGCATGGTCACATGAGCCATGCTTTCCAAGCCCTTCCTCCTGTACGGAGGATCGATTAGTTTGATCGAGTGCGATAGCGCTGTCTGTATCTTAAGAAACCTCTACGGAGTAATATACACTGCTCCGTATGCTGCATGCAGGGCCCCGTAGGTCTCGGTCCTGCTTGCGCCAAGCCGAACGTGGGATGCCCGGGCCTGGACGATGCTCACCTAGGAAAGAAGACCGTAGAGGCACCGAGAAGAAGAAACCACTGTATGTGCAGATGCATATGCTAGACAGAATGGGGACAAGCCTGTCAGGGCAAAGATAAAGATGTTGGACATGGAACCAAAAGAACGGCGAGAGTAAACGAACACGATGAAACACCGATATGATACTGAAGCCATCCAATGTGATTGGACTTTCTCGTGAGTTTAGGAAGTACATGAATACTTCCAGTATTTTTTTTCAATTCTGTTTCTTTTTATTATTTTTGCTTTTGCTTTCTTTTCTTCTTCTTTTTTATGCACTATCAAGTTAACGTGGTATCATGGCTGACATGTGAGTCCGTTCTCGCTCACCAGTAGACAATGCATGGAAAACGGCTTGCCTGTCTCCCTGTGTGATGACAGAGCAAAGCAGGGCTGAATGATGAATCGGCGATGGTTGTCAAGACATGCAGTGATCGCCGTGCCAAAGTGAGGTCGAAGACGAGTGGTATCTTACACGTTCTGCAGAGTACACTCCTCGTAGACACCATCGGAGACTCGCCTTTCGGGTTGGGGGCGCCTTCTTCTTTCGAATTCTTTTGATTCATGGGTCGCTCTGCTCCGTGATTTTGGTGGCATTTTGATTTCCCACGAGTCCCACCCATCCCGCACTACGCAGACGGCGTTCAAAGACGACACGCACCGACCTGCCTCCCCACGCATCACGATACCCACGTCGTATGTGTGTATTTTGCGGTGGCGAGTTACTTGATTTTCTTCTCACGAGGCCCATCCCAGGACTGGTCTGGCCGGGCCCATGCCGACATCCTATGCAGATTCGAGATGCCCCTTGATGATATGCCATTTTCTTGAGTTTGGTCACTGCTCACTTGCCCACGTCATTAGGAAGTCGCCAGCTCACCGCAGCGTCATCACCAGAGATTGAGCGTGTCCTACTCAGTCAATACTCCGTATATGTATGCTTGCCTTTTTTTTCTATGTCGGCTCCGCTTGTGTTGCTTCCTTGCTTCGCGGATAGCCCCCCGTCTTCCGTTTTGAGGCCTCTCTTCGTTTGTCTCGTGCTCGCTGACTATCTTTGGCCATCCAATTGTTGCTTCTTCATGTGTATATTCCTCACTCTATTTGCTCTTGGTTCTCTGTACTCTCAGTCAGCTCTTTCTTTGCATTCAGCTCTCACCCCCATATGCACATCCTTACCCCTTTCTCTTTTGTTATTTTTCTTTCTCTTCCTTTCGTTCTATGAACGGTCTTTCTTTCTTTTTCTTTTTTCTTCTATCTTGTGTTCTCTCATCACGTACCTTATCCAAGTTTTCCTCCCCTGTCGTGACCTTGCCTTTTTTTCAACTATCCTTGCGAGTCACATGGTTGTATATCCTCTCATCCCACGCCACATCCACAGTCAATCGGCGTGTAAATAAAATCACACAGCAACGTTCGCATTGTTTACTTTCTTCTCTTAGCTCGGCATCACGTTTTGTTTTGGCTGCGCTTCCGCCCGTGAAATTTTCCAGTCCGTGCATCGTGACGCGGACCTCAGCTTTGTCCCTGCGCATGGTTTCTTCTCTTGCTCCTTTCTGTCCCTTCTGTTCTTCTGCCTTTCTCTCCTTCCCTTGGCCCCCCATGCTCATCAGCCGCCCACGCTGCTTTATTGCAACACCCACGCTCCGGTGGCGCTTTCGGAAGCTGCCCGGATGCTTCCTGCTCCTTGCTCAGTAAGATACATGTGTTATCGCCTCTTGTCCTTTCTATTCGCAGATGCCGCATGGTCCAGACTCCATCCATCGTTTCAGGGCTGCTTACTTGTGCATGGATGCAAGTAAGATACGCTCGTACTCTTAATCCCTGGCTGGACATGCAAGAGGCCCATGAGTCAGTGTGGTCCGCCTCCCTTGCATATTGGTAACTGTAAGATACATAGGAGGCTGGATCAGGACTCCAAGCATACGGAGTACACGCGAGCTTCCTTCCAATAATCCAAGCAGATCACGTTGTTTATCAGCAAGGGGGGGGGGGGGGGGGGGGGGGGCTCGCCCCCCTTTTTTTTTTTTTTTTTTTTTTTTTGTTCTTTTTTTTTTTTTTTTCAGTAACTATGGGGGTTTCTTCTTTCTCTCTTTTTTTTTTTTCGC